>CM040243.1:64922466-65032466 GCA_022545495.1 Chrysanthemum lavandulifolium | reverse complement strand
ATGAATATGACAAACTATGCAAAATTAGCTTAAAAGTAATTAACAAAAACAAGTTTTGAAAAATCAAAACCAACGTTTAGATAAAGGAAGTCATAGAGTTAAAAGCAAAATTGAAACGTCTAGAAAAGGGTAAAATAGCAAGTGGCGAATGTGAACTTTGCGTTCAACTTCAAACACTAGTTGATCAACTAGATTATAAAATTGCTAGAATGAGTACTAATACTTTAGATATGATACTAGATAGTGTTAAAACTGGAAACAACCATAAAGGTTTAGGCATTCAGCAACTTGATGCATCAACTAGTGAAAACAAAGAAACACAATTTGTTAAGGCACTAGAAAAACAAGCCACAGTTGTGGTGGATCCCACGGATCCCACAAAAGAGGAACCGGCTAGTATCTGACCGAGGGGATCCGTGGGTCTGCTGAATCAAACAGTGGTAATAACATTGCTTCTTCCTCTAGAACTGATTTTGTTATTGTTAATAAGAAGAAACCAACTCATACTACCACTAGACAACCACCCCCAAAATATAGTCCTATTTTTGCAAGAAACAAAGCTCCATCTTTTTCAAAGCCTAACACGTCTAGGAGACCTAATAATGTTTACCGGAGAAGTAACCATCAAATGGGATGGAACCCAAATATGCAAAATGGCTTTCCTTTTCAAAACTTTGCACCATGAAATGCATATTCACCTTATCCATATATGTCTAACATGAATGGAATGTTTAACACTAATGGACCCATGAACAAATGGGGACCAAACTTTTGAGTTAATTGTTCTTAGGTGTGCTTAAAGGTCGACCTAGATCGGATGAATGGGTCAGGATAGCGGTCTGCGAGGCACATGGCCGTGATAAAGATCTATTCTCCACATATGAATCCTTTAATGGAGGAAATGTGGTGTTTGGAAATAGCAAAAGTAAAATCATCGGTAAAGTACGATTTCTAACAAATCTCTAACCATTAACGATGTGTCACACGAAAACCTAAACTTTAACCTCTTAAGTATAGGACAAATATGTGATAAAAAGTGCAATGTACTTTTACCAAAAGCTGTAGTAAGATATAAAAAATGGCATAACCATAGGAAGAGGAATTAGGAAACATGGAGTCTATGCCATTAAAATTGGTAATGAACCTAAAGACAAACTTTTTCTTACTTCTATGGATGATACTTCGACCTTATGGCATCGAAGATTGGGTCATGCCAATATGCGACTTCTTCAATCGCTATCATCCAAAGATCTAGTAAGAGATCTACCTAAATTAAAATATGAACATCACTTTTGTGATGCTTGTAATGTAGGAAAACAAGTCAATTCTAATCACAAAGCTAAAAACATGGTGTCTACAACTAAATGTCTAGAATTACTACACATGGATTTATTTGGTCCATCCGCTATCCAAAGTTATGGAGGCAACTACTACACTTTGGTTATAGTGGATGATTACTCTAGGTACACATGGACTAAATTATTAAAGAACAAAACGGAAACGTTTAATTATTTTGAAATATTAAGCAAGAAAATCTAAAGACAACTAGGAAGTCCTATAGTGTCTATTAGAACGGATCATGGTAGGGAATTCGGTAATGAAGTGCAATTTGGAGCCTTTTGTAACGCTAATGATATTACTCACAACATCTAGGCTCCTCGCACTCCACAATCGAATGAGATAGTTGAAAGAAAGAATAGAACCCTACAAGAAATGAGTCGCACAATGCTTAATGAGCAATACATACCTCAAAAGTTTTGGTGCAATGCCATTGATACTTCAACGTACATACTTAATCGAGTCTTAATTAGACCAAATTTAGGTAAAACTCCATACGAGTTACTTGAGGGCAAAAGCCCTCGTTAGATCACTTTAGAGTCTTTGGTAGCAAATGTTTTCTTCTTAACACTAAAGATTACCTTACAAAATTTGATCCTAAATCAACCGAAGGCATCTTTCTAGGTTACTCTCCAAATAGCAAACCTTACGTCATATTAAATAAAGAAACAATGAAGGTAGAAGAGTCATTAAATGTAAAATTTGATGAAAGTCCGCCCAAACCCTCTCCACCTCTTGTCGATGACGAGATTGTTGAAAGTGAAGCTATTGTAATAAAGAAAAAGATAAATGAAGAAGAAGAATCTTCAAATAATGAACTCATAAATATTAAAGAGTCCAAAGATCACCCCGTAGACAAGGTCATAGGAAAGTTAAACGAAAGAACCTTAAGGTCTCAAGTTCAAAACCAAAGTAGCCTATTTTGTTTTGTTTCAACCATAGAACCTAAGAATACACAGAAGCCATAAAAGATGAAAGTTGGGTAATGGCTATGCAGAGGAGTTAAATCAATTTGTTTCTAATGATGTTTGGACACTTGTCCTCCACTTTAGTAATCAAACTATAATAGGAACCAAATGGGTTTATAAAAACAAGTTAGATGCAAGCGGAGTAGTGTCTAGAAACAAGGCTAGACTCGTTGCCCAAGGGTATAACCAATAAGAAGGAATAGACTTTGATGAGACCTATGCCCCGTGGCTAGATTAGATTCTATAAGAATACTTTGCTTATGCTTGTGCTAATGATCTTAAGCTTTATCAAATGGATGTCAAAAGTGCTTTTCTAAATGGTTTTATTAATGAAGAAGTATATGTAGCTCAACCTCCGGGCTTCATCGATTTTGAAAAACCTAAACATGTGTATAAGTTAAAGAAAGCCCTCTACGTTCTTAAACAAGCTCCAAAAGCTTGGTATGATAGACTCAAGTCATTCTTAATCAAACACAACTACACCATGGGGTTAGTTGATAACACACTTTTTACTAAGAAAAAGGAGTCACATATAATCATAGTTCAAATATACGTAGATGACATTATATTCGAATCTACTTGTCAAGACATGTGTGATGATTTATCTAAAATCATGTATGGCGAGTTCGAGATGAGTATGATGGGAGAACTTAGTTTTATTTCTTGGTCTACAAATCAAACAAGTAGAAGATGGTATCTTCTTTAATCAATCTAAATACATAAAAGAGATGCTAAAGAAATTCGGTCTAGAAGAGTCGAAACCAATTAGGACACCAATGTCATCCGACACCAAACTCACAAAAGATGAAGACGGCAAATCCATTGATAACACCAAATATCGTGGCATGATTGGTAGTCTTCTCTACCTCACGGCTATTAGGCCGGATATCATGTTTAGTGTTTTGTCTATGTGCTAGGTTTCAAGAAGACCCCAAAACATCACATATAGAAGTCGTAAAAAGGATATTTAGATACATTAAGGGTACAACACTAGGTTTATGGTATCCTTAAAGGGTATGAGAGTAGAAACAATTGTATATGCAGATTCTGACCATGCAGGTGATTATGTTGACCGAAAAAGTACAAGTGGGGTATGTACTTTTATGGGATGTTGTTTAACATCTTGGTTTTCTAAGAAACATACGCATTAGCAATATCAACAACCAAAGGCGAATACGTCTCACGGCAAAGCATGCCAACAAGCACTATGGATGAAACAAGCGTTAGTTGACTCGACATTCATCTAAGTGACATAGCCATTCTATGTGACAACAAAGGTGCCATCGGTTTAAGCAAAAATCGGTATTACATTCTCGCACAAAGCATATAGAGATTCATCACTTCTTAAGAGACAATGTTCAAAAGTGGAACATCTCTATTGAGAAGGTAGCGTCCAAAGACAACATAGCCGACATCCTCACCAAACCGTTGAAGTGGGAACAATTCAACCTACTTCGTCTTGGTCTTGGTCTCATGGAACAATCGTCGTAGTTTAATTTTTAACTCTACAAGGTATGTAAATACTAGCCTTCTTCTTTCTGAGTCTAGGATCTCTATTTCACGCCCAACTCACAAGCAATACGGGAATTTCAAAACCCAAGATAAGTCTTTCACTTATAACTCATAATTTTTCTTATTTTCTTTCAAAATAAGTACAAGTTTCAAACACATAATTACATACGCATCTTCTTTTCAAAGGATAAAACGTTTTCTTTTTCGCACATAGAAACCTCTTTTCAAAATGTTTTTCCAAAATGATACCTTTTCCCGTATCAATTTCACAAAAGAAATTTCTCACGTCTAGGACAAAACACTTTTTCATTATTAATACAAAGTAAAGACCCGTTTTCATTGCATCTCATGTCTTTTGAATGCTAAAGAGGACACATAACTAATATGTGTTTTCGGGTACATTAATTTAAGAAACAATGAATTAGGAGCACTCGGGTTATCTCACATAATAGTATGCTTTTTCACTTCTAGTTTATTTTTCCTTCCTTTTTAGGAGTCGAGATAACCGCAACTCCAAATGGTTTGCATATAGGCACACACTAGGCACAAATGTTTCCAAAAGGAAAATTTTGGTACTGAATCATCGAGACCCACGGATCCGGCCTTATCTTGGACGGATCCCTCGAGGAAGGATCAAGTGGGATTCATGAGACAAAAGCTAGTTTTATCTTCTATTTTTCTCACTTCAATTTGGAGTATGTGATTTAATGCTTGTTTTCTCACGATCACATGCCTTAAATTCATATCTAATCATTAGATTTTAATCCATATTTTGGGTCAAGCATTCATTGCAATGCATAATTTTTTTCTATAAGTAGGATTCCCAACATTGCTTGCTATTAATCTCATCCTTACAAACAAACAACACCATGTATTCCAAAATATCTTCCAACTTAGATGAATCACCTAATGCAAACAATCCATTTCAAGAAATCCAAACTTTTGTCCTCCCACCATCCAAAATGCCACAATCAAAATCTAGGATGTCCGCATGGATTAGCATCCGGCCTTGTTGCTTAGCAAAACCATCATCGAATGGCTCATCACCAACCAATAACTCACCACAAGATGCTTCCATTATAGCACCTCCTTCATCACCAACAAGTACACCAACTTCATCATACATCAACTCTCCACCTAAAGTTACTCTTTTGGAACTCCTTAAGACTCCAACAAGATCTCAACAACCAAAACAAAAAGAATAGCCTTTTTGACACCTCCCACTTCTCCAAACACAATTTTCAAAGACCTTAAAACCTCACCACCATTAGCTCCCATTGAGCTACAAGAACATCTAGGTTCTTTTCCACCACCACTTCCAAACATTCTGGACTTTGATCCATATTTTACTATTTTTCCACCACATCTTCCGCATCTCACAAATCAAAACAACCCGGAAAACTTCCGCACTCATTACCCACATCACTTACATTGTGAACATTGCCAATACACTAGGGATATTGCAATTGAAGTTAGGGAAGAAATGCGATTTATACTCAACCTCATCCTTGATCGCATCAATATCATTACTCATCAAAACCTCCATCCATAACCTTATGCAAGCATGGAAGGAATCATTATTACTATTTTCTATTTTTAGTATTTTTCTTTTGAGTCTTTTTTTTTCAAGAACAAATCTTGTTCTTACTTTTACATGCTTGTATGTGGCATAAATGCCACTACATTTTGTTGTTTTATTACAAGGCCTTGTATACATACCTTGGCTCCCAATCTTGATTCTCGTCAATCACAAGATTACTTATGCATGTTACTACTAACCTTCTCTTAGTAGATTTTTTTTTATTTTCTTCACTTGACGTCCCAAACTAGGGGGAGCTACCGTCAAGGGGGAGTAAGCGATGTTAATACAAATAAACCGTAAAAACGTTTATTAATATTTTGCTATCTCTTTGTGTTTTGTTGATAACAAATATAATGTTATCTTAAGTACAATTATAAGGATACATGTTATTTTTTAAATCATTTACATATAGCCATTTAAATACAAAAATGTTGTAATTAACTATTTGTTGTAATAGTTTATTAGGATGGGTAAAAACCACAACCCATGGATCATAACCCATACCTAAGATGGCTAGATACAATGTATACTTTAGATACATTGAATCTAAGGAAACCCCATGGACCAACCCATAACCCATGACCCATAACCAAAAACCCATAGGCGAAGAGGGCGCCCCACGGATCCCTAGGATTACACTAGACGGATCCCAGTGGGAAGGATCCGTGGATACTGGGAACAGTGGTAGAAATTGCCTATAAATGAGAGCCATTTCTTCATTCTAACTCACCACTAAATCTCTCAAACACTCTCATTGTCTTCAACATATAGATCACTTGATCTAGAGAGTTGTTCTTCTTTCTTCTATTGTGATTCTCATATAGGTCCTTCTACAGGCGAGATCACGAGCATTCTACAAGTCATCCAAGCAAAGGGTCCTTGATTGATTTGTCACTCCGTAAGATTTTCAGAGATAAGATCTTGTATTTGATATTTCACATATTTGTTGTGTAATAGTCGTGTTGGTTTGGTCCTCAGGTATTACGGACTCGGTATCTAGCTTTGTACTGGGAAAAGGTGTAAGCAACGTTGTGAAGGCTTCTCCGCCAAGTGAAGGAGTTTGTTGACATAGTGCTTGAACTCTCGAGTAGGTGACTCGGGAGTGGAGTAGGCAAGGAAGGTGTCCTTGTAGCGAACCACTATACATCGGTTGTGTCATTTCTATCCCTTTGTTTTACTTTATTTACTTGGTTTATCATTAGATCTATACTTTCTACATCCATAAGATCTCACATATCAACGAATCTAAAGTTTTGAAACTAACTTAAAATCGGAAAAACTATTCAACCCCCTTCTAGTTTTCCACAATTGGCATCAAGAGCTAAGTTTTAAAAGTTTTAAAGTAAAATTGTATTTTAAAACTTTTCGATCACTATGGGTTCTCGAAAATTATAAGGAAGGGCAATCTATGCAACGACCACCACTACTTGAAACTAATGGTTTTATATATTGGAAAATATATTCGAAACATATGTGAAATCTAAAGATATTGATCTTTGGTACATTATTGTTGAAGGCAATTTTGAGGCTACCTTAAAAGATGATAAAGGAATTTAATTAACATACCTCATGATAAACTAAATGATGAAATGAAGAAAAGCTTTCAAAAATAGTGAAGAAAAATGGTTTTATATAATGCTTTATCGAAAAAGGAATTCGAAAGAATTTCTATGCTTAAAACCTCTAAAGAAATTTGGAATTCTTTAGTTGTAACTCATCAAGGCAACCAACAAGTTAAAAATAATAAAATTAATTTATTTGTTCAACAATATGAACAATTTTCAATATCGGATGAGAAACTATAGATCATTCATTTGCTAACTTTAATACTATTATTACATCTTTACAAGCACTGATGAATCTTTTCAGCAGAACCATGTTAGGAGATATCTAAGGGCACTTCCATCAAGTGGAGATCCAAGGTGGCGATCGAAGAGTCAAAAGATTTGACAATCCTCACCTTGATGAACTCATAGGCAACTTAAAAGTCTACGAGCTTGTCCTTGCTAAAGAACCAAGCCTCAAAGGTGAAAGAGAAACATAATCTCTTGCCCTTAAAGCCAAAAGGCTTCAAGCGATGAAGAGAACTCTCTTGAGTAGTGACGACGAGAGTACGCTATGGCGGTAAGGGACTTTAAAACGTTCTTTAAGAAAGGAAGATACGCCAAACAACCGTATGAAGATAAGAAAGGCTTCGGAAAAGCAAAGAGGACGAGAAGCCAAAAGATGATCGTACTTGCTTTAAATGTGGGGACCCAAACCACTTTATTAGTAAGTGTCCCAAACAAGATGATCAAAAGGCGCTCGTGAAGCAGACGTGGGGAATGAGCGACTGAGGAGGACGTAAGAAATTTGTCTCATGGCAAATGACGAGGTATGTCACGAATACTATAGTAGCTCATCACTTGATGACGACTCATTGCATAATAAATATTACAAACTATTCAATATTAGCTTAAAACTAATTAACAAAAATAAGCTTTTAAAGTCAAAACCAACGTTTAGATAAAGAAGTCATAGAATTAAAAGCAAAACTAAAACGTTTAGAAAAGGGTAAAATAGCAAGTGGTGAATGTGAACTTATGCTCAACTTCAAACACTTAGTTGATCAACTAGATTCTAAAATTGCTAGAATGAGTACTGAATACTTTAGATACAATATTAGATAGTGTTAAAACCGTAACAACCAAAAAGTTTAGGTATTCAACAACTTGATCCATCAACAAGTGAAAATAAAGAAACAAAATTTGTTAAGCCACTAGAAAACCACACAACCATTGTGGCGGATCCCTGGATCCCTTGAAAAGGAACCGCTAGTGTCTGACCTGGGATCCGTGGATCTCTGTAGCAAACAGTGGTAATAACTTAGCCTCTTCATCTAGAACCGAGTTTGTCATTGTTAATAGGAGAAACCAACTCATGTCACCACTAGACAACCACCTCCAAAATATAATCCCACTTTTGCAAGAAACAAGGCTCCATCTTTTTCAAAATCAAATCCTTCTAGAGACCTAATAATGTTTACCGAGAAGTAACCATCAAATGGGATGGAACCCAATATGCAAAATAGTTTTCCTTTCAAAACTTTGCTCCATGGAATGCATACTCACCTTATCCATACATGTCTAACATGAATGGAATGTTTAAAACTAATGGACCCATGAACAAATGGGGACCAAAATTTTGAGTTTATTATATTTTAGGTGTGCTTAAAGGTCGACCTAGACTTGATGAACGGGTCAAGGATAGTGGGTGCACGAGGCACAATGACCGCAATAAGGATCTATTATCCACATATGAATCCTTCAATGGAGGTAATGTGGTGTTTGAAAATAGCAAAGTAGAATCATCTAAGTTGTACGATTTCTAACAAATCTCTAACCATTAACGATGTGTGTCACGTAGAAAACCTAAACTTTAACCTCTTAAGTATAGGACAAATATGTGATAAAAGTGCAATGTACTTTTAACGAAACCGTAGTAAGATATTAAAAATGGTATAACCATAGGAAGAGGTATTAGGAAACACGGAGTCTATGTCATTAAAATCGTAATGAACCTAAAGACAAACTATGTCTTACCTCTTATGGATGATACTTCGACCTTATGGTATCGAAGATTAGGTCACGCTAACATGCGACTTCTTCAATTGCTATCATCCAAAGATCTAGTAAGAGATCTACCTAAGTTAAAATATGAACATCACTTTTGTGATGCTTGTAATGTAGAAAAACAAGTTCATTCTAGTCATAAAGCTAAAAACATGGTGTCTACAACTAAGTGTCTAGAATTACTACATATGGATTTTTTTGGTCCATCCGCTATCCAAAGTTATGGAGGCAACTACTACACTTTGGTCATAGTGGATGATTACTCTAGGTATACTTGGACAAAATTCTTAAAGAACAAAACGAAACCTTTAATTATTTTGAAATATTAAGCAAAAGATCCAAAGGCAACTAGGAAGTCCTATAGTGTCTATTAGGACGGATCATGGTAGGAATTCGATAATGAAGTGCAATTCGGAGCTTTTTGTGACGCTAATGGTATTACTCACAACTTCTCGGCTCCACGACCCACAATCGAATGGGGTAGTAGAAAGAAAGAATAGAACCCTACAAGAAATGAGTCGAACCATGCTTAATGAACAATCAATTCCTCTAAAGTTTTTGTGTAATGCCGTTAATACTTCAACGTACATACTCAATCGAGTCTTAATTAGACCAATCTTAGGTAAAACTCCATATGAGTTACTCCGAGGCAAAAAGCCTACGTTAAATCACTTTAGAGTCTTTGAAGTAAATGTTTCATTCTTAACACTAAAGATTACCTTACAAAATTTGATCCTAAATCAACCAAGGTATCTTTCTAGGATACTCTCCAAATAGCAAAGCTTACGCTATATTAAACAAAGTAACAATGAAGTAGAAGAGTCATTAAATATAAAATTTGATGAAAGTCCACCCAAACCCTCTCCACCTCTTGTCGATGACGAGATTGTAGAAAGTGAAGCTATAGTAATAAAGAAAAGATAAATGAAGAAGAACCTTTAAATGATGAAGTCATAAACATTAAAGAGTCCAAAGATCACCCCGTAGATAAGGTCATAGGAAAGCTAAACGAAAGAACATTAAGGTCACAAGTTCAAAGCCAAAGTAGCTTGTTTTGTTTCGTTTCAACCATAGAACCTAATAATACACAAGAAGCCATAAAAGATGAGAGTTGGGTTATGGCTATGCAAGAAGAATTGAATCAATTTGTTTCTAATGATGTTTGGACACTTGTCCCTCCACCTAGTAATCAAACCATAATAGGAACCAAATGGGTTTATAAAAATAAATTAGATGCAAACGGAGTAGTGTCTAGGAACAAGGCTACGCTGCTCAAGGGTATAACCAACAAGAAGTAATAGACTTTGATGAGACCTATGCCCCTGGCTAGATTAGAGTCTATAAGAATACTTCTTGCGATGCTTCATGCTAATGATTTAAAGCTTTATCAAATGGATGTCAAAAGTGCTTTTCTAAATGGTTTCATTAATGAAGAAGTATATGTAGCTCAACCTCCAAGCTTCATCGATTTTGAAAACCTAAACATGTGTATAAATTAAAGAAAGCCCTTTATGGTCTTAAACAAGCTCCAAAAGCTTGGTATGATAGACTTAAGACATTTTTAATTAAACACAACTATACCATGAGGTTAGTTGACAACACACTTTTTACTAAGAAAAGAGAGTCACATATAATCATAGTACAAATATATGTAGATGATATTATATTCGGATCCACTTGTCAGGACATGTGTGATGATTTCTCTAAAATCATGCATGACGAGTTCGAGATGAGTATGATGGGAGAACTTTGTTTCTTTCTTGGTCTACAAATCAAACAAGTAGAAGATGGTATCTTCTTTAACCAATCTAAATACATAAAAGAGATGTTAAAGAAATTCGGTTTAGAAGAGTCAAAACCAATTAGGACACCAATGTCATCCGATACCAAACTCACTAAAGATGAAGATGGAGAATCAGTAGATAATACTAAATATCGTGGCATGATTGGTAGTCTTCTACCTCACGGCTAGTAGGCTGGATATCATGTTTAGCGTTTGCTTATGTGCTAGGTTTCAAGAAGACCCTAAAACATCACACCTTGTAGCCGTAAAAGAATATTTAGATATATTAAGGGTACAACACAATTAGATTATGGTATCCTAATGGCACGGGAGTAGAAACAATTGTATATGTGATTCTCGACCATGTGTGATTACGTTGATAGAAAAGTACAAATGGGGTATGTAATTTTATGAGATGTTGTTTAACATCTTGGTTTTCTAAGAAACAAACCATTAGTAATATCAACAACCGAAGTTTAACACGTCACGGCAAAGCATGCCAACAAGCACTATGGATGAAACAAGCGTTAGTTGACTATGACATTCATTTAAGCAACATAGCCATTCTATGTGACAACAAAGGTGCCATCGACTTAAGCAAGAATCCAAGATTGCATTCTCGACAAAGCATATAGAGATTCGTCATCACTTTAAGAGATAATGTTCAGTGGGGAACATCTCTATCGGTAAGGTAGCATCCGAAGACAACATAGCCGACGTCCTCACCAAACCGCTGAAGCGGGAACAATTCAACCTACTTGCCTTGGTCTTGGTCTCATGGAACAAACGCTATAATTTATTTGACTCTACAAGGTATGTAAACACTTGCCTTCTTTCTCGAGTCTAGGATCTCTATTTCACACGCAACTCACAAACAATAAGGGAATTTTCAAAACCCAAGGTAAGTTTTTTCACTTATAGTCTTCTTATTTTTTTAAGTACAAGTTGCAAACACATAATTACATACACATTTTCAAAAGGATAAGACGGATTTTATTCATACAAAGAAAACCTCTTTTCAAAATGTTTTCTAAAAGGATGACACCTTCCCATATAAATTTCACAAAAGCAATTTCACGCCTAGGACAAATCGCTTTTCATTATTAATACAAAGTAAAACCCGCTTTCATTTCATCTCATGTCTTGTGAATGCTAAAGGAGATACATAACTAATATGTATTTTGGGTACATCTGCTTAAGCAACAATGAATTAGAGCATTGATAACACTAAATTACGTACTCAAGTACTAAATATGTGTTTTCGTGTTATCTCAATAGGATTTTTTTACTTCTAGTTTATTTTCCTTTTTCTTCTTAGGGTCGAGATAATCGCAACTCCAAATAGTTTGCATATAGGCACACACTAGGCAAAAATATTTCTAAAAGGAAAATTTTGTCTCGCTCGAATCACTGACTCCACGGATCCCAGCCTTCATGTCGGACGGATCCCTCAAGGAAGGATCCGTGAGATGAAGCTATTTCAACTTCTATTTTTCTCACTTTGGATGAAAAATCCACATTTATTTTATTTTTTGGAGTATGCTCTTTAATGCTTGTGTTCTCATGATCACATGCCTTAAATTCATATCAAATCATTAGATTTTAATCCACATTTGGGTCAAGCATTCATTACAATGATTTGTTTTTCTATATATAGAACTCCCAAAATGCTTGCACAATCCATCTCATCTCCACAAACAAACTACACCATGTCATCCACAAACTCTTTAGATGAATCACCTAGTACACACAATCATCTTCATGAAACCCAAACCTTCAGACATCCACCTTCCAAGATACCAAAATCAAACTCTAGGATATTCGCATTTGATTAACATCCGATCGTGTTGCTTAGGAAAACCATCATCATATGGCTCATCACCATCTACTAACTCACCACAAGATGCTTCCATTATAGCACCTCCTTCATCACCAACGAGTACACCAACATCATCACCAAATCACTCACCACCTAAAATCACTCTTTGGAACTCCTTAAGACTCCAACAAGATCTTAACAACCAAAGCAAAAGAATTAGCCTTTTTGACACCTCCAACTTCTCCAAACACAATATTCAATGATCTTGAAACATCACCACCTTTAGCTCCCATTAAATTACAAGAACATCTAGGTTCTTTTCCACCACCACTTCCAATCATTCTGGACTTTGATCCGTATTTTCCTATTTTTCCACCACAACTTCCGCAACTCACAAATCAAAACAACTCGGAAGATTTCCGTACTCATTACCCTCATCACTTACATTGTGAACATTGCCAATCCACTAGGGAAACTGCAATAGAAGTTAGGGAAGAAATGTGATTCATACTCAACCTCATCCTTGATCGCATCAATATCATTACTCATCAAACCCTCCATCCATAACCTTATGCAAGCATGGAAGGAATCATTATTACTATTTTCTATTTTTAGTACTTTTTCTTTTTGAGTCATTTTCAAGAACAAGTCTTGTTCTTATTTTTACGTGCTTGTAGGTGGCATAAATACTACTACACTTTGTTGTCTTATTACAAGGCCTTGTTTACATACCTTGGCTCTCAATCTTGATTCTCGTCAATCAAAAGATTACATAAGCATGTTACTAACCTTTCTCTTTGTAGGATTTTTTATTTTTCTTCACTTGACGCCCCAAACTAGGGGGAGCTACCGTCAAGGGGGAGTTAGCGATACGTGGTCTAATTTTTCCACACTGTTATTTCTTCCAAGGGTTAACTTTTTGTTTCGACAAAAAAGGGGAGAAGAAGTAAAACTTAGGGGCTTTCAAAACTTACATCTATTCTTAAGTTTTACTCATCATAACATTATGTTTTGTCATCAATAAAAAGGGGGAGATTGTTAATACAAATAAACCGTAAAAACGTTTAATAATATTTTGCGATCTCTTTGTGTTTTGTTGATAACAAATATAATGTTATCTTAAGTACAATTATAAGCATACACGTTATTCTTTAAAGCATTTACATATAGCCATTTAAATACAAAAATGTTGTAATTAACTATTTGTTGTAATAGTTTATTAGGATGGGTAAAAACCACAACCCATGGATCATAACCCATACCCAAGATGGCTAGATAAAATGTATACTTTAGATACATTGAATCTAAGGAAACCCCATGGACCAACCCATAACCCATGACCCATAACCAAAACCCATAGGCAAAGAGGAGTCCACTGATCCCTAGGATTACACTAGACGGATCCCAGTGGGAGGGATCCGTGATCCGAGGAACAGTGGTAGAAATTGCCTATAAATAAAGAGCCATTTCTTCATTCTAACTCACCCTCTTCTTACTAAATCTCTCAAACACTCTCATTCTCTTCTAACATATAGATCACTTGATCTAGAGTTGTTGTTCTTTCTTTCTATTGTGATTCTCATATAGGTCCTTCTCTGGCGAGATCACGAGCATTCTACAAGTCATCCAAGCAAGGGTCCTTGATTGATTTGTCAATCCATAAGATTTATGTAGCGAAGATCTTGTATTTGATATTTCACATATTTGTTGTGTAATAGTCGTGTTGGTTTGGTCCACCGTGTTACGGACTCGGTATCTAGCTTTGTACCGTAAAAGGTGTAAGCAACGCTAGGAAGACTTCTCCGCCAAGTGAAGGAGTTTGTTGACATAGTTCTTGAACTCTCGAGTAGGTGACTCGGGAGTGGAGTAGGCAAGGAAGGTGTCCTATGAAAGAACCACTATACATCGGTTGTGTCATTTCTATCCCTTTGCTTTACTTTATTTACTTGCTTTATCATTAGATCAATACTTTCTATACATCCATAAGATCTCACATATCAACGAATCTAAAGTTTTTGAAACTAACTTAAAATCGGCAAGACTATTCAACCCCGCCCTTCTAGTTTTCCAAAAGCGATACGTGGACTATTTTTCCACATTCTATTTCTTCGATGGGTTAACTTTTTGTTTCGACAAAAGGGAAGAAGAAGTAAACTTAGGGGCTTTCAAAACATACATCTATTCTTAAGTTTTACTCATCATAACATTATATTTTGTCATCAACAAAAGGGGAGATTGTTAATACAAATAAACCGTAAAACGCTTATTAATATTTTGCGATCTCTTTGTTTTTTGATAACAAATATAATGTTATCATAAGTAAAATTATAAGGATACATGTTATTTTGTAAAGCATCTACATATAGTCACTTAATACAAATTGTTGTAATAAATCATTTGTTGTAATAGTTTATTAGGATGGGTAAAAATCACAACCCATGGATCATATCCATAACCCATGGTATTGACCCATACCCACTTGACTAGATACATTGTACTCATTAGATACATTGTATCTAAAGAAATACCCATGTACCAACCCATAACCCATGACCCATGACCCATAACCAAAAAACCCATGGGTAAAGAGGAGCGTCCCACGGATCCCTAGGTTTACACTAGACGGATCCCTTAAGGGAGGGATCCGTGGGATCCGGGGAACAGTGGCAAGTTTTGCCTATAAATAGAGAGTCATTTCTTCACTCTAACTCACCCCGCTTACTAACTCTCTCATATACTCTCATTCTTTTCTAACAAAAGATCACTTGATCTAGAGAGTTTTTCTTCTTTTTTTCTTTAGTGATTCTCATATAGGTCCTTCTCTAAGGCGAGATCACGAGCATTCTATAAGTTATCCAAGTGTGGGTCCTTGATTGATTTGTTCCTCCACAATATTTCTCGTAGCAAAGATCTTGTATTTGATATTTTACATAGTTGTTGTGTAATAGTCGGCTGGTTTGGTCCACCGTGTTACGGACTCGGTATTTAGCTTTGCACCGAAAAGGTGTAAGCAACGCTGTGAAGGCTTCTCGCCAAGTTGAAGGAGTTTGTTGTCATAGTGCTTGAACTCTCGAGTAGGTGACTCGGAGTGGAGTAGGGCAAGAAAGGTGTCCTTGTAACCGAACCACTATAAATCGGTTGTGTCATTTATATCCTTTACTTTAGTTTATTTACTTGCATTACCATTAGATCTATACTTTCTCTTCAACCATACGATTTCACATAATATCGAATCTAAAGTTTTTGAAACTAACTTAAAATCGGCAAAACTATTCAACCCCCCTTCTAATTTTCCACACCCCGTGTTAAAACCCTTTTGTTGCACTCATATTTAGCGCAAGATACCCCTAGATACACCCTTCCGAGCCATTCTTTTCATTTCATACCCTTATCAATATTGTTTCGATACACCTATTCACCTTAGCCTACCTTGTAGTCTTAGTTCATGATTTGGAAGTCACCGTTTACTCAAGTTTAAGGTTCAAGTACACAGATTCGGGAATCATGCCTACGTCAAAGACATATATTTGAAGATCATTGAAGACCCACCAAAGTTTCTTAGTTATGATTCATCTCAAGTGGGGGGATGATATTGTTTTGTATAGTTATGGGAAAAAAATAGTTTGTTAGTTATTTATTGTATGTAAAGTAATAGTGCAAAATTTTTAGCACTATGTTGATATAAGCTTAATGGATTAGTATCGAGGAGGCCACTTCGATCACATTTGAAGATTAAGTTGGTGACGTGTTTACACCAACATATTAATGAAGACTAAGTAGTGTGCCCATTATGTCGTCCGCTAATGTCACACTTACTTGTTGCATTATGATCTGGTGTTTGCGTCTTGAAGCTTGAATTTTGGATGAACGGCGGACAATGACGACTTGGTTATAGGCTAAGACTATTTGCTTCTTATTTTTACACCATTTATGTGCATCCTATGTCTTATCCTACCCTTTAGTCGTGAAGCATGTCTAGGTGAAGAAGTGAGCAATCATTGGTGTCTTGGCCATGGAATTGGTTATATATCATTGGTTTTGTAACCTTTGCTATGACACGTTAGTAATGACAATTCACCCTTGCCTATATAAATTATTCACTCAATATTTCCTTCGATTATTGTTTTGACCTTAGCTCTAGTGGTGGAGATATGCGTAACCGCCATGCCTATGATAGAATACATGCTATGACTGTACGTTGAGTGGTCACCCTGAAATTGACACTTAGATTAGAGAAAATATGAGTGTTTGTTTCCCATTTCGTGAGGTGTTCGGCTTTGAAAATTATAGCATAGAAAGTTTTTAATCTCATATTTCTCAAGTAAAATTGGGGGATATCTTTTTAGAAATGATTCTAATAAGGTCTACTTGAGGGCAAGTAGAGTTTAAGTGGGGGGATATTTGATGACATAAAATAATCTTGATATGTAAGTGTCAATTTCCTCATAATATGCTCATTATTTGTATCGTTTATATGGATATATGCTTTGATTTCTTTATATTTCATTTTCAGGTTGTAAATGAGCATAGGAACAAAAGAGAAGAGAAATTGGAAAAGAACTTACAAAGATACACACTTTAGTATGCTGACTTTGAAGAGGTTACGGCATAGTTACACTCTCCATTTACGCTGTAAATGTGAATATAAACATGAAGACCAAGTCAACGCTAATCAAGGAGTACGACGTAACTATCACATGAGGTTACGCCGTAATATTCTAAAGACTTAGAAGATTTTCATGACTAATAAGGTTACGCCGTAACCAATGTATGAGGTTACGGTATAGTCTTAATATTTATAGTGTCTCGCTATACCTATGGTCTATCCTAGTGCACTAACGGGCGGTGTGTACCCGGTCGCATGTAGTGTAGTAAGCAGTAAAGCCGAGGTCGTCCCAAGAGCTATGTGTGTTGGATTATTACTAAGTCTAGTGTCACAGAATAATAGTTGTTTCGATAGGAATTTAATTAATTAAACTACTAATGCGAATAAATAAAATAAAGCGGATAAATGGTAAAGGAAATCAATAGAGGATAGTGGTGCTAACCTAGTTAATCCTCCTAGCTAGTTATGTCTACGTCTACCTACTTCCAATTACTTGGTGGGGTCAAAGTCGAGAGGACAACATTTGGTCAATTCGCCTAACCTATCGGCAAAGATGCCACCACAGAGAAATCAGCGCAATGTCATAAGTCCTGTTGTTCCCGGTCCCTAAGCCAAGTCATTAAGTACCGCTACATGCTAGATTCATAATAGTGAGTGCCCGGCCATTAGGAACTTAGACACTACACCCCAATTCTTAAGTTCATCCAAACGATAGGTGATCGGTTGGTCAAATCGCACAAGTAGAAAGGGTTGTCCATTGGTCATATCTTACCCTTCCGTCTCGATCCACTCACCTAGGGTCAGTTGGTCATATCTCCTAGGCAATTGGCCTCTACCGCCATTCAAAACTACCGAACCAAGGGTGGCTACCAATGAACTATGCATGCATACACTTAGAAATAATTGTACGGAAGTAAAGGTAAACGCAAACAAAACAATTAAGGAATCATAACTAGGCTAGCACCAAGAGGTGCTTAGCCGCTCATATTAATCATGCAAATCAATTCAATATTCAAAAGTACGAAATACATGAATTGAAAGTAAAAGAAATATAAAACGCTAATGCTTATCGTAGTGGAGTGACTTCTCCCTTGGAAACAGCTCCGTATGCTCCTCTAGACCTGCCTTGAGCTTTTTCCCACGTTATCGAGTGTGTGTGTGGAATGGGATGATTAGAAATTTGGAATTCGTGGGGTATTTATAGGCGGATCCGGGTTATGGCGTAACCAATATAGGAGTTACGCCAGTAACCTTCTATTCCTTCGTAAAATGCACTAGATCTGCTTTGGTTACGGCGTAACCTTATTAGTGGTTACGCCGTAGTCTTCAATAAACTCGGTTACGCCGTAAGTGATGCGATGTTCTGGCGTAAGTATCGCCGCGTGGAACCTCATTTGACCTAATGTGGTTACGTCGTAACCTTTGGGAAGAGTTACGCCGTAACCTTCGATAAGTTGGCATCTTGAGTCACGCAATAGTTAATGCGTAATGTGAGAGGTGAGTTATGCTGTAACTTCTTCAAAATAGCATATTGTGATAAATCTTTAGATATGTTTCCGTTCAGCGTCTCTTTAGCTCCAATGCTCGTAATTTACCCGAAAGTGGAAAACAATGGAAAACAAGCGTAAATCCATATAAATGATATAAATAACGAGCATTATCGTGGGAAATTGACACTTAATATTCGGGACTATTTGATGTTATCAAATATCCCCCACTTGAACTCTACTTGCCCTCAAGTAGACCTTATTAGATAGATTCCTAAAAGATATCTCCCATAACACGGAAAATATGAGTTTACAAATCCCTTATGCTAGAATAAAACAAAGTCGAACACCTCACGAAGGGAACAAACACTCAAATCTCTCAACTATTCTAAGTGTCAATTTCGGGTGATCACTCAATCGCATGATCATAGCATGTATTCTATCATAAGCTTGGCGGTTACACAAATCTCCACCACTAGAGTTAAGGGCTAAACAATTCTCGAAGGCATTATGGGTAGACACGACAAAGGTTAAGGGGTGATTCGTCATTACTAACATGTCACAGCGAAGTGGACAAAATCAATGATACATGACAAAATCCATGGCCAAGACACCAAAGATTGCTCGCTGCATCACCTAGACACGCTTCATGACTAAAGGGTATGATAAGACATGGAATAAATAATTGGTGTAAGTGAAAAACAAACAGGTAGTCTAAATCTACAACCAAGTCATCACCACTTACCGTCCGTCCAAAGTTCAAGCTTAGAAGTCAAGAAACCGGATCATGAAATGCAAGGTAGATGTGTCATTAGAGGACGTCGTGATGGGCACATTACCTTTTCTTCAAGTGTTGGCATAACTACCAACTCCAATCTTCAAATGTGACCGAGGTGGCCTCCTCGATACTAATCAATAAAGCTCATACTATAGTGCTTATAACATCACACTTTACATAATCATAACAACTATGTTTTTTCAACATAACATAACATAATATCCCCCACTTGAGATGAACCATGGGAATTCGGGGGGTCTTCAATGATCTTCAGAAATGTTGTCGATGAAAGCGTGATTTCTGAACCTTTCCACTCGAACCTTGAACTTAGGCAAATGATGACTTCCCAATCACAAATAAAGACTACAGGGTAGGCTAAGGTGTATAGGTGTAACGAAACAATATATTGGGTTGACAAAATGAAAGGAATGGCTCATAAGGGTTTATCTAGGGGTATCTTACACTAAAGGTGAGTGCAACAAAAGGGTTTCACATGGGGGTTGAGAAGTCGAGGTGACTAATCGATAGACACACAATGGTAGGCTGTTTGGGTGATATTCCTATAATATTGCCTTCTAAAACTAAAAAGTCCAAATACATCGAGCTAACTCAACATACCTCGTCTATGGTCTCGAAATGATGCAAAGGCCAAGTTCTAAAGTATACAAGCTACCGACACACTCATAATTTGGTGGACTTGGGGTAAAATATTGGAAACGGAATAGGCTAATCTCACCATATAATATCAAGGGTTGTATGTGCTCGGCTAAGGTCTAATCTAGTTAGGTTAAGAAAAACATGTCAAAATTTTAAAAATGGCATAATTTTTCAAAATAAACTAGAGAAATAAATCAAGAGCCCCACTAAATAAAGTTCAAGAGATAATTCTACGAACCGTGCCTTCCCCACAATTGAATTGTACAAAGTCCCAAGGGTTGTATTTGTATCTAGTTAGGTTAAGCATTCAAAATAAAGGTGAAAAATGAGGAGAAAGGTAGAATTAGTACTAGGCATTAAATAAAGGTGAAGAGAAAGAACTTAGGCGAGAACTTCAAATTTGCTCTATAAAGAAGGAAGGCTCACGAACAAGAGACGTGCCTTCATATAAGCGTCATGAACAAACTTCAATCCACGAAATCACAATACCGACAAGCATAATTCTAAAAGAAAAAATGAAAATAAAAACAAACCTAACTCACTTTCGTAGGAATCACGGTTGTATTTAGCGAATGCAACAAGCCTTTTAAACCACTTGGTGTCCCAAGTGGACGAGTGAAGTCTCGTGAGGGTTTCTGAGGAACACACCCACAAAGTTCATTTAAAATACTAATACAAGGTTATTGTGTTTTAAAATGAAAGAATTAAAGTAGAGGAAAGTTACGTCGTAACTCTTTTGAGGAGTTACGCCGTAATCGGCAAAACACGGAATGAGTCAAAAGCGAGTAGTTACTGGCGTAACCACCGAGATGGTATTACCGTAATTGGTAATGCGTCAAGAATTCTGCTGCTAAAAGGTTGGTTACGGCGTAATCACCAAGATGAGTTACTGCCAGTAACTCATTCAGATCAACAGCTGCAAGCAGACAATTAGTTCCTCGTTTCTGCAAAAATAGTTAGAAAACACAAAACCCTACAGGAATGGAAATAAAACAAAAGAAAGGGATAATTTGGGTTGTCTCCCGAAAGAGCACTTTTCTTTATTTATGAGTCTTTAAGTTAGACTCAGAGTCGCGGGGCTTCTAAGGGGGCCTTTGGACCTGCCCCACTTCTTCAATATCTTTCATCAAGTTATTCCGGATCCAGGTGACATTGGGAGCTGTGCGGTCAAATTCCTTGATTCCTCTTTTCAAAACCCTGCAAAACTTTTCATCCGGTCCTAAGTAATACCTAGTGAATACGAACCTTTTGGTGACAATAGGTGGAGGTTTTCTATATTGGATCCCAAGTAGTTTGCATCTGTTTTGCTCATACTCCTCATCATCAATGTCAGTCATACACGCCTTGTACTGTGGTTCATTGTCAGTGGTTCCTTTAATGCAGTAGTCTTTAGTTTCAATAGAGTTGTTCACAATCACGTAATTGCAATCTTCTCTCGTGTCAGTCTCGTTATCAACTGCTGAGTTACCAGTATCGTGAAGAGTCGCATGATTATCTTTATTTATGCAATCCTTCCAAATTTTGTTTTTAGTGGATGTATCCACTTTTCCATACTTGATTTTCACCCAATCATTAAATCTTAATCGGCCTGACCATTGCACCTTCGTACGTTTATAGTCATTTGTTGAAGTCCAAATAAATTCGTTAGTTCCTACTCTTTTTGTATTACTTCCTCCATTACAAAAGTTTTCGTAAGGATTACACGATGCCCAAGAATCCCCATCAGCAGTTTTAATCATTTCGCACCAATGATTTCGACCGATGACTCCCTGGCCAGTGGTTGTTGTCTCGTGATTATTCTCATTGTGTTTGCTAAGACAAGGATCAACCCGTATTTTCTTTTTATCATCATTGCTAACTTCTCCATACTTAATTCGTATCCAAACTTCGAATGTCATCTCCTTGTCATTGGTTGAGGACCATAAGTATTTGTTGTTGTTTGTTCTTTCCTTGTCTTGTCCCCCGTCACAGACGTCTGAGTACGGGTTGCATGAAGCCCATAGATCAAATCCTTTATCGTGGTCAATAGGGATAGCTCTGCACCAATGATATTTTAATTTGGGGAAGTGCTTGTAATCTACTTTCTGAAATTCGTGCCATATTTCGTCGGACTCGTTCTTCGTATTATTTGATGCGTCATTGCGTTGTATTCTTTCATTGTTGAATTCCTTGGGTTTCTTATCCTGCATGTTACGATGATTAGAAGCGCAGTGCTTGTGTGTGATGGAAGGAGGAATAGTTTTGCTTTTTCCTTTCTTGATAGCACAAATAGATTCGACTGGGTGACATTTTCCAACGTCATCCATATTGAGTGTAAGCTTTCGATCGTTTATTTTTAAAGTGATGATTTTTTCAAAAAACATTAATCTTAGCACGAGCAGTAGCTAGAAGGGGTCTTCCTAAAATTAAAGGAATGTCTAGGTCTTCTTCCATGTCTAAAATGAAAAAGTCTACAGGGAGAGTGAAAATATTAATTTTGATAAGCACATTCTCAACAATTCCTCTTGGTATGCTAACCGTTCTATCAGCCATTTCAATGGTCATGCAAAGGGTTTGATGGGGCCTAGATTCAACCTTTACACATAGAAAGGCATAATACTAATACTAGCCCTAAATCGCCTAAAGCATTTATATTATGTAAATTATTAATAGAGCAAGGGAGAATGAAACTTCATGGGTCCTTTTCCTTGAGAGGGATTTGATTTAGGGTGACTGCAAAGCATCTGGCATTTAATTTAACTTCGTTTCCAGTCCATGCTTTGTCATTAGTTTGTACTTCAACCTTTGGCAGACCGGTCTTGTTGTATATGGTTTCATCTAGTATTTGCAATCCGGAGAGCTCTTCTTTATCGTATCAGAAAAGGGTGTAGAGGGGTTTTCCATTGCTGGAGTATATGGCATTACAAGAACTATCATCAAATGAATTGTCTCGATTAACATCATTTTTCACAATCAAGTTCTTGTCGTCCTCCACATTCATATGTTGTCCCAGGAGAGCGTTTCTAGAGTCATGGAATCTTTTGAACAATGCGTTCCTGTCGGCTTGCCGCTTATCATCTTCTTCAAGATAATTTTTATTGATTCCTCGAGTGAAGAAGTTCTTGCCTCGAAGGGGTTTTTATAGAACGATTTCCCTTCTCCATACTTAACCTTCTCGACTCGGGGGTTTATAACATCCATAGGAAAATTTCCGGGTTGGTCCTAGTCATCATTATTATTGCATCTAATCCGAATAGCATGAACATTTTCCCGGAGTTTCTTCATATCTCTTCCAAGGTTTTCCAACTTGCTAGAAATGGAAGCAATGCTTATTGACCCTGTCTTAAAGCTTTGGCTGCTCCCCCCATCATGCCATTTTTGAGAGTGATCGACAAGTCTCTGAATGGCCTCAAGGGCAAGGGTAGGAGTCATGTTCGGAATAGGTCCTTGATATTCCAGCATTTGCATTGTAGTTAAGTTAATTCCTTTGTAGAAAATATTGACCTTCTGCTGGTTATTCAGGTCATTGGTAGGACACTTGTAGAGGAGATCGTTGTATCTATCCCAGGCTTGATACAAGGTTTCGTCGTCTTCTTGTTTGAAATTATGGATCTCTAGAAGCTGGTTAGAAATCTTTGATGGTGGACAATATCTCTGAATAAAGTGCTTCTTAAGTAGCGCCCAAGTATTAATTGTCCCGGTGGGCAATCTTTCGATCCATCTTCTGGCAGCTCCAGTAAGAGTCATAGGAAATACCCTTAGCATAACAGCATCATGAGACACGCCCGGAATGTTGAAAAGGCTTGCGATGTAAAGGACATTTTCAACGTGCTCATATGCGTCTTCGTCCTGTTTCACGAAAAGGGTTAGCCAAGCTCCCTCATAAATTGGTCTTTGATTTGAAACGGACATCCGCTCCAATTGCCGGTCTTACGAGACCGGCCTTGTTCCGCTCTTGTCAACGCCAAGTATTCCTCAAGAGTGAGGTCATCGATGTTAACAACTTCCATGGTACCGAAAACTTGAAATATGATCGTGAGAAAAGTTTAAAATGAAATTAAAGACTTAATATCAATCCTAATATAACTCCCGACATGGGCGCCAAAAACTTGATGCAAGTTTTTGACTGTGTCTTAATATTTATAGTGTCTCGCTATACCTATGGTCTACCCTAGTGCACTAATGGGCGGTGTACCGGTCGTGTGTAGTGTAGTAATCGGTAAAGCCGAGGTCGTCCCAAGAGCTATGTGTGTTGGATTATTACTAAGTCTAGTGTCACGATTTAATAAAGGTTTCGATAGGGATTTAATTAATTAAACTACTAATGCAGAATAAAATAAAAAGCGAGATAAATGGATAAAGGGAAATCAATAGAGGAGAGTGGTGCTAACCTAGTTAATCCTCCTAGCTAGTTATGTCTACATCTACCTACTTCCAATTACTTGGTGGGGTCAAATTCGAGAGGACAACATTTGGTCAATTCGCCTAACCTATCAAGAAAGATGCCACCACAGGAGAAATCAGTGCACCGTCATAAGTCCTGTTGTTCCCGGTCCCCAAGCCAAGTCATTAAGTACCGCTACATGCTAGATTCATAATAGTGAGTGCCCGGCCGTTAGGAACTTAGACACTACACCCCCAATTCTTAAGTTCATCCAAACGATAGGTGATCGGTTAGTCAAATCGCACAAGTAGAAAGGGTCGTCGGTTGGTCATATCTTGCCCTTCCCATCTCGATCCGCTCACCTAGGGTTAGTTGGTCATATCTCCTAGGCAATTGGCCTCACCGCCATTCAAAACTACCCAACCAAGGGTGACTACCAATGAACTATGCATGCATACACTTAGAAATAATTGTACGGAAGTAAAGGTAAACGCAAACAAAACAATTAAGGAATCATAACTAGGCTAGCACCAAGAGGTGCTTAGCGCTCATATTAATCATGCAAATCAATTCAATATTCAAAAGTACGAAATACATGAATTGAAAGTAAAGAAATATAAAACGCTAATGCTTATCATAGTGGAGTGACTTCTCCTTGAAACGACCGTATGCTCCTCTAGACCGCCTTGAGCTTTTTCCCACGTTCTCGAGTGGTGTGTGTGGAATGGGATGATTAGAAATGTTGGAATTTGTGGGGTATTTATAGGCGGATCCGGGTTACGGCGTAACTAATATAGGAGTTACGCCAGTAACCTTCTATTTCTTCGTAAAATGCACTAGATCTGCTGGTTATGGCGTAACCTTATTAGTGGTTACGCCGTAGTCTTCAATAAACTCGATTACGTCGTAAGCGATGCAGTAGTTACGGCGTAAGTATCAGTGGCGTGGAATCTCATTTGACCTAATGTGGTTACGTTGTAACCTTTGGGAAGAGTTACGCCGTAACCTTCTAATAAGTTGGCATACTGAGTCACGCAATAGTTACGGCATAATGTGAGAGGTGAGTTACGCCGTAACTTCTTCAAAATAGCATACTGTGATAAATCTTTAGATATGTTTCCAGTTCCGCATCTCTTTAGCTCCAATGCTCGTAATTTACCTGAAAGTGGAAAACAATGGAAAAAAGCGTAAATCCATATAAATGATATAAATAACGACTATTTGAGCATTATCGGGAAATTGACACTTAATATTCGCAAATAGGACTATTTGATGTTATCATTAGAAAACGCTTTAGTGAAAATTGATAAGTTCACTTTCACGGTGGATTTTGTCATCCTTGATATGGAAGAAGACCTAGAAATACCTTTAATTCTAGGAAGACCCCTCCTTGCTACAACACGTGTTGTAATTGATGTGTTCAATAAACACATTTCTTTAGCAATTGATAATGATAAACTACTCTTTAGCATGGATGAAATGGGAAAATGTCATCGAATAGAGTCTGTGTACGTCATTAACCAAGAAACAACAACAAAAGGTAGACCTATGAACACAACTCCGAAAAAATAACACCGTGCACCATGAAACTAATAGTATCAATATTTATAGTCTTTGTCTTGCGGGTAAATAATGTTGGAATTAGGGAGAGACAAGGGTTACTACAGAACTCTAGCAATGACCTATGGCGTAACCAAGTTGGAAGGGGGCAAACCACGTTGGAAGCCAACTTTCCTAATACCAAATATGTAAAGTTGACGAGAATCTTGAGCATAAGGTAATAATTAGCTTATCCCTGAATGATAAGGAGATAGACACACTCACTAGGATTTTGGAGCGAAACCAAAAAATCTAAATAACACCCCAAGGAAGGCGGAGTTAAGTATCATCAAGTAATCCGATTGACCACAACAAAGGGTATGATTTATGGGCATCTTATGACCCCCACGGTGAGGAGTGTGATGCGGAGGCGGCTTGGTTATGGGAGGTGAGGTCCAAAGTAATGGATCTAAGTAGCCTTTATAAGACAATAATTAACTTGAATAAATTCAAATCAATTATATGAAGAACTCTTAACAATGAGTACTTAATGTTAATGCGGAATCTTAACACAAGCAATAAGAAGAACACAGTTGGTAACATAATTAACTACTAATTCCTAATGCCTTAGGGTTCCTTTTATACACTAAAGAACTCTATTATCAATCGTTCTAGTACATAACATAATGCCTTAGGGTTCCTTTTATACACTAAAGAAACCCTAGTATCTTTATAAAATATGTGACGCGTACATATTCTTTCCTACTATATCTCTAACAAAACTATTCTATTTTTCATAAACAGACTTAACTACTAATTGCTAAACAATACTAACTATGTCTGCCAGACTTAACATTAGTACTGGCAGACTTAACTACGTAAGACTTAACTATTATCACTAGCAGTATTAAGTCTGTTACATACATAATTTCTAACAATCCTCCCCTAACTTGATCTTCACTTGTGAATTTCAAGTTTCTTCATTTTGAGCTTCCTGAGGATGTTATAAGCTTTCTTCTTGGAATTATGTTGAACTGCAACTCTGTGAATCTTCAATTTATGATCTTTTGCAGCATCTACTTGACAAGTATCAGCACTCCATGGTTTTTTTAGATCTTTTCAGCAACCTTGACTACATGTACATCAATTTATAAAGTTTCATACTATTCTCATCACTTCCAGGTGTGTTAACTCCTATGAGAGGTGAATCACTGAAAATTTAATGGATTTGATGTCTTTTTACCAGTTAGCCATTAACTCTGGAGTAGCCAATGTTTGGTGAATAACCATGGTACATTGATAACCATTTCAACTCTTTGTACGTGAAACATGGTGAGTTGAAATACCATATGATTTTTAGCAAATCATCAGCTATCAACGGATTTGACTTGTCTTTACGAAAAGCCGTTTGCTTTTGGACTAGTTAATTCTTTGGTGGAATTCAGTCATCACCCTGGTGAATTAATAACCAGTTCAACTTCTTCAACATCAAGCTTTAGTTAGTTGACAACCATCCAGTTTTTGGTAAACTGTCAACCATATAAATGGATTTTCCACAACCTTTTCCACAAGCCATAATCATATGGGCTAGCCAACTCTTCACTAATACAGATATGGTGAGTTGATTACCATACCATTTTTGGCAAATTGTCATCCATAAACGGATTTGAGAAATCTTTACCAGAGCTGTTTGCTCTTTGATTAGCCAGTCCTTATGTTTGTTAAACATGGTGGACTGATAACCATTTGTTGTGTTAGTGCAAAGCCCCTTCACTAAGTAAAGTACTCCTCAAACTCCATTTACTTAATCAACTCCCAATTTATACTCTACATCCTTGAAAATTCTTTCAAACATCATAAACTTATTGCTGTTGAGCCTGTTTTTCAATTAATCTCAAGAGTTGATAACATACCTCATCCTTCCTTTCTCCTAAAAGCTTCTTTTCCAGCATAACCATACAAACTTTAGCTGGGATAGGATACTCAACTTCTTTCATCATATAAATTTGTGCAGACTCCAGTGTTAAACATTGGACTGCACAACTGTGAAAATACCTCCAGTTGACTACTTTTTGCTGATTAGGCAATTTCCAGAACTCATCTCCTGGAACCGGTGGATCAAATATAATATTTAGATCCCCATAGAACTCTTTTCGTGTTCTTCTTCAGATCGCCATCTCCATATTTCAAAGATTACCAACTTGTACAACTCTTTGAGATCATCTCGGTTAAATCATGAAGCATACCGAAAGTTAACATATATCACATCGTAATTATCTTCCTTATTATCTCGGTACACCCACATACTCTCTGCTTTGATGATCGTCATTTAACTATCTTTGCAGGAGGTACCGAACTTTCGTGAATTGTTCCCATAGTGAACTCTTTAAGAAGGTTCATCTACTTTTTCTTCCAAATAAGCTTCCACTTCCTCCTTAGTATCGGACTTATCCTTTCTTTCCCTTCTTTGCCACCGATTTTCTTCTAGTCCATTTCACAACTAGCTTTTGAACCTCAAGTTCTTCCTATTTCTTTACAAAGTCAGTCTTAGCAACAACTTCTTCCTCTCAGAACCTTTTGCTTTTGGCTTCCTCGGTTGAAGTGTTATTCCATGTCTTTTAAGACTTGAAGTTTCTAGTTCGAATCCTTTGGAACAAAGCTTTGGACTTGCCTTACTACCTTTTCAAACTCTTCCTTTAGTTCATGACTTTCAATCACTTAAGTGAAACATCTTCCAATTGGTATCCCCTTGACTCTTAATATAGTTCATCATGTACTCTCTCTGTTCTCCCTTAGTCATGGGTCTGCTCCTTCTTTCTTTGTCCCTTTGTTCTTTTAACAACCTTTTCTTTTCATTTACTAGTTCTACCATCTTTTGAGCATAATCATCACTGTCTATATAAGCTAAGATATCCCTGTTGGCTTCCAGCTTAGCTCTCACTATATCCCAATCCTCATTAGTGTAGAACTTTACAGCTTCCTGTACTTAAGCCTTTCTCTTCTTCTATGCTTCTGTTAGCTCAGGCTGCTCCAGCGTGTTCTTTGCAACCAGTTCATCCTTCAATTTTTATTCATTAATCCAAGCTTTTTCAGCTGCATCTTGTGCTTGAAGTCTTGCAATTTCAGCTACGCTTGCCTCCTCCTCTCTGATTTACCTTTTAGTCTTAATAGGCTCAGGAGTCTGTTCCAGTATTCCCTTTCCTTTTCTCTGAACAGAATCATCACCAGTACTGGTCTTGTCATCACCAGACTTAACTTTAATACTATCAGAACTAATTTTATCACCACCAGGACTAACTCTGTCACCACCAGAACTAACATCATAACCAGGATTAATCTCTTCACTACCATGATTAATATCAGTGTAGCAAGTACTAACTCCTACACCAGTACTAACAGCCTCTGCATCTAATCTCTTCTTGACTTGTTTCTTTTGACTAAGATCTTTGACCAGATTTTTAACTACTTCTAATCCCTGAGGACTAAGGTGTGTATCCTCAGAAGATTTGTCACGTGTAGGAGTCTTAAAAACTGATTCTCCCTTTTTCAAAATCCTCTCATGTTTGGAAGAATTTTCTGCTTCATCATCCTCTGAGTCAGTAAAGTCTATCCCCTTTTGTTTGACAATCCCCTCCAGCTTCTTAACCCTTTTAACCAATTTTAGAACAACTTTTCCCAACGTCTGTTTAGTTTGCTTGAGATCCTTCTCCAACCAATCTATCCTAGCAAGAAGTTGAGGAACTAGTTGAAGTAGATCATCTGTAGATAGAGACCTTGGTTCTGGTTCTTGAGTAGGAGTTGGAGGCTGGGTTTGGGGAATAACAGGTGGCTCTTCTGCTTCATGAGTTGGAGGGGAAGGTGGTTGGGGTGTTGGTGTTCTTTGTTCAAAAGCAGGCTCTTCCGGATATGGTATAGGCTGTGACTGATCTGCAGATGGAAATGATGTAGATGGAACTGATGTACCTGCAGGTTCATTAGTAGCAACATGCAACATAGCTGGCAACAATGGCCTTGGTACCCCTTGAAAACCCTTCTTATATTCCCAAAACTCTTTTTGGTTAATTGCACAGCCGCATAAGGGTGTTTGCTTTTTGTTTGAATATCCAAAATGATTTATAGAAAGCGAGGGTATATCAAAAACTTTGTTCTGCTTTTCAAATTGGTGACCATGGCATCAAAAATTAATTTTGGAAAGTTAAGAATCCTGCTAGTGGATAGACAAATCAAAGCAGTAGCAAGATTGCTACCAAATTGATCCTATCCACCACTTTTAGAACTCATACAGTGTAGAATGTGATGCACTAAAAATCGCCATTGGGGTGTAAAGTGGCTTTTCCAAAAAGTAAAGGTTCCATCAGTTGGATACCCCATATTACCCATACCCTGAAAAAGTTCATCATTTGGCAACATAGATATCCCTGAGGCATCAGCCAATTGAAGTTTACTTCTGACTGATTTCTCAATGATTGCATACTCTAAGGTATCAGTAGTTGCTCTTAATTATAGAGTCCCATCAGCAAGACTTATGGCAGTGGCAGTTTGCTAAAACTATTTGACTAGGGAATCATGGATAGTGGGATTGTGAGTTAAGGCATACCTTATGTGAGTGCCCTTCAAAGAATCCACTATCTGTTCAAAGCCTGTGCTTTTTGCAGGCTTCTTTAAAAACCCTACTTGATTATGCTTATCAACAAACTTTAATTGAGCCATTCCAAATAATATTGAAGTACTGGTACGTGCGGCGTGTTAGGGTTTGAGTGATGGTAGTGCTTTTTAATCGTAAGAAAAGATTTGTTACTTTGAATATAAATATAAAGTAAATAAAGGATAAATATGAATTAAAGATAAATATTATCCATATATATACTTCTGAGCGCCGAAAAGTTAGTAACGGTACTATTTAAACAGTAAAAATCAATTTTCCCTTGAGCAACACTAACGGTAACTTTATTTGCACTACCGGACTTAAAATAGTCAACCAATATTAATGATGACTCAGCAGAATTAACTCAGTACACTTACAAACCAACCAGCACAACTTCCATACATCTCCAATCCATGCTTTTCTTAGAAAAATTAGTCTAAAACCAAGAAAAAATACGAAAACTACTTGTGGAAACCAGAATTAATATAAACTACTACAAGTATTAACTTTAATACTACCAGTTTTAACTGTCAGTTTTAACTTTAAACCTATCAGATTTAACTACCAGTTTTAATTCTAACTAATATTAATACTCCTATTACAAATTATACATTTATCCTCCCCTTAAATGTAGCTATGGGTTTATCATACCAATATTAACCACTAAGAAATTGAATCTAGGTCCATAAAAGGCTTTGGTCAATAGGTGTGCTACATTATTATCAGTGTGAATCTTTTCTACCCTAATCAATTTATTTTCAAAGCAATCCCTGATAAAGTGATGCCTGATTTCTATGTGCTTAGCCTTAAGTGGTACACTGGGTTCTTCACTATACAGCTAGTACTTTCATTATCAATGTGGATTCTGGTATTCATGAAGTTTAGACCATAATCCAGCATCTGATTTTGAATCCACAAGACCTGTCCACAGCAATTTACAGTAGCTACATACTCAGTTTCAGTTGTAGAGGTAGCCACTATTGTCTGCTTCAAATCATTCACCTGAAGAGTGGTCGGAAAGCTCAACTTCAAAGCCTCGGCCTCAGAGGAACCAACCTCCCCACTTGAGGAACTGCCACCTGAAAATAAGACAAAGTAACACTCGATAAACAAAACCCATGAAAGACCAAATGAAAACTTACCTGAAACAAGATTATCAAGTAGGGATTTCTTCCAAAGGTTGCCACCACCAGCAGATTTACCAGTTTTTACAACCAACTTTGTCGGGACATGAGCCTTAGAAGGCTCCAAAGACGAAATCACGCTCTTAAGCTTCTTGGTAAAAGAACCACCATCACCTGAATGAGGCATAGACCTCGAATTTCGTGAGACATAAGAAACTGACTTCTCCTTCTCAACATCCTCAACATCCAATAACAAGACATCCGCATCACTAATCGGCGAAGCTTGAGAAACAAAACCATCCTCAGGACGGACTTCATCAAGCCTTTTAGCATCTTCATTATGACCGTCGATGTGAACACTGTTAACCTTGACAGTGTCATTACTTCGGCGCTTAAAGTAAGCGGTAAATAAAACTGCAGACAAATACAAACAGTCACTACAAAATAAAAAAGTCGCAAAAAATAGAAGAAAATAAAACCCCACCCTCTCCATCCATGAGTATCTAAAGAATACAACCCTCCTCCCAGTGACTGCTCAACCGAGCTTGATACATGACACCTTCGTTAAGAAGATATTTCAAAAATATTAACTTTCTGCAACCTATTGAAAAGTTGCCAGGATCACCACTGGGATGAGGGGAGGGATGGGATCATCATAAAGAATAACCCAAATCTAAGTTTTGTGCCAGCCAGAGAAACCCTTGGAAGTAGACTTAATATTGAGACTACTGGCAGCTTGCGGCCTTTTCTACAAAGTGCACCAGGAATAAGACACTTTCGAATGGAAATGGTAATGGAAAATAGACAGATGCGGTGCAAGTTTAACAAAATGACACAACACAATGAAACTGTTAATCTTTTGAACCGCATTGGGACACAACTGAGAAATACTTAGATGGTATAAGTTGACAACTTCACAATAAAAATCATGAAGAGGGAAGCGAAGGTTACAATGGCTAATGTATTCAAGATACAAGGAAACCGTCCTATGAGAGGGAGATGCATCTCACCGCTCATCCCCCTCAGGAACCCGTATATTATAGTTACCAATCCACGAGAATGAAGACCGAAAATTTTCAAACTTTTTACGCTTCACTGAGCTACAATATCAACAGAATTCTCGGACTAAAACATGATTGACAAAGAAAAATACTAAAGAATTCTCTAAACAAATATTGCAAGGACAACAGATTCTTAAACCTTAGACTTCCGCGCCTTTAGGCAAAGACAAACCTAATGCATTGAGTCTATCAACGCATTTCCATGAACAACAAAAAAAAATAGACAGGAGGGGGGGTCTTGATAGCGTATAGGGCCTTCATCCCAATCGACTAAAGGCCCATATTCTCTGTGACAGCCCATCACCATCATAACTCGTCATAACACGCTTGGGAAGCAAGCTCCCGGGAGAGCTCAAAACCTTTCTAGAACAAACCGACAACGACAGGACTGGGTGCTCCCCCAAGACCGTTGTAACAAGCAGATACATGGCACTACCTCATTAAATCAGATGTAGTGCTGAAATCATGCATGAATCATTCCATGCATCGGCTAAGCCAAAGATGACACTCCAAGTGTCATTCTTGTCTTCTTTATTGGATATCCACCATGTGGATCATCCTCAACCATGGATGGCTGTCTAGAGGAGCACAAAGCCCTAGATTCATCTTATAAATACAAAACTCACAACCACGAAATGAGTTAAGTCGCATATAGTTAATTCTCTCATTTACTCACACACTAGCTACACCGTAAGTGTTACCCCAACTCGTGACTCCAATCACATTTCGGGGTCCTTACCGAATATTGAAAACCAAATGGTTAACTACAAGAAAAAGGCTCTTTAGCGACTGTTTTAGCGACACATTTAGCGACGTATTTTATGCTTATGACATTGTTAGCGTCATCAATCGCTTCGGTCATTGTAAACGAGTCACGATTTTTGCGACTTGTGAAAATACGTCGCTACACATAGCGACAAGTATAACGACTTCTCGTAGTATCTCGCTAGAAATTTGCGACATAACTATATCATGTCGCCAACTGTGTCGCTGTTTTTTAGCGACGTCACTATTTAAGTCGCTATTCACGTCGCTAAATTTATAAGTGTCACTATTTGAGTCGCTAATAGAGTCGCTATTTTTCTATAGGTCTCTTGTGCCACTGTTCTTGAGCACCATTTCTCTGTGTCATTATTTTGAGAATTAGAATTTAAATGCAATACAAATACAAGAAAAACTTGCAATAGATATAATTTATACATTTATTTTTTAGTACAAAAAAAGAGTGGTATATCGAAGTTGCAATTGTTCTACAAAAATAATCAACAAACATTGTCACCACCATTCCAATGCAAACCCTACATGCCGATTTCCCAAGCTAGTATATTAGCGTGTCTTTCCCAATCCAGAATCTTTGAGTCCCCCTGAAATTTAATACCCAAGACTATCAAAAGTTAACTTAGTAATAAACTATCCAAAAGATAGTTTCCTCATCTGATGCAATAGTAACATATAATCGAGAAAAGGAACAATCTAACTCAGTGATAAATAACATATCGATCTTATAGTTAAACTGACCAACCTAAAAATATGCGTTTAACCGACTCTTTACCCTCATGATTCATTTTAGAATATGAAACAACATAGAACGTCTCTATTAAAACTCGTTCTCAAAATGAATGTAAAATCTTTGCCTCGTTCATAATCAGCAGAAACTCTAAGCCATGTAGAGATTTTGATCAAATGGGTCGAACGGGTCAATCGGGTTAATTAACATAAGCAACTTTAGGTCAAGCCAACCCAATCCATATGGTTACCAAAATCAACCCGTTTCGTCCCATCATAGGCCATCACCCAACTGTCCGACCTACCTATTTACCACCTATAACTTATAGATTCTACATAAGTAATTGATGTAGAAATTGTCTATGTAATATTGAAGTACGTACTAGGTAATCCATAAATACATACATGAATGAAAGATGTGAATTGAGACGGATCGAACAGCTTAAGAAGTGTGCGTAGGATCAATATGGAAAGATACGACCCATTCGTGAGTTCTGCATAAAAGTAATCTCGGTTCAGCCTCAACAACATGCTATAAAATAAGGGTAAGCAAAAAGTAGATATCCTTACCGAGTTCCAACAGGCACGTCATGAGCCGTGTTGATCAATGTGTTGATTTAGCACTAACCTGTTTATCAACAAACAATTTGGCACTTGAGTGCATCATCTTTTCAGCAGCAAAGGAAAGCTATCTGGTTTAAAAACTCATGCTATGCACATTGGTTATATATACTAACCTATGATATGATATGCCAAATAGCATTTGACCTGTTCCTCGATTAGCCAGAGTCTTTGATTTAGCAGTGTGTTACTTTAGATGAACACAACTCAAATCGACCTATTCATAGGTAAAAAAACAAAAATGTACTAATCTCAAGTAGTTTATAGACAACTAAATACGAATGTGAATATTAATGTGCTGATAAATAAATTAGAAAGTTACCTTAAATATCTTTGTCAGAACAGTGGCATTTAAATGTCCGTAGGTGTATATGGGATCATAACTAAACCACAATACAAAACAAATAAGATCACATATAAACATATTCTGAATAAGGTAGACCCACTATGCCTGAATGGGTCGATTAGCATCATCTAAGTTTCTCATGGGTCAAACGAGTAAAAGCACAGTAATTTGAAAACACGATAACATAAACATTGACATAAGAAATAATAGTTGTGACCTGAGTCCGATCAAAGTTTGAATTGCATTGACGATGGCAACTCATGTGGCATCATTTGAACCACAACATCAAACACCAAATTGTACAATAAAGAGATCTCATCCAGTAGTCGTCCTGGACATCAATTAAGCGATGTTAGCACCAGCAAAATTTGATATTTTATATAAAACAAATCTCAATGATGATCTAGTGATGATCATTGTACCTGCAAAGTGCTACGTAGTTGGTTGACAAAATCGCTTGCATAACACATCCCTGACTATTTCGAAAACAAGGTATTCAACTAATTAGAACACAAAATTGTAGAGAAAAAAAATGAATTAAACTAAAAATCTGAAACTTTACAGACCTCAAGAAATAAAATAAGCTTGAAATCTAATACGTAAATCTTCTTTACACATACACTAAGTACTTGACATTCGCATATGAGAAAACAAACATATATTCATCTTACGTATTATATTGTTTAGCAACTAATAAAGTACATATATACAAGTGTGTGTCCTCTTGTTCAGGGGCGTGTGATATGACGATCAGAAATTCTAATTACAAGACTTTGTAGTAAATAATTATAATATGAAACATGCATAATACTAGACGTCTCAACTCAATGTTCCACTCTAAAGCAACAATATCGCTCCTACCGAATTTTTAAGTCTATAATATCAAATTTACATTCTATCACTGCTGATATCACGATTCATATGTATAAACTGATTTATAACATTAAAAGTTATATACATATTAACATTCAAATCTAAGATCCGATTAATCAAAATAAGAAAGCTCAATAAATCTATCATAATTCAACCAATAACATGCAATACATACTGATTAGTTCGTCGACATGACACGTGTGTTCATCAACAAGACATGTGTCGTAACATCATTGACTCATTGTAACATTTATATCCGCTACCTATTTCGCACAATTCTAGTTCTATTTTGAAGTTCCATAGTTTCATCTCGAGTTTCGCACACTCCTAGTAGCATATAATCAGCCTTATGAACTAAAATTATACAACTACATGAATTAACTAATTTAAGTCAACTAACACCAAATTATGGCTCAACAATCAAACGGCAACAAATGCATCTATATCTGGATATCATTTCAAATAATAGAACATTGATAAAAAATTCAAAATGACACGTGTTGTAACGGTTGCCTTACTGAATGAATGACGTAACACACTGGTGAGCCATTACTATTGTCCGTTGAATGAGCAAATCGAACACCTACAAATCAAATCATAGCAAATTTAAAGATAATTAAAGCAACAGATTGAGGTTTTTAAAGATGATTAAAGCAAATTTGACCTGATAACCGATTGGAGCCGCGGATCTTACGGTGGAGTCGCGGTGGTGTTGCGTCAAAGTTGCGGTGGTGTTGCGGCAAAGTCGCGGCGGTGTTGCAGTGATGGTGTATAGCGGTTATAGGTTGTGGAATTATGATACCATATATTTTTCTCAGTTATGGTGTATAGCGGAGGGTTAGATAAATCACAAATTAATGAAAAAGTTACATAATTTACCCCTGTACTATTGTTAGTCTTCATTTTTGGCATATAACTTAAAATGCCTACTTTGTTTTCTTGTAAACTGAGGAGTGTTTTGAACTTACTATTATATTAATTATATATGTTAATTAATTATTTAATTATATATGTTACGGTGGAAATATAGAACATATGTGAAGTCGCTCAGTTGCGACACAAATAGCAACTTGTTTTTATAAAGTCGCAATTTAGTGACTCATTCAGCCACGTCTATTTGGATGTCGTTAAATTAGCGACTTCGCTTGCAATTTGATCATAAATGTCGCGAAAATAGCGACGTTATTTGTGACACAATTTGCGATAACATTATTTGAAAACAGATTGCGACTTACATTGCGACATACTTCGCGTCAATGATGAAGTTGGCGTCGCTAAAGTGTCGCTAACATGTCGCCAAATTGCGACATTATGTATGTGTCGCAAGAAGACGTCTCTAAGAAGCCTTTTTCTTTAAAGAAAGTTAAAAAGGCTCGACTGTTTAATACTATTCATTGAAGAGGTGAGATCAATACGGAACACATTTAATCTAAAGAACAAATCATAAGATCTCAACCATTCATCTTCTTTTCATCCAATGGATGAGATGAAAACAAAAATTAACAAAGGAAGGGTAGAAATGTAATTCTATAGAAACCTAATTTCCACCCTTTTTAAAAACAACATATCTTGCAAACGGTAAATCTTCAAGCTACAAAAAATACACCATCGCGACGAGAAAAAAATCATCTTTCTATTGATATGCACTTTTATATACTTTCGACATTTTTTTTCAAAATTTACGTCCGAAAAATCCCGGGATTCGTAAAAGACCGAACTTTATTTTTCAAAATTTTCGTCCGAAAAATCCCACGGGATTCGTAAAAAATCCCACGGATTCATAAAAAAACCCACAGGATTCGTAAAAAATCCCAGGATTCATAAAAAATCCACGGGATTCGTAAGAAAATCCCAGGATTTGTAAAAACTAAATTTTTTTTCAAAATTTCCGTCGTAAAATCCCACGGGATTCGTAAAGGTTCCACGGGATTAAGTAAAAATCCTCGGATTCGTAAAAGACGAACTTTTTTTTCAAAATTTTCGTCCAAAAATCTCATGGGATTAGTAAGAAAATCCCACGGATTTGTAAAAGGCGATTTTTTTTTTTTTTTTTTCAAAATTTTCGTCAAAAAATCCCACGGATTCAAAAAATCCCACGGGATTCGTAAAAAAATCCACGGGATTCGTAAAAATTCACTAATGATTTGTATAAATCCCATGGGATTTTGTATAAATCCATGGGATTTGTATAAATCCCATAGGATTCCGTATAAATCATAACCTGCTTATTTGTATAAAAAAGTGTTACCAGTAAAAACATAATATAAGTATGATTGAATAAACTAGAAACGTATTCTCTCCATCATAATTAATTATCAATGTACACATTCTCCCAACCCAACCTTCTTCTTCCCATAACCAACAACCCAACACCAAAGCTCCTTCTTATTTAAAAAAAAAAAAAAAAAAAAAAAAAAAAAAAAAAAATGATCACAAAGAAAACATGAAGATCGCACTCTACTTGTCCTTAAATGCAACCCAGACGGATCAACTGACGTCACCCACTTCAGTTACTTTCAAAGGTCTAGTGTTAAAGAGTTTATTGTTTTCATTGGTTGAACTGTCGCTAAAAGAACCCCACGGTCACCACTCATCCACGCTCCTCTGACGCGCCACCCGATCCTCATCATCAACCACCACCAGACGCTAGTCATCACTCTCATCTAAATCGCAACAGTCGGCGTTGCTAAACAATTGTGAATTTTTCAGATTAGGTAAATAAAGAAAATGAAAGAAGGAAATATTTGACCATATTAGGTCTTCTTGTTTTGAAGATCTGAAATAATAATGAGGGCTTCCAGATTCATCTTGTGCGTCACTTGAAAATACACCATCCACGGAACAATCGCAACACTCGTCGGAAATCTTTGTTGGTGAGTGGGTGAGAGTGAAGAGGGTTGGTGAGTGAGTGAGAATGAATGAGAGTGAAGAGGTCAAATTAAATGAGTCGGTGAGGTGGAAGACAATTAAATTTACAAACTTACCCCTTTATCTAATTAAAAGGGATGGATGAAAAATAGATCCAACCGTTGGATCAAAATCAAATCAATGACCAAAATGAAGTGGTTTGTTCTTTGGGTTTTTTTTGTTCCGTAGTGAACTTTTCTCATTCATTGAATAGTAATTTTTTGTAATTGATATTAAGTATATAGATATAGTTATATCAATTTTTCCAAAGTTACTATTTATTTCCTTTTTTTTTAAATTGATAACAAGGGATGATACGTGTAAATGTGTAATGGATATTTTTTTTTTTGGAACAAAATGTAATAGATTATTAATTTAACTATTTAAGGTCAAAATAGGTGCATATGATGGGTCAACTTCGATACGTACATATGATGGCTCTAGTTAGTTAAAGTATATACGATCCAATTTACAGCCCATTTAAATTGGGCTTTTCCTCCATGCTCCTTTGGTTTTTCAAGAAAACATGCTATCCTAGGCTTCTAGCCATATAAAAATAGTAAGAAAATTACAATTTCAACATTTCATTGTAAGTGTTTAATTTATTATTTTATCTCAAAATAAAGGCGAGCTTCTATGTTTTAGCCAATTAAATAAACTTTACAAAAGTAAAAAGGATTTTATTGGTTGATATTGAGTTTTCTGAAAGTACGTCATTTTTATATTGGACACTTTATTTCATATTTGAACACTTATTGTAAGACGATTTCTGAGGAGAACACATACTTGTTATTGTAAGTTTTATTTCCTTAATTCTGGTTTATGTTTATTAGCTTTTAAAATATGTATCTCATTGAAATTTTATTTTATAATTTCGAATGAAACATTTTTCCTCTCTAGATTCAATCGAGAAGCCTTTGAGTTTGTTTCTTGCAAGTGCAGAATATTGTTACGAGCCTATTGATTGAAGTCCAAAAATGTAGAGACAACCACTGAATGCTGAATGACAAAACATTCACAATGTTCAAATGAAAGGACAAATGTCCCTTAACAGAAACAAGTTAATTTAAAAACGCTTTGTCATTCAAAGTTTTAATAGGTTTAATTAAATAATTTATTTTGTTAAAGTTCAATATAGAGAAAAATGATATGCAATAATTATTGCCGTTTTTATAAGGCCGGTAGCTTAATTACGATCCTTTATTCTACCACTAATTATCCACCCCAACCTCAAACTATATGCACATTCCAACAAATTAAATGATGCACATTTCAACTGGTTGTAATATTATTTTGCATGTATACATTTTTCATGCTCATAAGTTAGCTAGATTATACTTGCAGCTATACTTCTCTAATACAACTTCCGTCGCTCAAAATTCTTCTAATTTATGCACATATGTATAACTGGACTTGGAGACCATATACATATTCATATATCTCGAAATTCAACTTCATGTGACTTAACTATTTGCATCATCGACAAAATGAAGATGAGTGACACTTTGGTTCCTAGTTCATATTTTCACCCCTCCATAATATTTTTTTACTCCGGTTTCTAAAGCTAACTTAGACTTAGCAACGATTAGAAAATTTAAAGAAGCTTCACATCGACTAACCTTCTTCTCCACTCTATGTTTACCGAAATACAGTTGTGACATTGTTTATACGTATAAATACGTTCAAGTTTAATGAAAACGGTCGTTGACTGTTTTTAAGTTATACGGAGTAATTGATTATTTCAAGTGCCAGATTTCCCAAGAAACTTTTCAAGGTGCCTCGTCTTTGATTGTGCCTTGGTCGTGCTTTATTAATTGTCCGCTTGCTTGACTTGCGAGTTTTCTTTTTTCGCTTTTTATATTGTCTGTTTTTGGTAGCAAATTGTAAGACTTGTGGAGTACTTACTCCGGGTTTGAAAACAACAACACAAATCGGGGGGATTGATTAATTGATAACAAAGGTTTGGTAAAATAGAGGTGTGGCGTCGTCTAGAATATATAGGTTTTTAACAAGTAGGGTCCATAACATTGATATGATACTGTGTTGTGGTATGGTAGAGATGAATGGTTAGTTGATAGTGTTGCTAGGCACTATAAAGGCTATCCGCATTTAATTAGAAACGGACAACAATGATGGTGGTGCAGTGGAGCATGGTAGGTCGCATCCACACAACTATCTTAATTTTATTACAATTCTAGGATGGCATATCAATTACAAAATCTTTTGTAACACATCACTGGAAAAAAGTGCCAATCAAGGTTAACTGGTACGTGTAGATTCTAGGTATTCAGTGACATAAGAAGATAACTTATCACATGTTTCCTCTATTCTCTTTTAGTTCGATCACCTAAGCGACAACATAAGCTCTCGGTTACTTTCGAATAAGACACTTGCTAATAATACAATCGAAAGAGACCATATATCAAAACTAAGGAGATCAATTATGAAACAAAGTGCACGAGATGAGTCGACATAAAAGGGCCTTGAAGAGTGAGTAACAACTACTTTACATTCGATCCCCTCATTGATACGGTAAAAGTAAGAGACATTGATTTGAAGACAATAGCATAAAACAAGAACCCCTAATTATTCAGTCTTAATTAGACATCCAAACAACGACAAGGCATAGTACACACGAAAACGTTGAAACCCTAGCTAGCTATTTATATCTTAGCCCTTTCGATCTCTTTTATCAATAAGGTGAAACACCCACATTAGCGGTGGCCAGAAATCCATCTTTCATCAGCAAATCCTCTCCATCCTGCATAACATCAAACAAAAAGATACGGAAAGTACATGAAAACTCATTATGATTGAGCGAAAAGCTAGCTAAATTATGGTAGAAAGTATTTACACTTTATAAGTTTATTACTAATAAAGATGAACCACAAAAACATAACACATGATGGATAAGGAAAAAAAAAAGAAAAAGATTTTTGTAGGACCAAGAGAAATGTGTTTGAGAAACAGTTGATAAAAGATAATTTCACGGTAAAAAAAGATTACCTGTTGGCAAACATTGGGTTTCTTCACGGGCTGATCAGGCATGAGTCCGAAGTGGATGTGAGGAAAATGGGCCCACTATAAAAAGCAAATTATAAAATAATAAGATTTGAATACAAAAGGAAACCCTAGTATAAAAGAAGCCCTAGGTAGCTGTTTTTTTTATCTAGGCTAGAAAATCAAGATTATTTAATCATACATTCTTTGCAGCTGCACTGAAGGCCTCTCTGTGACTGATATCAGGGTTTCCTGCTTTGATACGTTGGATCTCTTCCCTGCAATAATGTTTAAATTATTATCAAGTATATGCTTTTTCACAGGTTTATGTAGTGTTTGTACATTATATTATTAAATTAGTTTAGTTATTCGAGCTAGAGTTCTTTATTAGGCTTTTATCAAAAGGTGTTGACACTCACACCATTTTATTTGATAGTTACATCATTTTGTACAAGTTATATAGCATATCGTACAATAGTGTAATGCAGATTGTGGTCAAAGTATAAAAAGTTGTGGTGTGAGTATCGCATTTGGTTTTAATTTTAGTTTCAGTTGCTTTTTATTTGGCATTAAATTTAACCAAGAAATTTAATTCGTGGTTCTTAAAATTGTTGCTGGAAACGAAAAACTTTTTCTAAACTTGTCACACATGATTCTAGTTTTTTTTTATTTTTTTTTATTATTATTTTTTTATAACTATTGTCATACAAGTGTTATACCTTCTTTGAAATTAATTTAAGTATTTATTTGCAAATGTAATAGTTGTACGTTGTAATTTATAGTGAAGATCTTTCTAACCTTAACATGTCACACATGGTCGTTCTAGTAATTTATTTTATTTTATTTTATTTTATTATTTATTTTATTTTTTTAAAATTATCTTTACAAATGTCATACAATATCTCTCATTGATTATTTTATTTAGCAACATTTATATTATAAAGAGCAAGGTGTTAGGAAATAAAATACATACCCTTGGATAAAAAGTTACAAAGATTGCTAAAACACTCTATCAATTTAAAATTAATAAATTATTAACAATTCTTCGAAATTAAATCTATTAATTAGATGCAAATTTAATAGTTGTAACTTGTACTTACAGTGAAGATCCTAAGCAAGTGCTTGCAACTTTCATGAACCACAAATAGTAGGATTTATTAACCATACTACCATAGTGTTAATATTTAATACTAGTAAGCTGACCTTTTTTAATAATCAATGTTTTTACCGACGGAGGGTACATTGATAAAAACTCAAAATTTTGTTAACATCCAACAGTACAAGAAGTTCATTCAATAAATTGTGTACTAGTGTCTAAGAGAGTACGACTTTTAAGTTAACCATTCATATCACCGGTACTTTAAAAATTCCGATTTGACGTTTGTTTTTGTTTCTTTTATTTAAAGATGTTTATCATATGTTCCTTTCATCCAAAATGTTTATATTATGCTCTTTTATTGTCTTCAAATGAAATTAAAAAAAAAATGTATATGCTGTCATCAACTACTATGGCTGTGTTTGGGAGAGGACTTATAATGTCTTAAACTTTTAAAATAAACTGGCTTAAAAAATAAATTTTGTTTGTCATACGAGTTTATGGAGCCTTTATAAGTCATAAGCCTACATAAACTTAAAACCATTGAAAGGGGCTTATGATGGCTTATGATAGTCAAATAACTTAAATACCCTTTAAAATATAATGGATTATCATGTAAAAGCTGAAAATATATATGAATTTGATTTGATGTATTTTTATGCGATTTTATATTAATAAACTTCATCTTCAATTAATTTGCCAAATAACTTTATAAAAATATAAATTCCATTTTTCGGCTTATAATATAAGCCTCAGCCTCAGCTTCAGTCAGTTTCGACAAACATTCACATATCTTATAGAATACCATAAGGTTAAACCGTCCTAGATGAGAAATGATCGTGGACGCAAGCTTAGGCCTAAACCACTTAAGATCGTCACGATGAGTTGTAAAATAAGTGAGTCCATGCATGAAATCGGGATCGCGACATCAATTTATGTATAAGTTTAGGTCCATGTATCATTTCTCGTCCTAGTTTTTTTCTGCACATGACTTCCTTTTTGCAAGACAAATAATATTGAAATTATTTGGTCGGAGTTGTACCCACATATTCCCTTATTTGTTGTACAATGGCATCTTTTTATGCATAATGCATTTTACCACAGCTATATTTTTTGTTTATAATAAGTTAATAAAACTTACTTGATGAATCTGTTGTAAGCAGAAGGCACTCTTTGGCGCTTCTCTGGAGCTGCAATTAGAAGACAAACATATCGACAAAGTAAACAGACATTACATTAAAATCATATCACTGCTGACTATTTTGTATACTTTTTTCTCTCTCTCATCATAACATCATCATTATCTTTATCTATCAAAGAATTCTAACCATTTTATCTTCTGGGGTAGACACACATTCTAATTCTGATACACATGCAAACACAATGCGGAAACAAGGCCCAAAATATTGTAAAAGTTAATAGAAAAAGGTAAGTAATAGGTCATGGTTTTTGAGGAAGTTCATGATTGTGTTTCTTTTATTTAGAGTATGTAACTTTTTATTCACAATTAATAGGTGTTGGTTTGAATTAATATTAGGGTTTCCTTGTTGATGTGTGTAATATTACTAGTTGCAAATTTTCTGAAATAAAGTTGCCTTTTTGGTTGACATTAAAATATGTATACAGAAACAACAAATTGAAGAAGAGGGAAAGGCATGAAATAAAATCTAGAGAAAGTGGCTTCTTCTTCTTACCAAAAACAATAGTTTTAAGACCTACTTTAGTGTAAACTTTTGAAAGTACTATCACTGTAGTATTTTTAGAAGCACATATAGGATAGCATAATGCAAGTCAAGTTAGCTAATTTACATTGTTTTATGTACGTAATAAGACTTAAAGTAACGCTAGTGAAAACCTTGATATTAAAAATACAAAGGGAAGGATTGGCGATCTTACGCCTGTTGGCTACTGGAGGTTTCGGAAGCTCATCGACTCGAACAGGTCCAAAGTGGTCGTTTGGATTAGGTTGGTTCAGGAACAAGTTAGCTGGGGTGTTTCTCATCTCCTCCTGAAAAGAAAAAAGATTATTTTAACGAAATTAAATATGTACTCTTGAAGAATTAGGTTTATATCATAGAAAATCAATGTCTAAAGTTTAAAAAAACTCCGATTACTCTCTTAAAAATCCATGTAATACATGCAAAGGAGGGAACATGAAAAAAGCCCCAAGATACCAACAGATTAACAAAGTTTTTCTGAAAAATTAATTATATGTATCATACATTACAAAGCTAAAAACCATACAATAACAGAGAAGTAAATGCAAAACCCTAACCCTAGATATCCTTTTTCAAGATCTTGGGTAACAATCAAAGGGTAGAAATTATGGCCAATTAGGTTTTCAAAAAAAAAAAATTGTAATTCAATCTGTACCATAAGACTTTGAGCAGAAAAGAAATTATGGCCAAGATGGAATTGATTAGCAGCAGCATTAGTGGTGACTGAAGCCGGAAAGAGAAGGGCACGCATGTTGACAGACAAGAGGTTAGTGCAGTGCCCACATCGAACCGTAACAGTAGTGAACAAACTGCTGCAAGGTACACTCACCTACAACACCAACAATTAAAATATGAATACCAATTTTATGTTGTTTTTGAACGGCAAAATTTTATTAGAACCTTTAGCAAGAAGCTAGAGGTAAAGAAGGAATTGAAGTTATAACTCGAGTTGGCCTTTTTTTTGTTGACTTTACAAAAAATCATACAGATATGAGTTAAATATCATGATACTTCATAAACAATTATAAAGGTCTTCGATTGTTGTAGAGAATAAGAAGAAATTCATGGTATAATTTGGTGAAAAAAGTAAATTTTCATCAAGAAAATCTAGTATTGTGAAGTCTTGAGCTGAATAGGATAATATATGGTGAGATAATGATAAGGATAATGATGATGATGATGTTTTGTACCGCTAGGACAGTATCACAGAAGTTGCATTGGACATAGCAGAGTTGCTCGGAGGTAGGGGATAGGTGGTGGTGGTGGTGGTCCGGTGAAAAGGAAGCTGAAGATGACATTTTTCTTTACACTTTTGCTCTTTTGAAACACACACTTTCTCTCTCTCTCCTGTTTGATTTTCTCTCACAAACAGTTTGATTTGATTGATTGATAAGATTGACTGAACAATGTATAAGGATTGATTGATTGATGGACAGGTTAACCACCTTTGGGATCTGACCTCCTTGTGTTTATGTGTGTGTGTTCTTAAAGACAAGTGAGAAACAAAATGAGAATGTGAGAGAAAAGAGAATGAGAGAGAAAGACCCACTATATAGGATAGCACTTGGATTAATCAAACCCCACAACTTGATTCTTCATTGTTTTTTTCTTCAATATATTATTATTGTTCTGTTGTTTTTGACTCGTGTATTATTTGATTATTTAACGTTATGTTTCTTTTAAGTGGTTTTCTAGTTGCCCCTTGTACTTTTTAATGATCATTTTCATCGCCTACATAAGTTACAACATACATTAACTATAAAGTAGAACATATGCATTTTGAGACTAAATACGACCAAGATGAAACAATTGTATCACATATTTTGTCCATCCGTTTTAATTTATTTGTCCAAGATGAAACAATTGTATCACATATTTTGTCCATCCGTTTTAATTTATTTGTCCTGTTTTAATTTATGAAGTTTTTCTTTTTCAACTTTAACATTAACTATTTTTAGTTATAATATATAATATTTGATATTAACTATATGAATGAATTAGGTTTTTATATATTTACATCGGTATAATTTTATTAAGTATCATATAACATAAAAAAAAATACTTAAACTCGAAGTTAAAAAAAAAACTTTAAAAAGTCAATACAGGATAAATAAATTGGGACAGAAGGAGTAGTTTACTAGTAACAAGTTGTCGTACTTAACTCGTTGAGCCGAAAAAATATGCTCGCAAACATTGTAAAAGTAGATAACAATTACCAAAAGACGTGCTAAGGAAGAGAATGTTTGATTCATCCCAGTCACCATCTGCTGTGTTAAATTACAGATTTTTGATCGTCTATGCATTCTCTACATTGTCTTTAATATCTTGTTTACCGAGTATTAATTTTTCGATTAGTGTTGGGTATTCTAGGTTTATAATGACTTAGGGTATGTTCTTGCGCTTCACTGATATGCCTTTCCTTTGAGCTGCTGATTTTATGTATGTTACTATTGTTAGTCAATTAAGTTTTCAACATAAATCGACATTCTTTACAATTTCCTTGTGCTTACTGGTTGTATGTGGGTATTGGGTTTTTTAGTTCGTGGTTACGTGGGTACTTGAGTTTGTTGGTGTAATTATAAAACATGATTTCGTAGATTCAGGAAGGTAATGAGGTGGAAGAAAGAAGAGTAAGAAACATGAAATGTTGTTGGTTCTAAGGAGAATGTTGATGGCACTAATGTCACGATTTCTAATGTTAGTAATGACCATCCTGTTAATCTGAATGAGGAGGACATGTGTTCAATTGCTGCAAGATTTGTGATAAGGAACGCAAAAAGCTTGAAGGCAAGCTTGTGCTAGTGAGAGATGATGAGGAACCTTTAAAACCTGTCAATGCCGATAGTCAAGCTACTGATATGGAATGAGAATTGTTATGATTTATAGTTTAGGTGCCTTTGTAGTTATACGGATACAAAAACTTTCCTAACTAAACTAGAAGTCCCTAATAATTATCCATTAAGTATACAAGTTTGACATGGAGTCAAACTTCTCACTCTTAGTGGTCGGCCGATTTCCACTAACTCATAAGGTTTGTGGTTTTGCTTTTTACTCTTAAATATATATTTAGCCTACATAAACATATACACCATGGATAAATACCGTTTACCCTTCTATGAGAATATTTTCATATTCTCATTTCCTCTTCATTATCATTGCATTTTATAGCTCTTTTCTCATTACCAACTTATGTGTTCCGTTAAATGTCCACCGATGTAACACATCGTCATTTCTATGAGTGCAAGCTGTGAAATACGTTGTTCTTTGCACACTAATTCTTTCAAACTTTTCTCCTAAAATGTCCAAACCCTTCAATGTAGTGGTTCAACAACCCTATGGACACTTTGACGGTTTCAAAATGATGTGATATTTACCTCCAAAATACCAAATAAGGAGTTAATCTCCAACGACATCAAATTCTTTTCGTTTACTTGGATCTAGGGCAAAGTTTTTTTTGGGTAAAAGGGTTTAAACCCCGGTAAAAGTTTTTTTGGATCTAAGGCAAAGTTACCAACATTAAATTGGATTATATGGTTTGATAATTCGTGTAACGCTCTATCCTCTTCTATGTACTCCGTAATTCTTTTTTCTAGCTCCTTGATAGGCATTTAATGTGTTTGTCGTTCAAAAAACAAACTTCGTATTAATAGACGAAGTACCCATTGCGGTTTGTTTCCTTATTTTAAGTATATATTATAAAAGATGCAAAGAAGATAATTTACCACTGTTCATTGGATAGTAACAAATCATAATTTAAAAAAAAAAATAGCATATTGCCAATTTACTCAGTTATTTGTTTTTATCATAATTAATGAGATAGTTGTCGAAGTTTTCTTTTAGTAATACGAGTAATCTTTTTGCTGTTTTTCAAGATACTAGATGAATACCCGTGTATAGTAACGAGATTTTATAGCGGCAAATAAGATATAGATTTGCTAGTAAGTAACAAAATTCGCCGTTCAAAAAAATATTAATAATTAATTTTAGGCTTACCATAAGGTATGATCTAGGTGTTTAATCTAAAAAAGACGTGTTAATTAAGGAAAACTTGCATAGTTTACCTTGCGTATACGTAGAGAAACAATTATCAGTTTGATGAGCTCCTTAAAACACCTAGATGACCAAGATTTCATGTATGTCATTAAGGTGTTTGGGCCTTATTAATTACTACAATGAAATGTTAATGCTACATCAATCAGTATCATTTGATTCCTCAACTAATATAAATCAGGGGTTCCCTCCTTACCTAATTGTTTTAAATTCTATTCTGAGAAAGTGTATGTGGTTTCTGGGATAACAACTATGACACTCATATCAACACCCTTCTATGCGGTTGTCCAAAGCATTTTATGGGTTCTATGGAGATATAAAAATCGGGTTGGCTTTGATACAAAACCCTCAAGTAAAGACATTTTATGTGTCGAAATCAAGACATATTCACACTCGTGGCTAATGAAGAAGAAACTCGATCCAAATTGGATTAATTGGTTAAGATTTTCACCCATTGTCGATTTATTTGGAAAAAAATGACGAATCATTAGCAAGTGTTAATACATAGAGTAAAATTCGATGACTTAATATGGCATAAAGTCAATTAACTAAGTAGCCAAGTAGTTCTTAATATAAGGTTGGGTGTAGTAAGCCTGTGGACGACGCGTCTAACCCCTTAATTAAGCACGCGTTCCAGCTAAAAAACCACTACTCCATGCACTTGTTTTGATGTATGTTTATGTTTAAGTGGAGTATGTTTTGGTGATGATGTAAGTTATCTTATTACACAATGTTGGTGATGTTAAAACACTGATGGCTGTGATGATCACATTCAGCATTCCACCCAGTCTAATTTAAACTCCTTAAAGACCTATTACTCACAATTTTATAGTTTATTGTAGTGACAAATAAAAGCACTTTATGAGGATCGTTAAATTTGTTAAATTTACAATCACTTAATGTACAAGTAACTCAACTTAAATGTACTTTAAATTTTGCATCTTATTTGTATTGATAACGCGTATATGACGATGAATGTAGTGGCAAGTACATAGATATAAAGTTGATTAAGATATTAAAATATAATTTCGAATATGAGTTTACTAATAAATATGAAAACCAAAAATCCAGTGAGTTTGTTCTGCATAAACTTCATTGAGTAACCAAGTAGTTCACCAATAAACTTTCAATTTTGCATCTTATTTACAATCATTAATGTAATATTAAAGTAGATTTAGATGATAGCAAGTACAAAGGTATAGTTTATTAAAACATATTACTCCAATAAAAACGCTTAACTACAAAAAATATGAGTGAATCCCAGTACATAGGCATAGTTTATTAAAATATAAAAAACATAATTTTGATTTTGAGGTCATTCGTAAATATACGAAACAAAATTCTAGTGACTTTATTCTGCATAAAGTCCATTAATAAACTTAAATTTTGCATCTTATATTAAACTATTCAATGTACAAGTAAATCGACTTAGATGCTAGCAATTATATGTGATGACGTATAGCACGTATAACAAGCTTATTAGGCTCAGTTTGTACTATACGCATTTTGGGCTCAGGCCCAACAACAAAGCAACTACAAGTACCGGATCGTCAGTAAGCCCAAAAACAAAATTGGTTACGGTCCGGACTCAAAGACGCACGCAGAATACTTAGCGGATCAAACCCATGGCCGCGAAAGGCGTCCTGTGTCCGCATCCCCGATTACTGCGGAACCTTGCCCGACAAGGGTCCTACTCCGGTCACTAACTTTTATAAGCGAAATGTTAGGAAAGCCTAACATTAGCCTCGTCTATAAAAGGAGTCCTAATCCTCTCATAAGGTACGACTTTCTCTCACATAATAACTCACATATCTTTATTATCTCTGACAAGGATGCATACTTACTCTCACGCCGGAGCTTAATCGTGGGGTCCGTCCCCACAGTAAGACTAACAGTTTACTTTCATTTGTGCAGAGATCCAATCTATCACTTGGTTTAGTACACATTCAGCCCATCAGTAGCTTGTTGGTCCAACCCAACACGCATCCTATACACATATTCCAACCCGTTACACTTTTTGTACTAACAAGTTGGCGCCATCCGTGCCAGTACACAACTGCATTCTTAAAAAATATACATTATGAGCACTCGGTCCAAACCTACTCCCGCTTCGCATCCACCGTATCGCGGAACACGGAAGGGAAGAAAACGCATTTATGGCGGGCGAAAGGCCGTGTCCGTAGCGACCTCGAAATCTTGTGACAAGCATTACCACCAGATCTTGCCAATTATGTCTGAGAAAGTTCGTCATGAAAAGAAGCAAGAAGAGAAGATCAAGGCGTTGGAGGCAATGGAAGCCCGACTTGACTTCCAGGAAGCGTCACAACATTCCGAGTTAGAGGCAACAAACAGAAGGAAAGATTTAAGGAAACAACTCAAGTCTAAGAAACGCCGAGACGCACACGAAGGTTCTGACCAAAGAAATGATCAGTCTAGATCGCCAAGAAAGAAAAACACCGAACGAGAAACGGTGTTTAAAAGATTATGAAAAAGCATATTCCATAGGTTGGGAGATAGAGATAGGAACGTTTCGATGTACTCCATAGACTCTAGACGACCAACTCACTACAGTTCCTAAAGAGGGGAGGAGAGCTACTATCACAACTCTTATTCACAAAAGACAGGGCCCACTACCAGAAGGCATGGGGAAAAAAGGCATCCGCACGAAAGACGGACGAGCCCTCTGAAAGCAAAGACAGATCAAAGAAACAAAAGTCAAGTCTCGAATACGACGACCTAACAAGGCCGTGGGTATGCAAGGAGACTGATCCGTTCACTCCATGCATTCGTTATTTTGACATACCAAAAAGAACCCGCATGCCAAATAATGTGAAGACATATGACGCAAGTAGAGATCACGAGGACTACCTTAAGATTTTTCAGAAAACAGAAAAGGTGGAGCGTTGGGCTATGCCGACCTGGTGTCACATGTTCAATTCCAAACATACAGGATCCGCTAGGGTTTGGTTCGATGACCTTCCGCCAGAATCTGTTGACAGCTATGACGATATGAAAAAAGCTTTCCTAGCCAATTTCCTTCAACAAAAGAAGTGCATCAAGGATCCTATAGAGCTTCATCACATTAAGCAAAGTGATAACGCTACACGCGTCATTCGGGGTCAAAGGAACTTCCTTTTCTTCGAGCAAGTTTTATAACACCCTAGGCAGTGAACCTAATCGTTGTAGTGTAGTATTAGGGTAAGCCACGGGTATTGATATCGTTCTCTAGGGGAATAGGAATGCTAGTGAGAAGTTACTACGCTAAGGTTGGGGTTGAGGAAGATTATTTTTATCTTTTTATGTTTTAGGAAATAGAAAGGTACGAATCTCGGGTATTGGATTTGGGGTTGGTATTTCACCGATTACTCTACTTATCTAATTATCTATTCTAAAGTGTATGTAGTCTATGTCTAATTATTGTGTGCTCGTATGATAGTTTAAAGATGTGTTTACTTAGGTTTTATTACTCCTTAATTATCTCCTATTGATGGTTGAATTGTCACGCCCTTATTCTTAATCGTTGTGTGTCTAAAGTCGTAGGGTATCGTTTGTCCCTAACTCTTTGAAACTACCAAAGGGTCTCGTCTACAAAATCTCTAGGAATTATAAACTCTAACTCTAAGGTACTCTTTGGATGGTTTAGCCTACAACTACTCTAGGTGTTATAGTCTAAGGTTCACAAAGATTAATCAAGCATTAACTCCACAACGAATGACCTATCGCATTACTAGATCATTAACAATTAAGATAAGAGACAACCAATCAATATTCAATAATTAAGTTTCATATTCCTAGCAAACACACAAATAAATTAGTTGGACATGGAGAATATGCAAGCATACACACAAATAATTGAAGACATAATTGAATTAATGAAGTAAAACACTTATCTTGATGTAAGATAGGGTTTGGAACCCTAAAATCTTGTATAAGCAACCTTGGTTCGGTTTAGGTTTTACTCCAAAAGACTACACACTAAAACTGAAAAATTCGGATTCTATATAAGATTACAATCGCGACGGCGCCAATTGAATTGTGACGCCGTCGGGTCGCGTCATTGGGGTTTCGTCTTGGCACGTTAGTCTTGTGACGGCGTCACCTTATGCCCGTGACGCCGTCCCTGGTCTCGGACGCCGTCGGATCAAATCTAGGCCGTCACGAGTTGCGACGACCTACTCTTTTTAAAGCGACACCGCCACTTGTAAATAAGCAATTTGACTCATGGCCGTCACAAAAATGATGCGACGGCGTCGCGATTAACACTGACGCCGTCCCTTTGTATTTCAAAGATCGGTGGCTCGATTCTTGACTTTAGCCATTTTCTTCAGATATCGCGCCTTTTCGTCCAAATAAGTGCCATTCCGACAATTTGCCTTCAAGAGACCTAAAAGTGAAAAGGAACGATATTAAGTAATAACGGATACGAAAGTGATCAAATAAGGCTTAAAGCGACCCCTCAAAAAGGTACATTTTAAAACCTTATCACAAAGGGAAGGAGAATTTACAGAAGACTTTATACAAAGATTCAAAGAAGAAATCAGGGATGTAAAAGGAGCGCCAGAAGTTATGAAAATCTCAGGATTCATGCACGGAATAACCGATCCGGAACTAATTAAACGGTTGCATGATAGGGTTCCAAGATCAATGAGCAAAGTAATGAATATAACCACATCCTTCCTACGAGGGGAAGCGGCCGTCAGAAATCAAGAAAGTAGAAAACCATGGCTACAAATACCGAGGAAGCAAAGCATAGTCGAGCGACGACAAAATTTCAAAATGGAATTCAGGAACAAACTTAAGACAAAAGAAAAGCAAAACGGCTTCCTCACATCTCCTAAACCCTCAAGGGAGGTTTCGGCGCCGAAGAAAACAAGATTTTCAAACTTACCCCCATCGATCCTAACCGAAGAAAAGAATAGTAGCAAGTTTAGCGAATTCAATAGAAGAGCAAGACATAATACGGACGAATGTCTACATCTAAAAAAGCAAAAAGAGGAAATAAATAAAGGAACAATGGTAGAAGAAAAAGAAGTACCTAGAAAAATCAAAGATTAAGCGATACTAAAACTCAAGGGAGGAACAACAGAAAGACCTCTCAATTTCGTTTCTGACTTTCAAAAGGAAAAACAAAAGAAACACATAATGGGAAAGCAACTCACACAACGGATGTGTTGCGGAAATATAACGTGGACTTGCGCAGAAAGACCGCGTGGCCAAGACCATAAAATCACCCACCAAATTCAATAGCGGAAACATACAAATAGTAGATGATGTTCCCAGCAACAGAATCATAACCTCCGCATAACAGAATAACAAAGAAGCCTACATATCAAAAGAATACAGACATTCTCAAATAAGGAAGAATCTCCGCTTCCTTATTTTTATAAGCGATATTCTCGGTCTAAAATTTCTCAATTAAGACTCCAAATAAGAATACAAGGAATTACCGGTAGGCATAAGAACAAAGGGAGATAGCAGTTAAAAATGGCCTAAGCATGACACCCCAGCTTTAAATGCCACCCTGGCATAACAAACTCGAGTGAATCTATCCAACAAAGGGTAACAAGCACCCCACAACAAATGAAAGGAATGTTGCATAAGGAACGTACGAAAGATATACACCGCTAAAGAAACAATTTTTGAAACAAAAAGCAGGGGGTCGGGGCGAAAAGGAAAGAATAAGAATTTCAAAGCAAAAACAACCGAAGGAAAACCGTTACTAATGGAAATAGTAGAAAATCATATGTCAACAAACCCCATACTCAAAGTGCCCGGGTAAGGAAGCCCGTGAGTAGTCCGGAGAAAGATAAGTCACTTTTCGAAAGGATGGTTTACAAAGTTGGATGGACGTTCACTGGGGCACGTAAGAACACACCCCACAGTTTGAAGACTGAACTAAAAAGAGATAAGGAATAAACCAGAGCGATTCATCACCATTATAAATATAAAATCACAACAATATTAAGGCAAGCAAGCACGCGGCTTTGGGAGAATAAAGGCTGCGTCGAAAACATGTTATCAAGTTATCACAGAATAACTTAAAAGATAAGCCTTACCCAAATACTCAAACAGAAAAAAAATCTGGGAAGTACAAATTTGCGTTCCTTTTCAAGGAACTTTATGTCAAATCCAATAGAACAAGCAGACGTTCAGGCTATGAGCCTAGGCACGTGCCTCCCTACTAAACAGTAGGTCAAGATCACTGCTCACGCATGCAGGAATAGTAAAACTTCCACTATAAATACACGCGACCAAAAAATGGGAAAGGCAGAAGAGTCAAGAAGAAAAGGATTACCAAGAAACACCAAACCCTCAATGAAGTAATCGACAATGAAAAAGATTCAAAAACACCTTGAAAGAAGCTGAAGATGTTATTTGTAAATCAAGAAAGGCCCTTCATAAGAAAGGCATGATTGTGCATCACGCAGCGAAAGCATAACCCCTATTCAATAGCAAAACGCCATTCATCTGTGATCGTTTTTAGAAAACTTATGACTTACTCAAGCCTTCACTCCCATGACAAAAGAACCAAAAGAAGGTACGAGAGTCAAATGGATACTTTCGTGATCTAGAGCTGCTCTTAAATGACTGCGAATAACAATTAGTCGTTCTTAAATGACGAGTAATAACCCACCACTACAATCCTCTACAAACTCCCTTCACTCACACCCCCTTCCATAACATCCTCGAGCGTCTCCTTGAGCAATACGGGTAATTCCACGGCAGGAGTCTTATTTACAATTAGACTCTCATTAGCCGCTAGAATAACAGCCATTGAAAATGTTCCTTGGTTTATCTCGGTAACAACCAACAGAAGGAAAAGCAATGGTAGTTGGGGGTACTGATGGGAGTGATAGAATGTGGAAAAGGATGGGTCCTTAAAGAAGAGAAAAAACGCATGTTAGGGGAAATTAATTGCATAAACCAGCTCCTAATTAATAAGAAGCTTCCCTTACAACGCCAAGCAACAAATGATGAAAATGATGCCTTCATTCTTCTCTTGTTGCTGCCCAACTTGTAAGCAAGCAGACGGTCTAGCAACTCAAGAATAATGGGTTGGAAATACTGGGTCAAAATAAAGAAGACAAGCTTGCAAAAACTGGGTTAAAATCAACTATTTAGTGGTTGGAAAGGCTACCCCACTAAGCCTTACCACCACTAAAAAAGGGCAGATTCGGGATAATATTCTCTGAATGGCTTTGTTCATCTGTTGTACCAGCTCTGGCAAAGGGAATCAACTGCTTCAGTTTAGAAAGAAAAGTGCAAAAAAGAATATGATAGACAAAAAGAACATTCCGCCACGCAAGCCCTTCAAGGAAAAAGCACAACTTCCATAAGCATACCATTCCTCCATGGAGGCCCTTCAAGGAAAAAGCACAACTTCCGCAAGCATAACGTTTCGTTGTGGGAACCTCTCAGGATGAAGTACAACCTCCACAAGTATGATGTTTCGTCATCAGAACCCTTCGGGGAAAATATAACTTCAACATACATAAAGCCTGGATGATAGCAAATAGAGTTATATACACAGGGTAAGAATAGTTGCCCCTGTAAACTATGTACAATTCATTTGACTTTATGTATTTTGTAATATATTTTGGAAAATGTTAATAAACAAAAAGAAAGGTGAAGATTAGCTACCTTCACCATTTTATTCTTTCAATAATTTTCTACTTTTTTAGTGCATAAGACATGCACGCACCTGGGCACGACCCAAAGAACGTTATTCCGCATAACAAAAGATACACGTTATCCTGCATAACGGAAGGGCGAATAATAAAAAAAACCGTCAAGGTACGTAAGAGGTATTGCAAGCCCAGTACCGGGAGAATAACCCCCAAATATTTAACAAAGACCATTATAATAGACATACCAGTATGAACTTATAATAATAGTAGGGCACAAATTAAAACAAGTGCAAAGAATCAGATTCAAAAAGGTTGCACGCAACCACGGTAAACATTTAGGACATATCGATAGAAAATAAAACATTGTTCAAGTTACATGTCACAACAATAAAAAGAGATGTAAATGAACACAAATTAATGTAGAGGATTACATTTGGGTTGGCCTCGATCCCTTCTTTATCAAAAAAGAAAGAGGCTTCACCGCAGTGGAACCCGATCACCCACGGCTACCGTAACACCGACTTCCACAACCTCATAATCATCGGTGGAAATAAACCTGCGAGGTATAGTGGAAACAACCGCTGTTGACAAATCGGGTAGGGACAATAGTTGTCTCACCACTTGAAAACGTGTCTACACCTATAACGCTCGAAAGCGAGATAGAGGATTCACTAAAGAGTTTTAGACATCAACAATAGCGCACCGGTGTGCATCAAGATATCTCTTAAGTCGCTCAACCTCTTTGTGCAACACCTAAAGAAAGGGATAATGAGGTGTCGCCAACAACGGTGTTAATCTTCTCATCATGGATAGGAATAACAAGTTTTCTAGATCAGTTGCAACTCAGCTATTCCAGGAGTTTCTGCAAGAGAACCCTCAACACGGAGAAGATCCATGATATCCGCAATACTGGCATTCTTATGCGATTTAAGAGTAGCAAGTAAAGAAAACTCCACATCACTAAGGGCTTACAAAGCAGAACGGTAACCCGCTTCTGCGGAAGGTTTGTGAACATCAAGGTCCTTAAGCTCCATTTTCTCCTTACCATGACGAATATCAGCCGTTAAGCCATCATGCATACCTTTCTCAATAGCACGACCGAACGCTATCACCAAAGCTGCAACATACTCCGGAGAGTTCAAACAATTAAAAACAGCAAGCCTCATACCATACGTCAATAACCGTGAGGTGGCCGATATGGCGAGTAAGAAGCGGGGATAAAACTCATCATCAAGATGAAGGGCCAACTCCGTAAGGTCGGCGTCTAACTGGTCAATTTTTTCCGCGACCAAGTCTATCTGAGCATCTTGGATTTTACAAAACTCTTCCCTCAAGACCTCAAAAGAAGGAACCTGACTACGAAGCTCAGAGCATGAAGCTTCCAGTGTACGTATCTGCAGCAAAAAAGGAAAAAACACAGCAAAAAAGGAAAATCACAACGCATACCTGACTTGAAAGATTGGTATTATGTGAATTGACCACAACAACCTCGGATTTTTAGCTGGCAAGTTCATGACCCTTTCCACCTGTTGATGATCAAAGCTAACTTCGCTCGGAGAGAGTCCCGCTCCCTCTCAAGAGCAGAGTTTAGTTCTTTCAGAGAACGTACTTCAGCAGTACAGGAGGCTTCAGAAGCCTCCATAGCAGAAACTCGATCCCGAAGGCAAGTCACCTCTACAGCTTCAGCCTTCAACTTTGCAAACTCATCATCCCTTTCCTTCTGCAAAATAGCTTGATGACCACATTGGGCGACAAGCATCTTTTCTCATTCATATTGTACTCGGTGTGCATATGTACTTCAACACTCGAGACATACTTGACGAGCGGTCCCAACATTAAACTCGCAAATAATTGATCATAGTCCATATCACGAACCAAGCAAAAAGGCGGGAGGAGCAAACTCATCAACTATTTCACGGCATTTAGTAGACTTGTCAAGAATGAAGCCCTTGGTTACGCTCCACTTTGGAACATGAACGCCGATAAATGACTAGAGTCTATATCAACAATAACACGGATATCTCCAATCGAAAAATCACTATCGAAAAGTGCTAACATTAGGATGCATACCACCAGCGGTTTGGGAAGCATCAAGAAGCGAAGAAGGATCACCTATTTTTCCTTGCCTTTCTAGTGAAGCGAGCGCAATGGAAAAGCAGTGGTAACAACGGCATCCGTAATAATCAGAACAAGAGGTCTGACAAAAATATGCAGTATCATGACAAGTTAGCCAAAGCGTAACACGCTAAACATTGTAATAAAGACAAAAATATGCAGTATCATCATAACGAAGCGGAGATTCAGCAGTAGAATCCGATGGGGTTCTGACTTCATGATCAAGAGTGGCTGATAAGGAAGGAGAAGAAGAAAACTGGGTGGGCAAAACTTTAAGGCTAACTTCTGGATTTAGGACATTCTTCGCCAATAGCCTTTTAATAGATTCCAAAGACTTGCCACCAACAGAGGGCCTACTAGAATCTACATAATCACCCGTTAACCTTTTAGGGGATAGGTAGGCTCCACATAACTTTTTCTTTTCTTTCGATAGAAACTCATAGCCACATCACAAACAGATGCGCAGTGGTCTCAAGCACCGCCTCATTCCTAAAAACATCACCACCACTAGCAGAGCGAACGAGCTCCGCATCATAAGTACCGGCAGTGTCACCTTGGTGCAAGTTATCACCACCAACTATACCCATATTAACACTAGCTTCCAACTCATTACTCGAATGAGGAAGTTCGAAGAAAGGAGTGAAGCAGTCGATCCAAGTAAGCTCCGAGATCTGGGCTCATCCTCATCTCGCCTTATGACACCTACCTTCACCTTCATGGGATCCTTAACCTTGATCAAAGAGAGCGAATCCATTCCTACGTAAAGAAGAAAGCAGGTTAAAACATTAAATCAAAGCGAAAGAAACTGGGGACGATATATGGCATACCCACCTGCCTATTGTTATAAAGAAATAGGGATAAGAATCCTTACCAAAAGTATAATTACGACTCAACCCAACCAAACAAAGAAAGGGCTCCTAAACTTATGTAATAGGGAAGGATTAGCGACAATGGATACAAAATGATCAAGAATGAATTCATTGGCCCTGGAGGAGCATCCCTAGAAACACCTTAGCGGTATGCTACAGATAAACAATAAAGGTGCAACAACATCAACCCGTAAGAAATGGTTATTTTAACTTTTAAGAAAATCAATAGGCTTGGTGTAGCATACATCAAGACTATCCGACCGCTTACTAAAGGACAACCAACCTTTATTGTTAGATCGACATAAAAGCACCTAAACAAGCCAACCGTCGGTGTGATACCATGAACACGATACGTAATCTCAAAGTGAGAAATTTTAGCAACCCCGGTGGTCGAAAGTGGGATACGTTGATACAATAATACCCAAGGATGTCGACAAGAAACGAATAAAGGAAGGCGGAAATTGGCAAATTCAAAAACCTAGTATACATACCAATTTTTCTAACGGTGCCTCATGAATGGTTTGGTTGGGACCAAGCAACTCCGGATGAACACTCAACGAAATTGAAAACTTATCATAAAGCGGTTAAGTGCCCTTGCGAGAGAATAGACTTAATATGCATAATGATACACATAGTGGAAGAAAAAAGTATTAGACTCTAACCTGAAAAAACGGAAGAACCCTGGGAAGAAAGGAGCGATGCAAGAGAAACAGATCAAAAGTTAAAGAATTTTCAGTAGCGGCGAAGAATAGTAAAGGAAAAAAATGAAATAGTAGAAACTATATAGGCCTATAGGGTATTTATACCCACGGATTATTTAAATCAAAGAAAACCCTAGGTAATGGCACGCGTCAACAACAATTAGATCAGACGGTCAAAATTGAAAGTAAAAGATAAAGATTAAAGTAAGATAAGTAGGCCACTATGTCAAATCGATCGAAGATGAAAAGCCTAGAATTGTCCACATCGTACATTACACCTACCAATAAAAGAATGCATAAAAAGACGCTCAAAGGCGGAAGAAAAACTATCTAGTTACCATAAGTCTAGTAGCATTCACCGCAGCGCATGCGAACCGCACGCAATGAATAAACTAAACCGGGGGACTTGATGATGTATAGCACGACATCGTGTCTATTGGGCTCATTTTGTGATATACGCACTTTGGGCCCAGCCCAACAACAAAACAACCACAAGTACCGGATCGCTGAAGCCCAATAACAAAATTAGCTACTATCCGGACTCAAAGACGCACGATAATACTTAGTGGACTAAACCCATGGTCGCAAAGGCATTCTCGTGTCCGCATCCACGACATCGCAGAACCTTGCGACAAGGGTCCCTCCGGTTACTACCTTTTATAAGTGAAATGTTAGGAACCGATAAGGATTTAAAATATACATTTTTAGAGGGTCATTTAAGCCCTAAATCGACACATTTTATATTTGTTACTACTCAAGATCGTTCCTTTTCACATTTTAGATCTTTGGAAGCAAAATCTTTGGAATGAAGCACATTTGGATGAAAAGGAGTGAAAACATGAATAAAATGGCAAAGTCAAGATCGAAGGAACTCAAGACACCGACGGCGCCCCAACCAAAGGCGACGCCGTCCCTCTATAGAAGACTTGATCAAAAGTTCATGCGACGGCTCGGTGAATTTCGGTCCTAAAGCTCGACGGCGTCATGCCTAAACTCCGAAGGCGTCACTCACAAATTTTACACCGTACGCCCAAGAACCAAGATTCGTGACGATGTCCCTATTGAAGACCGACGCATCACACATCTCAATCGACGTCGTCCCAACAATGAATTGGCACAAACGAAACCCTAATGACGGCGACCTAACGGCCACTAGCAAAAGTGACACCGTAGCCATTGTAAATCTATATATACAATTCAATTTTTCTCGTATTTTAGGAGGTAGAACTTTCGAGAGCAAACCCTAATACAGGTTGTAGTCCAACTTAGATGTAGTCTAGGGTCTCATACCCTATTTTACATCACAAGATAAGTTTCTTTATCCAATTTATCATTATGTCTACCCCATGTTCAATTGTATGTGTGTATGCTTGCTTGTTTAACATGTCTAGCTAAGTTATTCTTGTGTTTGCTTAGATCTATAAAACCTAGTTATTGATTGTTGTTAGGTTGACTCTTTTCTTAATTGGTAGACGTTAGATTAAGGAAAACTGGCTTCTTCTTTCATTGTTGCGAGCTTAAACGTCCTAAATAGCAAAAAAGCCTTTGAGTGCCCATTAGGCCATTCGTTGTGTTTATTGCGCGAATTGTAGCTTTAGGATAGTAGTGTATTCGGGGGAGATGCCATTGTACTTGCCGATCCCAGGTATTCTAAAGGAGAGTTGCAATTTATAGAACTAGGGAATTAGGCACCACCATATAACCAAACGAAATATAACGCATCAATTAAGATAAAGGACGTGACAATTCAACCGACCAATAGGAGATAACTAGGGAGTAATAATATCTAAGTGAACACATCTTTAATCATCATACGAGCACACCTCAATTAAGCATAATCTACCCGTAGTTAATTAGTTAGTAATTAGTAAAGTAGTAGAAATCGGTGAAGTACCACCACAATCTTATACCCCGAGATTTTACCTTTGCTTGCTAAAAACATAAAAGACTAACAAGAATCTTGCTCAACCCCGACTTCTCGTCATATATCTCTTTCTAGCATTCTTATTCCCTAGAGAACGAAATCAATCCCCAGGCTTATCACATACTACACTACAACTATTAGGTTCATTGCCTAAAGGGTTGAAAAGCTTGCTCTCAGAAAAGGAGGTTTTCTCGACCCCGAACCCACGTATCTAGTTTTTGGCACCGATGCCGTGGAATAGAATAGGTAGTTAGATTTTTACCTCGCTTAGGTCCACTCGCTGATTCCTATCAAGTGAGCTTTTTCTCTTTTCATTAGCTTCCTTGTAGTCCATCCCCATTCTTCGTTTTTTTGTTCGTAGATCTCATCACTTTCCATGATTCGCATCTTTTGTGAAGAAACTTTGCACTACCCGCCCAAACCCCGCTATGAAGAATGCAATTCCACAAAACCTTTCACCCGCTCACTACTTTAGAAATCACCTTGGGCCTAATGAAATAAATTGGCAACATAATAGTCCTTTTATGATTCGGATTCGATGAGGAATTTGATGACGGGAGGCATTTGACAACGGAGAAGTCATCAATGGAGTTTGGATTGAAAAGGAAGAAGATCCCTCCCAATGTTTTGACCCTAGGTGTAGAATTGAGATTGATAGTCCCTTCAACATGCAATTTCCTTGTAAAATAGGATTTGAAAGTTTTGATGCTTACTTGAATTCATTCTTACCTTTAAACTTAATCTCAAAGAATCTATATAATAAAATTAAGGTAAATGAGTTAGTTTATCAAGGGAACAATGTTGTTGATGCGGTTACTCACTTGCACGTGTTTGTTGAAAGTTTTACTTATTTGGTAGAATTCATGGTTTTAGAAGACTTATGAGAATTCATTGATGGAAGCCTCACTCAAGTGATATTTGGAAAACCCTTTAAGAGAATGACTAAGTTGAATGAATGAATGGTTGATGGTTTAATCACATTCTCTAGTGAAGTTGAGGATTTTGTGTATCAAATGCCCCGTACACACCCTAGGTTTAAACACAAAGATATAGAGGCATATAATCGAATGGCTCATATTTCGTTACTTAGTGAAAGAGACAAACAAATGTGAATTAGACATACTTATGAAAAAAATGAGAGGTATTATAAAAAAATGTCTAGAGTTAGGAGATGCTTATAAGAAAGATGAGAGAACATTAGAGTGGCTTAGATATGGGCATGTGAGCATGCATGAGACGACGTAGGGGCACGACTTCGAGTCTAGCTACAAGACTCATAAATAAAGAAAAGCGCTTCGTGGGAGGCAACACATGCTTAATTGTTTGCTTGTTTTGTTTTTCATTTTTTGTGTATTTATATATCTTTTTTATTGTTGTTTATTCTCATGTTAGACTTTGTGAAAATGCTTTATTTTATTTTTAACCTCGTCTTAATTACATATAAAGGTATTTTACAAAAGATAAGTGTAGGGAAGACCATATAAGTTTTAAGAACAAGAACATGAGATTAACAATAATTGAAATTGATATATATGTGTATTTGTTAGAGTCAAATGCGTGTATCAAGTCATAATGGATGTTTTGCGAAATTTTTCCGTGTTTTAATGAGGTAATTTTTCCGAATTTTTCGAAAACGCAGCACCACTTTTTGTCAAGACATTGTGGAAATGAAAAAGTTTCGCTTGTCGTGTAATTTGTAATTTTGGAAATTCCCAATTCTTAATTTTCCGTAAAAGACGGCAAACATGCATTCCACAAGCATTATATCTTACTTGCTTTCTAGTGTAGTTGTGTGTCATATATAGTTTTACCGATTTTACGTGAAGGTTTCATTTGTTTTCTTATAAGTATGCAGGTTATATTGGACAAGAAGAAAAACACATATTGGAAGAAGCTTAGTACTTATTCATTCTTGAAGGAGGATTTACCCGTAATTTCACACATATCTTACCTAGCTAATCAGGGGAGTATTAGTTTATTTCTCTTTTAACTTATCTTCCTTTATCATAACTTTGATACTTTCAGGGAACATTGGGGACAATGTTCAGTTTAAGTGTAGGGGGAGAATAAAAAGGGAACTTAGAAACTATTCACTCACTTGATTATTTGTCTTGTCCTTGGTAATTTATATAATAAACTAGGAGAAATATTTGTTAGGTAAATTTTAGCACCAAATTAAAATTTTTTTATGACATTTACGAGCTAAACTTTAGTCTTAATAAAGCGTCTCATGGATATGAATTGTATGACTAGCACAAAAACCGTTTACCACTCAAATTCCACCCCAAAAATGTGAGATTCCCCCTAGATCTTTAGGAATAAAAGCATTCACCTTTAATACTTAGTGAGTGTACCAGTAGTATAATAAATTCTAGAACTTGTTTTATTATGCATTCTGAGATCGCTAGTGAGACTACACTTGTGTAGTTAGGATTAACTAAATGATAAAAGGCATTAGGATAACCCTTGTTTTAAACCTGTATTATAATTACCTCTTCCACATTGGTTGAGTAATTACCCCACACCCTTGCGATGTACTCACCTTTAGTACACGATACCCCTAGTTAACCCCTCAGAGCCTATCCTTTTTGCGATTCTCGTGATGTTTCGGTTTTCCGGTTATTTAGTGCATTATTGTTATCACTACTAAATCGCCTTAGCCTACCTTGTACACCCAAATCGCCTTAGCCTACCTTGTATGCACTCATCTTTAGTGCATTATTTTTATCACTACTAAACCCTTAGTTCAATTATCTAGTTACTTGCATGGTTGCTAAGTCGAGTCATATATTTTGAATACGCTTTGGGACGATTGGGACTCATGGGTTAAAGTAATATTTTACGAGTAACGGAAAGAACGATAAATTCAAATTCCCTTTGTTCACGTAATTAAACACTCCAAGTGTTTTGATCTTTCAAATCGGGTCAATTAGTGTTAGTGAAATAAAACTCAAGTGTAGGGATGCTCCTATAAATCCTTTATATTTTGATGTTATCGTAGAGGATGATAGAGTAAAAGATATGATGAAAAAAAAAGGAAGATTTGTTGAAAAAAGAGAAAAAATGATAAAACATACAGTGCTACCATCCTACATCTATCTTTATGTTTATGTTTTTAAGTTTATGTTTGTGTTTTGTTTCAATTATTTTGTGTTAGTGAGTCGAGTCTTGACTTAGCAACGCCACGCTTACATGCTTGTAACATAATATTTTTGACTTACCACCACTAAATATCCTTATTCAACAAAACCCTTTACTTCCATACCCTAAGCCTAACGTTACAACCCTTGTAAAGACCTCTTAAATAGTTATTCCTAGGTGCTTACGCCAAAGTGGTGGAGGTTTGATTTATTCTCAAGCTTATGGTAATCTATGTACTATGCTAAGTAATGAGTGTTTATCTTCCATTTCCATTCATATTATATTTCATATAAACCCGAGAGATGAGAGAATCCAAACACCAATTGTGAGGTGCGAGTATATAGTTTCCGTGCTTGTTATGACTATTGTGGCTCTTGTACTTATTGTAGACTATCTTAAACCAATGCTTCATGCCCCCTAACTTATAAATTGATTGACCGAAAGCACATTTGCTTGAGGACCAACAAGTTTCAAGTGTAGAGATATTTGATAAGGATTTAAAACATACGTTTTTAAGGGGTCATTTAAGCCCTAAATCGACACATTTTATATCCATTACTACTCAAAATCGTTCCTTTTCGTATTTTAGGCCTTTAGATGCAAAATCTTCGGAATGAAGCACATTTAGACGAAAAGAAGCGAAAACATGAAGAAAAAGGCAAAGCCAAGATCAAAGGCACTCAAGACACCGACGGCGCCCCCAACCAAAGGCGACACCGTCCTCTATAGAAGACTTGATAAAAGTGCATACGATGGCTCGCCAATTTCGGTCCTAAAGCTCGACGGCCACGCTAAACTCGAAGGCGCTCACAAATTTTACACCGACACCCAAAACCAAGATTCGACGACGACCCTTTTGAAGGACGGCGTCACACATCTCAACCGACGTCGTCCCAACGATGACTTGGCCAAACGAAACCCTAACGACGGCGACTGACGGCCGTCACTAGCAAAAGGTGACGTCTGTCGCGATTGTAAATCTATATATAGAATTCGATTTTTCTATTTTAGAGGTAGAACTTTGGAGATCAAACCCTAATACGCTTGTAGTTCGACTTGGAAAGTAGTCTAGGGTCTCATAACCTATTTTACATCACAAGATAAGTTTGTTTATCCAATTTATCATTATGTCTATCCATGTTCAATTGTATGTGTGTATGCTTGCTTGTTTAACATGTCTAGCTAAATTATTCTTGTGTTTGGTTAGATCTAAGAAACCTAGTTATTGATTGTTGTTAGGTTGACTCTTGTCTTAATTGGTAGAAGTACCACCCCAAATCTTATACCACGAGATTTTACATTTGCTTTCTAAAACATATAAAAAGACTAAAATAATCTTTCTCAACCCCACCTTCTCGTCATATATCTCTTTCTAACATTCCTATTCTCCTAGAGAATGAAATCAATCCTCGGGCATATCACATACTACACTACAACGATTAGGTTCACGCGCCAGAGGGTTGAAAAGTTTGCTCGAGAAAGAAGGTTTTCTGACCCGCACTCCACGCATCAAAACCCTAGCATTAGCCTCGCCTATAAAAGGAGTTCTAATCCTCTCATAAGTTACGACTTTCTCTTACATAATAACACACACATCTTTATTATCTCCTCTGTTGTAAAATCTACCCAGCGGCCGATTAATCCCCGCATAATCACTGATCGCCCACTAAGCGCCTTGATTTATCATAATCGGCCTATTTAATCGGTTTGGTCAAAGATCGCTTAAAAATCGGTTAACAAACCGATTTTTAGGACAAAATCGGTTTACTCGGACAAAATCGCGTTAAAAATTGGTCAACAAAATCACTTAAGAATCGGTCAACAAACCGATTAATCGGTCAACAAACCGATTAATCGGTCAAAGATCGCTTAAAAGTGGTCAACAAACCGAGTAATATCTATATTTGACTTTGAACTTTGAAGAATTATGTATTATGTTTATATTTGAACCCTTGAAATATTTGAACTTTGATGCACTATGCTTATCTCATGCATATAATATAATATAATATCAATTTTGTCCGTAAAAGTTCCAATCCGATTAATCCCTAATTAATCCCCGCCTAACCGATTAATCGCTAGGCCCTACCCGACCGCCTAACAATTTTTACAACCTTGATTATCTCTGACAATGATGCATACTTACTCTCACACCGGAGCTTAATCGTGGGGTCCGTCCTTACGGTAAGGCTAACGGTTTACTTTAATTTGTGCAGGGATCCAATCTATCACTTGGTTTAGTACATTTTCAGCCCATCAGTAGCTTGTTGGTCCAACCCAACGCGCATTCTATACACATATTCTAACCCATCACACACTATGCAAAAACGGATGAAAACATGAAAAAACGAACGAAAATATGAAAAAATAGATGAAAACGTGAAAGACAGACAAAAACGTACAAAAATGAGTAAAAACTTGCAAAAAACGATGAAAACGTGTAAAAACGGACAAAAACGTGCAAAAACGGACAAAAAACGTGCGAAAATGGATGAAAACATGCAAAAATGGACGAAAATGTGCGAAAGCGCTAACGATCGTTAGAAATGGACGGCACATGTAAAGACACATGTGGGAGTTAACGGAGAAAGCTAACGATCGTTAGAGATAGGGACTGATGGTGTTACCAAACTTAATTATAAAGACTCATGACGCAAAAATAAAAACAAAGTGACTTGCGGTGTTATTTTAGGCAAAACATAAAGACGAATGATGTAATTTACTCTCATTATTATTAAAACTATAGGAAACTACATTTCGTGAGTGACATTTTTCTGCATAAAGTCCATTCTTTAGACAACTCTCGAGTCTAAAACCCTTAAATACCTAATACTCACAATTTTCTTTTTCTTTCTAAACTGACATAAAATTTATAAACAAATCTCTAGTAAAAAACTAGTGAAGTAAACGAGATTACAATGAGTTTTTACACGCCATTGATGGATCCCAAATCCATTTTCTTGTTGATAATGAAAGTTAAACATAGTTTATAGTCAAGTCTAAAATTGATAAAACAAATGCAACGAAAACAATAGGGGCAAATAAGTGCTCTTTATAAGAATCTTTAATTGCAATCAGTTAAAGTTAAATCAACTTGAATGAACTTTAAATTTTGCATCTATGGCGATAGTACCATCCTTGCCAAAAATTCGCGAGATGTAATTTTCATGGCGAAGGCTTCGTGTGAATTACGTATAGTCGACAACCTTCTGCCTAAATGAGGTTCCTTAATTCACCTTCTCCAATCAATGCAAAAGTAGTAGTTGTCCATTTGACTTTGGACATAAACCTCCCGATATTAAGTTTCCAATTAGTTTGCACTGATGATCACATTATTCAATAGGAATTTTAATCTCTAACTAGTGCTTCTCTTCTAGCAACTCATAATTAATTCAATTTGCCAAACACTTTTTAAACTCGTGGTGTTATTTTGGTAGGTTTATAAGATTGGTATGTCTCTCTTATAATAGTTTTAATTTGTTTGAAGCACAATATATGCGTTTGTTTGCCTATAACGGTCTGAGATATGAGATTCACTCTCATTTTATGTACTTAACTATTTTTTACCGGAAAACCCTTTACCTCAACAAAAAAAAACTAGTAGTGTTAAAAATCTATTTGCGATGTCGATTTTTACCCGTTTTCCCTAACAAAGATTCTGAAATACCAAATCAAGTTACTGTTTCTCAATAGCAAATATCAACACACACTAGTTTTAATTGGGGCCAACTACTATACTCAACCCTACACTATGTTTTCTCATAACCTATCGAAACTGTTCCTTATACCGTAAGACTACCTCCGCTCATTTTGTAGTCGCTTACTAGCTTACATGTCTCACAAGCCCTTCAATAAATCCTATCAACACAAAAAATATATCATTTGCTTATACTTTTTTCTACACACTTTTAATTTTAAAAAGTGTGTAGAACTTTATTAAATTGTTTACATTTTGTTACGTTACTAAATGTAAAGATATGCAAGCGAACATCCCAATTTTCACACTTACAAATGTAAGAAAACAAAAAAAAATCCTATTTATAATTAGTTTGGAGAAATTTAAATTTTGTTCATATTTAAAAGTGAAAAAAATTCGTAACACTTATTTTCTTCACACTTATGTGATTTTTTTTAACATCTAAACAACCTTTTAATATTAATCATTCAGATGCGATCAAACATTTTGCTCATTAAATAAGCTCTTTTCTTTTTCCACAAAGAATGAACTTTTTTTTTATATATATATATATATATATATATATATATATATATATATATATATATATATATATATATATATATATATATATCATTCAGACATTTTTTACAAAAACAAACAATATTATTACAAGAAGATTTAGACATTTACGTATCTCGATTCATATTCATTTGTGTGAATCGATTTAGATGCTAATTAGATTAACTCATTCTAAGCACAAATCATTGTTATTGGATTTATCGTTAGGTTGTGCCGAGTCAACCGCTCCTTTTTTTTCCATTGCGGAAAAAGATCCCTTCCCCCGCTTTCAAAAATGATATGTTCGACCAAAGATTTTACCTATCCTATGTGACAAATTAATCTTCGCTTTTAGGTGTGTAAAAATTTAACAATTTTCTTACACTTATAAGCGTGTATTTCTTTTTAATACATGTTATAAGCGCGAAAATCTTAGGTTTTTAAATGTTTGTTCACGCTTTTTAATATAACAAAATTTTAGAAGTATACAAGTGCGAATAAACCTAAAAATAGTTTGCATATTTTCAAAACACTTTCTGTAAGTGTGTAGAATAAAATGCGTAAATATGACATTTCTATTGTAGATTTGTAGTGCATATTCTAGACTCTAGATCCATTTTTCTAACAAGGCCAAATATATGTCGATCCTCAATCTTTATTCGCCTCTAATGATAACATTAGAAGGTCATATCAGACACTAAGATGCTTGCAAGTGACAACTTTGCAAAAAAGAAATATATTGCAACTGTTGGTTTGTGGGAGTTGATACACACGAAACGACTAAAAGTGTGTGAGTTTATGAGGGCACACATGTTAAACACGAAAGTACGTAATATACGTTTATACTTGAATCTAATGCACGACACGTTTGCATGCATGAGACCCGATTATTCTTGAGACCCATTAAACATGTTCTTTCAACATGGGTCGGTTTTGGTTTCCTTGGGCCGAGTCCAAATAGTAATCGGTGGGTTTGGATTTGTAACTTGGAGCTCAAGTTTGAGTCCAAGTAGGATTAGGTTTCTAGTCCTATAAATACAAACATACCATGCATCTAAAACTCACGACTCATACTATCCCTAAACCTCAGCAAAATAGATTCATTCTCAAGGTTATACCCGATCGGTTTTAACATAAAAAACCGATTAGGGTTCTTGTTTGTTTTGGTTTGAAACCTTAACTTGCTAGTTCTTTGATCCAAGTTTGTTAAAAGGTTTTCGTTTAGATTGTTTTTTTGCTTGTTCCATGTGATCGTGAAAGCAAGAAAGTTGTGGTTTTCTGTTTGGTCAGTTCTCGGACAAAACGGGCAGAAGACATCGTACAGACTTGTTTGATATCAGGCGATACACAGAAAAGATCTCGGGCAGATTGTGGTTCTCGGACAGAGGGTAAAAGACAAGTTCTTTGTTTTCTTTGTTCGTGATTAGTTCAAGTATTCAAGGGTTGATTTGGGTAAACATTCTCGAAAGCTTTATCGAACGCACTTGTGGTTAAGTGTTTGTGTGTGGACTCGTAGAGGTATTCGTTTTGAATACTCGGTTTCTTGTTCGTTTATTATTTGAGGGTGATTACGAGGGTTAGTTTTCTTTATCCCTTTTATTTATAATTGTTTATTAACTATGTGTTAACCTAATTGCATAAACTAGATCTAATTCCGTCGCGTACTCGTTGTGTTACTTGGTTAACTAGATCTAAAATCACAACAGTGGCATCACTAGTCAACTCGTTTTTGTGATTATGAGTTACACGCTTTAATAAACATGTTAAAGGGCTGCATGAAATCTAATTAGTTATTCGTTTTATTTTTGTTTTGACAACTATAATGCAATACTTGTCAAATTGTTAATAAAAAATACCTAGACACAAATAAATTATATTAAATTGTTAACTAGAATTAATTTGTTAATTAGGATTAAAAAATTAATTAGAATTAATTTGTTAATTAGAATTAATTGTTAATTAGAATTAACATATTGTTATTAAATACTACCTCCGTCCCAAAATTATTGTCCTCTTTTGACTTTTTGAAGTCTTATTTTTTCAACTTTAATCTTAAATATTTTCGTTTGTGTTATATAATAGTTGTTGTAAAATATATGAATGGATTTGTTTTACAATGTATTTTCCATTGATATAATTTTCAATAAGTATTATATAATACAGACAAAAATATTAAAGATCAAAGTTGATAAAACATGACTTTAAAAAGTCAAAAGAGGACAATAAATTTGGGACGGAGGGAGTACATAATATAGCATAATTAATTGTTAATTAAGTTTGCCATGCTTTTTAATTGTTTTTTCGGCTATAAGACCAACTCAATTGTTTTTTGTGATGTATGGGGCGATCTAGGTTTCGTATCTAGTGATGGTCTTATGGTTCTCCTTTTGGGGAAGACTCGCAAGAGAACTCGGAACAATATGTGTTTATTAATGTTTTATGTTTATATGTTTGTGATTCCTTATGTGCATAATTGTTACTTGTTGTTTACACCTAATTGTATGCAATATGGAATAGTACATATCGTAATCATAACATTAATAATGGTATTTATTTACACCCCTAAATACTATGCTCATTGTGACCTGTTATTTGTTTCATGGAAAACTGTTTTTGTTAAATAAAGTGACCTAAACTATTAAAACAAGTTTTCATGAACTTATAAACTAGATGCTATGGACACTTGGGTGTACGGCTCACCCACTAGAACAGACTATAAAGGGGGTTTAAGGAGGTGTGCACAGTCACACCTAAAGGATTTCTGGTTATTGCCTAGCCCTGACCTGGTCCTCCGCCTCCTTGCGAGTTCGATTGGAGCTACCTTGAACCATGATGATCACTACAGTGTCATTACCAAAAGTTTTTAAAGTAAGTGTTACAAAGTTGTTTTGCATGCTTCTTTGTACATGATTTTACCACATTTATGTGAATACCCTATGTGTAAAATTTTAAGTCTATGCCAACCAACTATGAACACGTGCATTTGGCTTGACTTCTTTGGTCAAGACTTAGGGCCATTCCAACCGATGGTGATTATTACTCATTGGATTAGTTAGTTTTGGTAAACCAAAAAAGTCAACTCCACCTTTGGCGACTGTTGGCGAAACCGAATCCCTAACGACCCTAAGTTTCGATTTAATTCTTTTCGTATCTTAATTGTTCCACTTCTGATTCTTTTACTATATTTGATCAATCATGTTGGTGTAATAACTACGTTGGTTGTCAGTATAATATTAGTTTTGTTTTTGGTCCAATTGTGATGCGTTTGAGTTAGATTGATATTTAGGTTGATATATTTTTTTAATCGCTAAAGGTTTATTCTTGTTCAATCATTGGTGCATCAGTGCACGCTATTTTTTACCATCATCTTGACTAGCATCTTGATATTATATGCATTATTCTTGACAAGCTTACAATATGTGACGTGACTTTATGTTTCGTTATTAAAACCCTAATATAACTTGTTAGGGTTTTTCGCTCGTTCAAGACTAGACGCTATTCGCTCTTCTAGGTTTTTGTTTGTGTTTCTGGTAATGATGAAGGGTTTTTTGGATTCGGGTGGAGGAGGAGAAAAAAATAAGAAGAAAAAAGAAAGTGAGTCGAGTGTTGTCAATATGGTATCGTCATCGTCGGTTATGGACTCAAGTTTCCCGACTCTTTCTGAGGTAGCTTCCAAGGATCGTTCGAATGAGCGTTTTCCTGTTGAAAATGCATCAAGTGGTGGGGATACAGAAGTTGTTTTTACCAATACACAAGTGGATCCGATTCCACTTGGTTCTAGCACTAGTCATAACGCATCGGTAGGTCATGATCAACATTCATTGGCTAGTAAAATTCATGACACTGGTATGTATACTAATGCGACTGAGGCTACTGGTTCGTATGCTAATGTTACGTCTAATGTGGATATTCCTAGTTCTTTTGAGCCAACGGCTGTAGAAAATAATGGTATTAATAAAGAGGTGCTAGATGTGTGTAAGGACTTTGAGAAGGCTATGGATAATATCCAATTGAAGAACACGGAAATTCGGGATGCATCTACATCACATAAGGTTGGTTCCCTTCAAAACACCCCAAGTGAGTTGAAACAGACTACTATGGCACCTAATGGTGCAAGTTGTGTCAAATCGGTTTCTTATGCGGGTGCTATGTCTGTTAATCCTAAGAGACGCATGTCAAACTTTCGTAGGTTGGAGTGTTGTAAGAACAAGACTGGTGTTGACCTTACTGTCCCTATGAAAGTTGTTGAAGAGGTAAACATTAGGTTTGAAAATACTCTCTATGGCTATTTCCTTGGTAAACGTATGGCCTTCCCGGTTGTTGATTATCACGTGCGTAATACGTGGGCCAAGTATGGTATTCAAAAGGTTATGATGAATGCGAAGGGGTTCTTTTTCTTTAAGTTTTCCACTCATAAAGGTGTTGAAGATTTTTTGGAAAACGGACCGTGGATGATTAGGAATGTGCCTATTATACTTAAATCTTGGACTCTGAATACTAATCTGCTTAAAGAGGATTTGAGTAATATTCCGGTGTGGGTTAAATTCCATGATGTTCCCCTTGCTATATTTTCTGATGATGGTCTCAGTCTCCTAGCTACATTGATTGGTACGCCAAAAATGCTAGATTCTTACACTAGTCAAATGTGCATGGAATCTTGGGGTCGTAGTAGTTTTGCTAGGTGTTTGATTGAAGTGAAGGCGGATGAGGTACTTAAGGAAAGTCTCACTATTGAAATACCCCTACTTGATGGGTCGGGTTCTACTATTGAAAAGGTTCGTGTTGAGTACGAGTAGAAACCACCTCGATGTGACACTTGTAAGCTATTTGGTCATACTCTGGATAACTGCCCTAAATTTGTTCCTCCTCCAGTTCAGCCTACTCAAATGGGTAGTGATAGTTTTCAGACGGTTAATCGCAAAAACAAGTGTAATAATGGTAGCCAAAGTGGTTCAGGTAATGGTTTTATTAAACCTGCTGTGGGTCCTAAGTTTAGGTATCAACCTAAAGCGCATCCTCCTGAGCCCAAGCAGGTGGATACTACAAAAAAGAAGGCCTCTGATGTAGCTAGTACGAGTGGGACGAAGGCTGCTACATCAAATACATTTGAAGTCCTTAATATGATAGATAGTGATGAATGTGGCATTCATACTGATGTCGTGGCTAAGGATGGGGCAGAGTTGGATTCAGACAATACAATGGAAGCTAAGGAGGTTTGTCCTACTCCTATTGTTGAGAAAATTGGGGAGCTTGAAAAGCTAATTATTGATGGGAAAGCTACTCTTGTGGATGATGATGGTCATCCTATTAAAAAGGTTGATTATCCGGGTAATACAAAGGAAGTTATGATGGATGGGGATCCAAAGAATGGTAATTTATCGCAAGAACAACTTGTGAGTGTTGTGAAAGAGAAGGCGCAGGTCGCAGTTACTTTTTCTTCGTCTACTTCTTCTACTAAGAGGGCTAACCCATTCTCTAAGGTGGGAGAGATTGTTTTTTCCGATAGTGATGAAGAGGAGGTTGTGAATACCTTTGATGAGTCAAGGAACCTATTTGATGGTGGTCATGACCGTGAAGATGATTATGATGACTATGAGTATGATAACTATGCAGATCAGGTCTACGATCTTCCAGGAAACTTGGATACTTATTATGACACGTATGGTACTAAGCTCTAAAGCCTTAGTAGGAAGTAATTTTGTTTTCATACATGTCTAATGTTATCTATTAAGAAGTGGTTTATTTTATTGATTAGAGAATAGGAAGTATCTTGTTATGTAAGCTTTCCGCCTATGTAACGGGCTGAGATATGAGATTCACTCATATCCGTTGTACTTAAACATTTTTTGGAGCAATATATTTACTGGGTCTTTGACCTTTTACCCAAAAAAAAGATTATTACTCATTGGTCAGACCTTTGGTGATTTTTGCAAGTTCTTACTTGGTCGACTTATTTCGAGTATGTTTGGTCAGACCTTGGACCCGAGGCATAAGATGAGAACTAAACATGCTTTTGACATTATTTCTTGTTTACTAATGCCTTAAACAGTCTCATAAAGTCTAAGAGTTGCATTATGCAATTAACGCTCGTCGCTTACCTCTTGTCCTACTTAGTTACTCACTGGTCAGACCTCTGGTAAATACGTGAGAGTGCAATATGGATCTTAGTCTTATTAGTAATTAATTGGGTAGTTAATTCTTTTAAGAATGTATTATCGAAAATACTAATTATTTGAACTTTTCTAAATTGTAGATGACTACCTCATCGGAAACAATTGGTACTGTCGGAGTTTCTTCGAGAAACAAAACTCACCGGACCTAACTTCATTGACTTGTATCGCCAACTTCGATTATATCTTTAATGAAGATAAGGAAACTTATTTGAGCACCCCATACCCATCGCACTGCTGCAACTCCCCGCCACCCTATCCCTCATCGAAGCTCTTGCATTTACATCGCTTAGGTCAAAGGCTCAAAGGACATAGATGCCTTCATGCTCATGACCATGGAGTTAGAGATCCAACGAAATCTAACTCATCTTGGTGCTTATGACATGCTTTAGGAGTTGAAGTCCATGTTCTCCCAACAGGCAGAACAGGAGCTTATACAAACTGCACGTAAATTTCACGTGTGCAAGCAGGAAGAAGGTCAAGCTGTTAGCTCATATGTTCTAAAGATGAAAAGCTAAATTGACAACTTGGAACGTCTTAGTCACCCAGTTACTCTGAACTATAGAGTTAGTTTGATCTTAATTGGTCTCTCTAAAGAGTACATTTCGTTTGTGCAGAACTTTAATATGCACAACATGGGGAAGACCGTAAATGAATTACATGTTATGCTTAAGCAACATGAGCAGACGTTGCCAAAGAAAGATGTTGCACTTGCACTACATAACATACATGCGGAAAGGTCCGGAAAAACCATAAGAAGAATAAATCGTTTAAAGTGCTAAGGGAATCATGAAATGGAAAGTCTGGTGGCTTATGCTTCGAGTATAAACCACCACATGCTTCCAAACCTAAGATTCCTCCACCACCCAAGAAGGATAATCCTGCAAGGATCGCGACCTGCCACCAATGTGGTGAAGTGGGTCATTGGAGAAGGAACTGTCCCTAGTATCTCGCCGAGTTGATGAAAAGGAAGAAACAGTCTCTTGCAGCTAGTTCTTTAGGTATTTTCACTATAGAACTCTACTCATTTCCTAATACATCCTTAGTGTATGACACGGGTTATGGTACTTACATCTGTAATACTACTCGGGGTCTCGGGGAAGTAGGAAGCTAAATCCGTGAGCTTTAAGTGCAGTCGTGGGCAATGGTCAACGCCAGGAGTCAAGCAATTGGTGTTTTCATTTATGTCTCCCAGTGGATTAGTAATTATTTTGGACGATCGTTATTATGCTCCCTCTATTACTAGAGGAATTATTTCAGTTTCACATTTGTATGACGATGGTTTTGTTAATCGTTTTGAATCAAATAATACAATTTCAGTTTCTAAGAATAACGTTGTTTATTTTACTGCTATTCCACGGAATGGTATTTATGAAATTGATATATCTTGTTCAAATACAAATGATAGTTCTATGTTTGCTATTAGCAATTAAAGAGCCAAGTCTAACTTGGACTCTGCTCTCTTGTGGCATGTTCGTCCTGGACATATTAGCAAGAAACGCATGGAGAAGTTGCAACATGATGGACTTCTCAACTCAACTGACATTAAGTCACTTGAAAAGTGTGTTTCATGCATGTCTGGTAAGATGGCAAGAAAACCCTATACACATCAAGTGGAAAGGGCTAAAGATCTACTTGGACTAATACACACAGATGTATGTGGCCCTTTTAAGATTATGTCAAGACAAGGAGCAAGTTACTTTGTTACTTTTACTGACGACTATAGTCGGTATGGTTATGTTTACTTGCTGAAACATAAACATGAAGTTTTTGAAACATTTAAGGTGTTTCAAAAGGAAGTAGAAAACCAACTCAGGAATTCCATCAAGTCACTACGTTCTGATCGTGGGGGTAAACATATGAGTCAAGAGTTTTTGGATCATCTAAAAGAGCATGGGATTATTGCCCATCGTACTCCTCCTTACACTCCACAGTATAATGGTGTGTCTGAGAGGAGAAATCAAACACTGCTTGGCATGGTTTGCTCCATGACGAGTCAAACTAATCTTCCAAAGTCCTTTTAGGATTATGCCCTTGAGTCTAGTGCATGCATTCTCAATATAGTTCCAACTAAGAAGGTTGATAAGACACCATATGAAGTATGGCATGGGTAAGCCCCTAAGCTGTCTTACTTAAAAGTCTAGGGTTGTGAGGCACTTGTTAAGAGTGATACACTTACCAAACCTGACAAACTTGAACCCAGATCTGTTAAGTTTATCTTTGTAGGATACCCAAAAGAAACAACGTGATATTCGTTCTACCTTCCATCAGAGAACAAAGTTATTGTTGCTCGAAATGCTGAGTTCTTTGAGAGAAATCTCATGGATCAAGAAGCAAGTGGGAGGTTAGAAGATCTTGAAATAATTCAAGATGAAGATACAAATCCTTCTTTAGACACTAGCTTACATCATGATGAGGATGATCAAGAAATTGATGAACCTTAAACTGATATTATTCCAATTCGAAAGTCTGCAAGGACACGCCGTGCCCCTGATCTTATGTGCTTATACATCGATGCTGAGGAACATGAGTTAAGGGATCTTGGTGAACCCAATAACTATAAAGCTGCATTGCTGGATCTTGAATCCAAGAAATGGCTTGATGCGATGAATGTGGAAATGCAATCCATGAAAGACAATGACGTCTGGGTTTTAGTTGAGCTTCCTCCTAACTGCAAGACAGTTGGTATGAAGTGGCTTTTCAAGAAGAAAACCGACATGGAGGGTAAGGTATACACCTTTAAAGCTCGTCTCGTAGCAAAGGGCTTCACTCAAACCTACGAGATTGATTATGAAGAGACCTTTTCTCCTGTAGAGCATATTAGAGCTATAGGATTCTTATAGCCATAATTAGTTCTATGATTATGAGATATGGCAAATGGATGTCAAACCGCCTTCTTAAATGGACATCTTTACGAAAAGGTCTATATGGAGAAACCTGGGGGTTTTGTTGATCCTAAATATCCTAACCGCGTATGCAAGCTCAAGCGTTCCATTTATGGACTGAAGCAAGCATCTAGGCAATGAAATAAGCGTTTTGATGATGAGATTAAAAAATTTGGATTTTCTTAAAATCAAGATGAGCCATGTGTATATCAAAAAGCTAGTGGGATTTATGTCACTTTCTTAATTCTATATGTTGATGACATATTGCTTATGGGAAACAACATTCCAATGTTATAAGATGTAAAATCCTATCTTGGAAGATGTTTCGCCACAAAAGATTTAGGAGAAGCTGCATATATTCTTGGAATCAAGATCTATAGAGACAAATCTTAACGATTGAATGGTTTATGTCAAAGTGCTTACATTGAGAAAATCTTGAAGAGATCTTATATGGAGAATTCCAAAGGTGGTGTTATCCCAATGCAAGAGGAGCCTAAGTTGAGTAAGTCACAAGGTGCTGAGACACCGGCTGCTAAAAGAGCGCATGCAAAGAGTTTCTTATGCTTCGCTATAGGATCTATGATGTATCTTCGTGAGATGTACTCGTCTCCGATGTTGCGCTCGCTCGTAATGTGACAAGTCGATTTCAATGAGAATGTAGGTGAACTTCATCGGATTGTTGTTAAGAATATACTTAAGTATTTACGCAATACTAAGGATATGTTCCTGGTTTATGGAGGGGAGACGGAACAAGAGCTCAGGGTTTCTTGCTACACTGATGTTGGATATCTGACAGATGCTGATGACTTAAAATCTCATACTGGATATGTGTTCGTTATAAATGGAGGTGCTATTGATTGGAAAAGCACAAAGCAAAGTATATTTGCTACTTCATCTACAGAAGCTGAGTATATAGCTGCTTGTGATGCATCTAAAGAGTGGGTTCGAAAATTCGTTTATGGGCTTGGCATTGTTTCCACAATTGAAGAACCTATAAATATGTAATGTGATAATACTGGAGCCATTGGTATAGCTAAAGAAAGCTGAATCACCAAGGGTGCTAGACAATATCGCGCAAAAGTTCATTATCTTTGAGAGACCATTGAAATGGGTGACGTGAAGATATCAAAGGTTCATACAGATGACAACCTAGCTGATCCATTTACGAAAGATTTAGTGTATCCTAAGCATTCTAAATTGACTAGAGATATAGGTTTAATACCAGCTAGTAGTCTCATGTAAATCTGTGTGTTAATTAGTATTTGGATAATTTTGGAGTTGTAAGACATTTACTTCTTTCTGATAATAAAGATACGAGGTATTAGTTATTTCATTCATATAATCTGTTATTCCATATTTGCATGTTTAATGCATTAAATGATTTATCATTCTAAATATGTCCATTGTCAGTTAACAATATGGGAATATTGTTATGTAAGGCAAATGTGAGTGTTGGTTATCTTCTAACGAGAATGTGGATTGTTCACGGAAAACTCATATGTATTCACGAGAGATGCATATTGGATACCCCAACTTTCAAAGATTTACTTTTGGATCCTTGTCATAAGTAAAATATTGTAAATGGTTTTTTAAAGTCGTCCTTAGACTTGAGATACCAGCAAGTTCTGTTATGTTTGGATATCACTTTTGTAAGTATAAGCCAAACGCTATCTGAATAAGGTAGTTATAAAAGCTATATTTTAGAGTGATGTGAAGCAACATCCACAACACTTGTAGTCAATAAATGATTTGTTACTCCACTTGATATGTGTAGAAAGATACATGGTGCCTCTCCAGATTTAATCAGATAATCGTTTGGCCAAACCCAAAGGGTAATACAACATGATTCTTGATTACATTTGGTATATCTGAATTGAAATCTATAACGAGATTCTTAATGGTTAAACTATATGGAATGAGTTCGGATCCATATCCATGGTTTAACGGTATCTATAACAAAGGATGATTAAAGCAAGACATTGAATGACCATGCTACTGAGAAATTTTATGAACTATATCTCATACACTTTTAGTTCAATAGCGAGTGAGAGCGTTGCTAGGCGTTTTCGTCATTGGTTTTGTGTGCTATTCGCTACTCCAACTCCTAAGTGGGAGTTGTTGGTTTGTGGGAGTTGATACACACGAAACGACTAGAAGTGTGTGAGCGTATGGGGGCACACACGTTAAACACGAGAGTACGTAATATACGTTTATACTTGAATCTAATGCACGACCCGTTTGCATGCATGATACCCGATTATTCTTGAGACCCATTGAACATGTTCTTTCAACATGGGTTGGTTTTAGTTGCCTTGGGCCAGGAGCTTTAAGTCTGTATGTGGGCAATGGTCAACGCGCAAAAGTTGAAGCAATTGGTGTTTTTCATTTATGTCACCCTAGTGGATTAGTAATTGTTTTGAACGATTCTCATTATACTCCCTCTATTACTAGAGGAATTAATTCAGTTTCATGTTTGTATGACGATGGTTTTGTTAATCGTTTTGAGTCAAATAATACAATTTCAGTTTCTAAGAATAACGTTGTTTATTTTACTGCTATTCCATGGAATGGTATTTATGAAATTGATATATCTTGTTCAAATACAAATGATAGTTCTATGTTTGCTATTAGCAATTAAAGAGCCAAGTCTAACTTGGACTCGCTTCTCTTGTGGCATGTTCGTCCGGACATATTAGCAAGAAACGCATGGAGAAGTTGCAACATGATGGACTTCTCAACTCAACTGACATTAAGTCACTTGAAAAGTGTGTTTCATGCATGTCTGGTAAGATGGCAAGAAAACCCTATACACATCAAGTGGAAAGGGCTAAAGATCTACTTGGACTAATACACACAGATGTATGTGGCCCTTTTAAGATTAAGTCAAGACAAGGAGCAAGTTACTTTGTTACTTTTACTGACGACTATAGTCGCTATGGTTATGTTTACTTGCTGAAACATAAACATGAAGTTTTTGAAACATTTAAGGTGTTTCACAAGGAAGTAGAAAACCAACTCTGGAAGTCCATCAAGTCACTACGTTCTGATCGTGGGGGTAAATATATGAGTCAAGAGTTTTTGGATCATCTAAAAGATCATGGGATTATTCCCATCGTACTCCTCCTTACACTCCATAGCATAATGGTGTGTCTAAGAGGAGAAATTGAACACTGCTTGACATGGTTTGCTCCATGATGAGTCAAACTACTCTTTCAAAGTCCTTTTAGGATTATGCCCTTGAGTCTGCTGCACGCATTCTCAATATGGTTCCAACTAAGAAGGTTGATATGACATCATACGAAGTATGGCATGGACAAGCCCCTAAGCTGTCTTTCTTAAAAGTCTTGGGTGTGAGGCACTTGTCAAGCGTGATACACTTACCAAACCCAAAAAACTTGAAACCAGATCTGTTAAGTGTATCTTTGTAGGATACCCAAAGGAAACAATGTGATATTCTTTCTACCTTCCATTAGAGAACAAACTTATTGTTGCTCGTAATGCTGAGTTCTTTGAGAGAAATCTCATGGATCAAGAAGCAAGTGGGAGTTTAGAAGATCTTGAAATAATTTAAGATGAATATAAAAATCCTTCTTTAGACACTAGCTTACATCATGATAAGGATGATCAAGAAATTGATGAACCTCAAACTGATATATTCCAATTTGAAAGTTCGAAAGGACACGCCGTGCTCCTGATCCTATGTGCTTATTCATCGATGCTGAGGAACATGAGTTAAGGCATCTTGGTGAACCCAATAATTGTAAAGCTGCATTGCTGGATCCTAAATCCAAGAAATGGCTTGATGCGATGAATGTGGAAATACAATCCATGAAAGACAATGACGTCTGGGTTTTAGTTGAGCTTCCTCCTAACTGCAAGACAGTTGGTATGAAGTGGCTTTTCAAGAAGAAAACCGACATGGAGGGTAAGGTATACACCTTTAAAGCTCGTCTCGTAGCAAAGGGCTTCACTCAAACCTACGAGAATGATTATAAAGAGACCTTTTCTCCTGTAGCATACATTAGAGCTATAAGGATTCTCATAGCCATAACTGCGTTCTATGATTATGAGATATGGCAAATGGATGTCAAAACCGCCTTCTTAAATGGACATCTTTACGAAGAGGTCTATATGGAGAAACCTGGGGGTTTTGTTGATCCTAAATATCCTAACCGCGTATGAAAGCTCAAGCGTTCCATTTATGGACTTAAGCAAGCATCTAGGCAATGAAATAAGCGTTTTGATGATGAGATTAAGAAATTTGGACTTTCTTAAAATCGAGATGAGCCATGTGTATATCAAAAAGCTAGTGGGAGTTATGTCACTTTCTTAATTCTATATGTTGATGACATATTGCTTATGGGAAACAACATTCCAATGTTATAAGATGTAAAATCCTATCTTGTAAGATGTTTCGCCACGAAATATTTAGGAGAAGCTGCATATATTCTTGGAATCAAGATCTATAGAGACAGATCTAAACGATTGATTGGTTTATGTCAAAGTGCTTACATTGAGAAAATCTTGAAGAGATCTTATATGGAGAATTCCAAAGGTGGTGTTATCCCAATGCAAGAGGAGCCTAAGTTGAGTAAGTCACAAGGTGCTGAGACACCGGCTGCTAAAAGAGCGCATGCAAAGAGTTTCTTATGCTTCGCTATAGGATCTATGATGTATGCCGTGAGATGTACTAAATCCGATGTTATGCTCGCTCGAATGTGACAAGTCGATTTCAATGTAATGTGGGTGAACTTCATCGGATCGTTGTTAAGAATATACTTAAGTATTTACATAATACTAAGGATATGTTCTCGGTTTATGGAGGGGAGACGGAACAAGAGCTCAGGGTTTCTTGCTACACTGATGTTGGATATCTGACAGATGCTGATGACTTAAAATCTCATACTGGATATGTGTTCGTTATAAATGGAGGTGCTATTGATTGGAAAAGCACAAAGCAAAGTATTTTTGCTAGTTTATCTATAGAAGCTGAGTATATAGCTGCTTGTGATGTATCTAAAGAGGCTGTATGGGTTCGAAAATTCATTTTTAGGCTTGGCATTTTTCCCACAATTGAAGAACCGATAAATATGTATTGTGATAATACTGGAGCCATTACTATAGCTAATGAAAACGGAATCACCAAGGGTGCTAGACATTATCGCGCAAAAGATCATTATCTTTGAAAGACCATTGAAATGTGTGACGTGAAGATATCAAAGGTTCACACAGATGACAACCTAGCTGATCCATTTACGAAAGCTTTAGTGTATCCTAAGCATTCTAAATTGACTAGAGATATAGGTTTAATACCAGCTAGTAGTCTCATGTAAATCTGTGTGTTAATTAGTATTTGGATAATTTTGGAGTTGTAAGACATTTACTACTTTCTGATAAATAAAGATACGAGGTATTAGTTATTTCATTCATATAATCTGTTATTCCATATTTGTATGTTTAATCCATGAAATGATTTATCATTCTAAATATGTCCATTGTCGGTTAACAATATGGGAATATTGTTATGTAAGGCAAATGTGAGTGTTGGTTATCTTTTAACGAGAATGTGGATTGTTCCCGCCAAACTCATATGTATTCACGAGAGATTTATATTTGATACCCCAACTTTCAAAGATTTACTTTTGGATCCTTGTCATAAGTAAAATATTGAAAATGGTATTTGATACCCCAACTTTCAAAGATTTACTTTTGAGTCCAAGTAGGATTAGGTTTCTAGTCCTATAAATACAAACATACCGTGCATCTAAAACTCACGACTCATATTATCCCTAAACCTCAGAAAAATCGATTCGTTCTCAAGGTTATACCCGATCGATTTTAACATAAAAAACCGATTAGGGTTCTTGTTTGTTTTGGTTTGAAACCCTAACTTGTTAGTTCTTTGATCCAAATTTGTTAAAAAGTTTTTGTTTAGATTGTTATCTTGCTTGTTCCATATGACCGTGAAAGCAAGAAAGTTGTGGTTTTCTGTTTGGCAGTTCTAGGAAAAAATGGGCAGAAGACATCGGACAGATTTGTCCGATATCAGGCGATACACATAAAAGATCTCGAGCAGTTTGTGGTTCTCGGACAGAGGTTAAAAGAAAAGTTCTTGGTTTTCTTTGATCGTGATTAGTTCAAGTGTTAAAGGGTTGATTTGGGTAAACGTTCTCGACTAGCTTTATCGAACGTACTTGTGGTTACGTGTTTGTGTGTGGACTCGTAGAGGTATTCATTCTGAATACTTGGTTTCTTGTTCGTTTATTACTTGCAGGTGACTACGAGGGTTAGTTTTTTTTATCCCTTTTATTTATAATTGTTTATTAACTATGTGTTAACCTAATTTCATAAACTAGATCTAATTCTGTTGCGTACTCGTTGCGTTACTTGGTTAATTAGATCTGAAATCCTAACAGTGGCATCACGAGTCAACTCGTTTTTGTGATTATGGGTTACACGCTTTAATAAACATGTTAAAAGGCTGCATGAAATCTAATTAATTATTCGTTTTATGGACATGACTATGAATATACGTATTTTATTTAGTCGGAATGTCGCATACTGTCTATGGTTTCGTGTATGCCGTATCTGTTCCTTAAATGGATAATTTCACATTACACAGGAAGATAAAAACATATCTAAAGTATCACTTTAGTTTAGTCTATATAAAAAGTTTAAAATTTTAGTTCAGTATGTTCATACGATGGCGTGTCATCAATTGATATGCTTGGTAAGTTTGTCAAATTGCTCATTAGGACTTAAACATAACCTTTTTTACCATGATAATTTTATTATGCAACTTGTATTCATTTTTGTACAGCTATCCCATTCACAGAATTCCCGTTGGTCCTTCTTTGCAGAATCTTGATGCTAGTTTCTTAACTTTCCATTCTCTATCTACACCACTAAGAGGTAATCCATTATTTTATTTTTATTTACACGGGTCATGGGTTTCTCATGTAGTGCGTGCTTGGCGGGCCTAAAGTTTGATCTTTGTGTGTTCTTTTCCACATCGGTCTAGATGGTGGATCAAAATTTCTCAGTTTTGTATGTGATTCAGGTACGGATGGGGATAAGCTGCATCTTCATGGGTATTGTAAATGTAAATGTGTCGATATTATAGCTGAAATATTCAGAAACTTGTCGATATTACGCTTGTGTTGGTCTCGTGGAACGCCATGATACTTGGTTACACACAAAATGGTCGTGCAATTAATGCTTTAACTCATTTTTGTCTCATGAAAGTACATGACATCGAACCTGATTCATTCAGAATGGTGAGCATCATTGCAGCTGTTGCTGAGTTATCAATTTTACATCAAGCAAAGTGGATCCATGGATTTATGACCAGAACTTGTTTGGATAAAAACGTTTTTATCAAAACCGCTCTTGTGGACATGTATGCTAAATGTTGTGGCTATGCAGCATAATATCACCTCATCGATTCCAAAGGTTGGTTTAACATATATGTTCTTGGTTTAACATGTTTGTTTTTAACATGTTTGTTCTTTGTTTAACATATATTTAACATGTATGTTCTTGGTTTAACATGTATGTTTTTAACGTGGTTATACAAATAATTTTAATTTAATGGTTATAGCTTCTTTATTTTGCATTTAACATGTATGTTCTTGGTTTTTCATAAATTTACATTATCTAGAAAACATATAGGCACTTTACTCTTTGAAAGACATAAATTGTGAAAATATTATTCCAAAAACATAAATAAAAAAATTAAATTTAGGCCCTCATACATGTGTTTATACATGTGTAATAGTAGTTTGCGTTTATCTTTCCTAATTTTTATTTTCTTTGTATCGATGCAATGAATTAAAGAATGATGACAACGAGTGTGCACATTTGTCAGTCTTTTGAAACATTGAAAAGAGCGCACATATGACCAACTTCGAACTTTGACAACTACGAGTGTGCATATATGTTCGACTTCAAAAATATTGATAACAAGGTGTGTGCATATATAAATATGCTTCGTTAAATATTACTTGTGCACACGTGTATAGATCGATTAGATTTATGTATTTTTCTTAGAAATTTGTATTTAATTGTATATCAATCGATATTGGATTTTGTATTTAACATGTATGTTTTGGTTTCATATAAACTTACTTATCTGAAAACATGTATGGATATCACTATGAAAAACATGTATGTGAAAAACTATTCCAAAACCAAAATAATAAAATTAATTTATAAAACACATACGCACTAAATCGGTTTAAAACATGCGTGTTCGGAGAAAAAAAAAAAAAAAAAAAAAAACAACAACAAAAAAAACAAAAATACAAAGAAAAAAAAAACCAAAAAAAAAACCAATATTGAATGTTTTACAAGATAGGATTTATTTATTTAAAAAATCAAAATAATATAAAATTGACTTTACTATTATACCCTTTTGGATTAAATAAAAGGTTTAATATTTAAAAAATCTTATGTTGCATTGATATGTTGCGATAATACGCATTCAAGAAAGACATAAAGAGTTACTCATAGCTCGCGATTTAACAAAATTCTCAAAATAAAGGCCCCTGTATAAATTCTTTTTGTGATTGCATTAAAGGGTTGATGGTGAGATGTACAAGTTGAACATGTGTGTGAGAGAGACATGAATGTATGTATGGTTGGCATTCCCGATGAATGCGTGTGTGTGTGTGGGAGAAAGAAGGGCTGCAGAGGCGCCAGAGGTGGGGGGAGAGAAGTAAGAAAGGGACGTTTGCATGGTGTGATTAGCTTTCTCACATTCACCTGTTGTTTTCAACACTAAACACCTTTTCAAACCCTCTTTTCCACCGTCTTTTTTACCTCCTCTTACAAATTTTTTACCCCTTTTGTTTCGGAACTCTAATTAGATTTATAAACACGCGCGGCTCGCTTATCAGTTTATCAACCCATTGAAGATATCTTCGTTATCCTTCCTATGTCCCAACTTTATTCTCTGCTGCGTTCACATATAATCCGTTCTTAAATTTACTATTATCAAACGCAAACATAGCATTGGATTGTTGATGATCAAAGGCTAAAACTGTTATTCCGAATTGTTATCATTTTAAACTATTGACCTTGTCTCGTGAACAAAAAGAAAAGTGTTACAATACATATCTGGCGACTTTGAGGGTGCTTGGTTCCGTGTTTAATTTGGTTCTAGACTTTTTGAAAAGATAATTTCATGTTCAAGACCATTTTAGAAAACCTAGTTATGGATCTGGTCCAATCTTTGTTTTAGGAGATGTTTTTCACTTTTTAATCAAGTTACTACACATTTTAGTTCACAATTCGCGCGACTGAAATCAATATAAATTATGTTGTGACAGTTAACAATACCAGTTGAGTGTGGTCCGACTTATTAGTTTCACTGTCATGTAGTGAACATCACTTTCATTTTTAATTCATTTGAGTTGAAAGACTTTTAAACCTTTAAATATTAGAGTGGAGGGTTTGGTTAACCTTTTTACATCAACATTTTTGCTTTTTAATGATTTTTCAAAAAAGTTTTCATCACCTTATCTTTCAACCTCTTAGACTAACCACTAACCGGAGTGGGAGACGAGGCCTCACTCGTGAGGTCCTCCTCACGCGTCACTCCATTCCGAGACAAGCACCTCACATGCGATGGAAGGGAAAAAGCTCGAAAAGAGTGAGCCAGTCACCTCTTGGTTCTCGTACCCTTTTAGAATCGAACCCTGGTCTCACAATCCACAAGCAGCCAGCTAACCATTGGGCTAAGTGGTTGATACTTGTGTGTGTGGTATTTAGTGAGATATATTTGTATAAAATATGTATTTTAATGAAAGTGAGTGATTGGTGTGAGCACTACGGGTGAAAGGTGAAAGAGAGTGAGGAGAAGTGAGAGGAAAGAAAAAGCTAAGACGACGCTGATGTGAAAAATGAGGGAATACACTCCCTCTAATCTTAGCTTTTCTTTATTATTTATCACTAAAAATGTCCCCAACAACACATACAAACAACACACATCCTAGAGAAAATGAAATGAAACTAGAGCACTCTTTTGTGTTAGCCATTCGGCATGAACTTGTCACAAAAAGGGAAAAGTTAGTGGCAAGTGAAAGTGAGGGATGGTTTTTCTGTTGTTGCTGCTGAAGTGCCTGGTTTACCACTGGCAAAACCAAGCTAATCACACTTCTTTAAAGTTTTTATGGTAAAAGGTTGTTATACTCGATAAATTTATTACTCTAAGAGACAGTTAAGTTATTTTATATAAAAATATCAAAACTAATGAGTCTCTAAGCAGAAGCAGTGAGTGGCGACGATCAACTAGTGCAATAGGGGTGGCCTCATCGGGCCACACTCTAACAAGGGGTCTCATTTTTAGCCTCCAAAATATATTTTGTAAGCTTTGCCCCATCACATGTATAATTAGAATTAGTGCGTTTAAAATAAAGTCATACTAAAAAATGCATCACAAATTACTATCCTAAGTTCAAATCTTTTTTTATAACAGACTACATCTTTAAAAATGTGTTATTTTTTTTCTTTTTCTTTTTTCAGTAGTACAAATAATATTTATTATTTAGTCACATAAACTGGCTTTTAATTAGTTAAGATTTTTAAAATATGGTTGATTTAATGTAATTATAATAAAGAAAACTAACTCATGATTCAACTTGTGTTGCTCAAAAACTGTTTTTGTTACTTTTGGTTATTGTTATACTGTTAATCTATAAGGTTTAAAATTGCAAAAGAACATATAAATTGAGCAAAAGACTCCAAAAAAAATTGAGCAAAAGACAAACATCCAAAAACAAAATAAGTACACATCTTTTTGTAGATTGAAAAATAAGAAGTAAAAAGTTATACCAAAGATTCAATTTTTTACATATTTATGACTGAATGTCGAGAAAAGTTTAATGCTTATGTAATTAGATAAAGCCAAAAATGAAAGTTCGTAATGAAGCGCTCTTATGCCTTGATATTTTTTTCCCTCTTTTTCGCTCAAAATCACTAAAAGCATCATAAAAAATTGTATATTTTAACTACACAGATAATAGAAGACGTGTGTTAAACACCTTCGGGGGTCGCGGTAGATCGAAATACACATACATTTCTAGAGGGAGAAAAGTAAAAAAGTGTTTATTATGGGAGGTATTTATATGCCTTTTACAATACTAGTTTGCCCCGTGTACAATATTAGTCTCTGCAGATGCAACTATATTACGTATTTAGTCTAGTTTACATGTAAGAAGTTATCTTCATAAAATAGCAAAGCTAACAACATGTGTAACTGCAACAAAGTTTGGTCTTCCACTATTCTCGTTAAGGTACAAGTAAATTAGAATCACTAGGGTTTGGGATATTTATTATATTTATCACCGATGAATAACTTAGTATATTATGAACAATTAAATTAAGACATCTTGAAAACGAAACATGGATTATTAATTTTAGTCGGAGAGAATAATATTTTTAGGTTATCATGATTTAAGATATTTTAATAGACCAATTTAAAAAAATTAAGTCTATCTTCTCACATACTCAAAATGTGTAACAATAGTTTTTAGAGAGATTGGTATGATAATTCATGGTTGTATTCGGATTAAATAAAACAAGGTAATGACTAGTGTTTTTTATTATTTTTATTTTATTTTTATTTTTTTCTTCACTTTACACAATAATAAGTGATTCATATATTAAAAAGACTGATCTCATAATAATAAAATAAACAAGATGAATTATATTAGCTGACTTTTAACTTTAACTAATTATTCATCTCAAAGTGACATTCTTGATTACGGTTTATTTAAAGCATAAAAAAAAGAAAAAGAAAAAAAAAAGTGACTGAAAATGAAGTACTCGATACTTTATGCAAACTAAAGTATATACTTTGATGCTATATGTGTAACGCAGAAAAAATATTTAAGGAAAAGACATAAAGCTTATTAATCATTACTCCTCCGTCCATATTAAGTGTCATGACAGGAATCTTTGAACGTCCCAAATTAAGTCATTCATATTCTATTTCAACCAATGAGTTGAGACTTTAGTGGGTAAAACGATATTTGATTGGTGAGAGTATAGTTAGCTAATTTTCTAAAACTTTGTGCGTAATGTAGTTTGGACACTTAATATGGGACGGAGGAGTATATTAAAACTTGTAAAGTTTCACACACGTACGTGATAGTAACTAAACTGAAGAACATATTTTGTAAGAATATGTCAAATCTTCTTTAGTTTATGTATACAAGACAATATGTGAATTTGACAAATAAAAAGGACAAAAAAAAACCTGAAATGGCGGGCACCTATGTCTGAAAGTCGCTACTCCTATATATCTGTGACCATGTATACAGTCTGCGATTGCCAACTTATCATTTTGCCATTGAGTGCTCTCTCTATGGTCCAACCTTTTCTATTTATAATATGGATTTTTCTATATATCAAATTGCTATCATTTACTTTTTCAGTGAGTAGTTAGGTCAAACTTCCTAGCAGTAAAAGCTTTAAATGAACTATATAACACAAGAGATTAGATTCTTATGGTGTCTTTAGGTCCAGTTTGGTCTATTACCTTCCTTCCAAATTTTCTTTGTAATGGAGTTGTTCCTTCAATGATTTATTTTGATAGATTTGCATTTCTGCTTTGTATTTTATCTATCAAAACTGATAAATAGTCATTATATATTATCAAGAGTCAAAGTATCATTTGGAAAACGAAATGCACATAACATCTCATGAGTTTCCTAACACTATATCCTCTTTCGCATTTCGAATCTACGGATTATGTATGTAATAAAGTGGAGGCAGTTTAAGGTTCCCTTAAACAATGTATATGGTTCAGCAAACGAGATTCATTGTTTGGTGTTGTCGTTGCATCCTTAGAAATTGAGGTCTAAGATGTTCAAGTATCATGGGACTCATACATTTTGCTTCTGTTCTTCTGCTTTGAGATGACTATTAGTTTCTTTATATATTTAGTTTTTGTTGCACCTATTATAGATTCGCCAATGTTTATTAATATGTTATTGCTTGACAGTGTATAAATTTAGAAGCAAGCACCGCACGAATATAAACGAAGCTTTATTTATATTCGTTCATTTAATTTTAACCAAATAAATGAATGGACACAAGAGCTTAAACGGACAAATTTTCTTGTTCATACTCGTTCGTTAAGAACTGAGGTTGTTCATGTTTGTCTACGTTCGTTTATTAAGAGATTAAAAGTACGTAAACGGACGAATACAAATGAACTTATGAAGATAAACAAAAAAATATACAAAATATTGTGTTTTATGTGTTTTTATTTGTTTTAAGTATGCTGACTTTTAAAAGTATATAAAAAATAATACTCCCTCCGTCCCTAAATAAGTGTCAACTATTGACTTTTAAAGTTTTATTTTCTTAACTTTGACCTTAAATAATTTTATTTGTGTTATGTAATACTTGATGAAAAATATATGAATGGATTGGGTTTGAAATGTATGTTCATTGGTATAATTTTCATCAAGTATTACATAACACAAATTATATAATTTAAGGTCAAATTTGAAAGAAAAAGACTTTAAAAGTCAACAGTGGACATTTATTTAGGGATAGAGCGAGGTAGTATATTGACTATGAACACATAAACGAGCATAATAAAACATTAATGATCGTATAATGAGACATTTACGAACTTAAATGAACGAACAAGTCTTTTTTTTTTTGAGTAAAGGGGAGTAATCCCGCACCTCGTAAATATATTAACCAAAAGCGTTTAAGTACAATAGATATGAGTGAAATCCCATATCTCAAATTAGCATACATGGCATAAAGCTTACATAACAAGATACTACCTATTTTTAAACAAGAAACAAACCACTACTCAAATGATAACATAGGACATAACAAAAGAAATTACTTCCTAGGTCCTGAAGCTTGGTGCCATACATGGCATTAAAGGCATCCAAATTCCGGAAGATCGAAACTCGCTTCGCATAGTCATCGTAGTCATAGTCATCATACTGTCTTCAAACTCTTGGCCACCACCGAATAGATTAGCGGACTCATCAAATGGGTTAGCAACCACCTCATCTTCGAATCGACACCACGATATCTCCCACTTTAGAAAAAGGGTTAACTCTCTTAGTAGAGAAGAAAGGCGGAATACAAGAATCACTAGTTTTGGAGCCACACCCGACTCCATCTCTTTCAAATCACTCATGAGGGTTCTTGTGATGCAAGACTGTCTTAGTAGACTTATCTTCATTAACTTCCATTGTACGACCATAATCCACATCCTTGTTGGTGTCATTAGAAGGAGTACCAAAAGCATCCGTATATTCCATATTAAGAGCATCAAACCGATTAGATGTAGAGATCTTAGTTCCACTCGAACTAGCCACATCGAAGCATTCTTCTTAGTGACTTCCACTTTCTTAGGTTCGGAGGAGTCCTTTTGGGTTGATATTGAAACTTCTTACCCACAACAGTTTAGTAAACCTCCTTGACCGAATAGTAGAACCACTTGCTTTCCTTCTTCTTATTATTGACCGTCTTGAAACCATCATTAACACGCTTAGTAGGGTGAGCGGAGGTTCAACAACTTTAGGACATTCAATAAGAGTATGACCAAAAATCTTACATTTATCACAATGAGGTGGTTTCCACTGTATTCAACCCGTATCTTCTCAATAGTCGAACCCGACCCATCAAGTAATGATATCTCAACAGTAAGGTCGTCCCTAGCACCTCATCGACTTCACTTCAATCATGCATCTAGCAAAACTACTACGGCCCCACGAGTCCTTGCACATTTGGCTAGTAAAAGCATCTAACCTTTTGGGCGTGCCTATCAATGTGGCAAGGAGACTAAGGCCATCATCGTAAAACATAGCAAGAGGAACATCATGGAATTTAACCCACACCGGATGTTGGTCAAATCCTCTTTAAGTAAGTTGGTGTTCAATGTCCATGGTTTAAGAATAATAGGTACATTTCTAATCAACCAAGGACCATTTTCAAGCACATCATCAACACCTTTCTTCGAATTGAACTTAAAGAAGAAGAACCCCTTTGCATTCATCATTACCTTTTGTATACCAAACTTAGCCCACGCATTGCGTACAAAGTAATCAACAACAGGAAAAGCAAGGCGTTGACCAAGGAAATACCCATACAAAGTATTCTCAAACCTAGTGTTCACCTCTTCAACCACTTTCATCGGGACAGAAAGATCCACACCATTAGCTTTCTTACAACGAACAAGTCTTTTGTTCATGTTTGTTCGTTTAACTAAACGGAAATAAAAATTTGTTCATTTTCGTTCGTTTATTAATTGAACGCATATAAACGAACATTTTAAGGCACGTTTCATGATGGTCACTAAACGTTCGGCTCATTTAAGCCATCTCAACCATACACCCTAAAAAAAACCTTTAATTTTGGAAGAAAAAAAGCATATTTCATCAACATTCTTCCTCAAAAAATATGTGTTCTCCAACCATGTACTTTATATTTTAACTTCAAGTCCTTTTATACTAAATTAATGTGACTTCAACGAATAAGATGATGTATCTGCATTACTTATATGTATATATTGCATTATTTTATAATTTGGAGGATTAATAGTGATCCTCCAAATATGGAGGATTTTTAAAAATGCTTCAAAAAAAATCTTTAAATATATAGTATGGTGTGTTGGAGATGTTTTTGTGTCTTTCATTCTTCAAATATGAAGAAATATGTGATTTGAAAACCATGGTTGGAGATGGCGTTACGCTAAGAGTGTATGTCTCATAAATGAGTATATACTCCATGCTATTATTTGTTTGGAGCGAGAAAGAATGTCCTTGTAAGGAACCATCAATAATGTAAAGGACTCGATTGTAATATTCAAATGTGCCCACCATGTGATCATCAACCCTCCTTCACGATGAGTTAACTACAACCTACATGTCGTCAAGGACGACAAATTTAAGTAGTTACAAACCATTATTGATTTATGATACGAATATTTATTTTATTTATTTTTTTTGGCATTTGTTTATAAATAAATAGCGCTGATTGGTCCACTAGCTTATGTTTAAGCTTAAAGACTTCTGAGTTATCATCAGATGTTCATAGTATACGTGTGCGTGAATTTTTGACATAAGGTAAATCTTCGTATCTTAATTCTCATTTACTTCTACATAAAGGGTGATGGAGGCAGGTGTCTATGAGACTATGATATTCTTGTGATGCCAAAGAGATCCTAGCTGAAGGCTTTTGCGCAGTTGAAAATTCAGAATCCAAAAAACGCATATAATAGTCAGAGACTTTGGAAATAAAATGTTTTTTACAATTTTCTTGATTTGACCACTCATCTCTTTCTATCACTAGAATACACAGACTTCTTATATGTAATATCTTCCTCAAAAGAGAATCCATCACAAATAATCTACTCTCTAACTTCATTTTTTAGGTTTTTATCTGTACTACAGTAAATTATCTAATATTTCTACAACATTTTTATCTCTACTCCGTATATGGTTATTTGCTATCGAATGGTCTTTGGTCGAGGGGTGTCGACGATGCATAAACCAAAATGTTGTACGTTCAAGTTTCTTTAAACATGTGTAAAATATTATGCTAGATAGTTATTGACGTGTAACTTGTGAATTTCTAGAAATATTATACATGCTAGTCCTTGCTAAAATTATATATGTTTAGTGGTGTCCGCTTGTTATATGAGACTATGGGCATCTTTGTTTAGTTTTTTTTTTATTAAGTTTTGTTAAATTAAAGTGACTGTCTATATATATATTGTCTGTTTGTAAATGAATAAATGGTTGTTTGTTTTGTGTGCTGATTGCTGAATAAAGTGTCTGAATTAGTAAAAGTTATTGTTATACCCTTTTATTTGAAATAAAGTTAAGAAGTGAGAGGGTAAACATTTAAAATTAAGATAAAAGGAATGAACTTAATTTGTAGATCATCATCTTCCTGGTTTTTTTCCAGAAGGTCACATGTTAGTTTTAAACACTAAACAAACATCTATTTGATGACTTAATTAACTTACCTATTTTTCAATTAAGACACATTAAGTTGTTATCAATCACTACCTATATGCATGATGACTATATATAGAGATGATTTTATTTGGTAGCCATGATTTCTGACTGTTTGACCGACTAATTCACGGAATTTAAACCCACCATTACACAGAGATGATTGATCGTCGTTAAAAAAAAAAACCAAAGACGATTGATTTTTTACACAATTTTCAAATTATCATCCATTTTTAGCAATAAATTAAAATATTGGATGGCGTAAATGGTGTAATTTATGCTGTACAAATTAACTTCAACATCAAACTTAATTACTTTTTGTGATTTATAGATACAATTTTTGTGGTACATATACGTAGCTAGAGAAGTGAGGTTATGTTTCTCTTTTTGCACGTTTCTTATGTACATTTAGGATTTTCGTGATAGAACGGAATATTTTCAACGCATCCCCCTTGAAAAAAAGTCGAGCAATCTGTATCATTCTCCTCCACTCTTCGTACAACACGCTACTTCCATAAACTCACTCTTAATTTTGGTACACGTTTGACAAGTAATATCTTTCAAAAAAAAAATAAAAATGAATACTTCCTTAAGAAAACAATCTACCTTTTATACATATGTGTTATAAACTTATAACTAAAGCTAAATGTAGTCATTCAGACCGGAGCGTGGCCTATTTGGAGAGCAAGGAACGAAATTACATTCAATCTTCGCATTGTCAAGAAATCGATGGATACAGACTCATATAGTCATGTGATCTAATAGATTTTGTTCTTTTTATTGGTCTGTTTTGTATCTCATTACGTTTCTGGTGTTTGTATTCCGTCTAGTAAGAATTATATACTACGTCAAATATCTGGCTTTAATGAGCGTTGTTCGTTTATTTGAAAAATAACACGTATCTTAACTTCTTTTTCCATGACAAAATATATCAATCTGATATTCATCCTAAGATTAATTTTAGACAGTTATTATCGAGATACCTGGTGATGTTTGATACGGAGTACTATACAAACTAAGTTACACGATTGGTTCTAACCTTAAAAGTAACTCACAATACCGTCTTCCAGAGGTTATGGGGTACCAATACCGTCTTTCACGGTGTATGGAGGAGGTTAAGATATAGACAACCTTACCCTTACATAAGGTAGAGAGACTGCTTTCGGATCTACCAAAGGTAAAAAAGAGCATCCGGCCTTGCAAGGAGTAACGCTTGGTTCTAACCATGAACCATTATATTAGCATATGAGTGTGAACATCACTAAAATGAAACTTTCTAATTATAACCGTGACATAAGAAAATATTGTTTCTCGTTTTCCGAATAATCACCTGTAAAAATCTAATACACGTATAAAATTAAGGACTTGTTTGTTAACATTTCTATTTAATCATGTTTAATTAAGAGGGAACTTAATGCAGACATCATCAGTTTTATTATTAAATATTTTCAGTATACTTTCTTTAATAAGTCATAAACAAGCAATTTCTATATAAATTAATAAATTCAGTTTTTTTCATATTAAGTCAATTAAGTCGAATTCGAATACCACTTGACTCACTAATGCGGTCTTGAATATGTCTTTTAGACTAAACCATGTGAATCCACGTGTTTTTTTTTTCTCGTTCTTCTTTGCTCATGGTTCTCTCTATTTTCGAAGTACAAGTGAGTTTAAATTTTCCTAACTGTTTTAGTAATAAGCCCTTATCTGAGTGGGACATTAAGTTATAGGAGTATACGATAATAAGTCCTTATGTCTATTGTCTAGTTTCACGATTTGTTTTTATCTGGAAATTCAAAAATTGTAGTTCAAAAATTGGAGTGGGACATTAAGTTATAGGAGTATACGACAAAAAATTGTATATATACTAGCTAGTGAGAACAACCTAGGTACTATCTAAGAGTTAATTTTTACAGGCATAAATCTATGTTACAATTAAATATGATGAGGTAAAAAGAACAACCATATATGCAACCTGTCTAAGGCACATGAGTCAACAAGTTAGAACTATTGATCTTTAGGACTTGTATGCCGGAAATATTAATCACCCAGGTACATGCATTTGATGGTGTTTGGCACAATTTTTTGGATATAACTTTATTTACTTTCCGGTTTTCCTAGAAGTAGTATCCATACCCTCGGGTTTTTTCCTGAGATAAGGGTATGATCTCTCTACATTCTACCTTCCTCATACCACGCTCTAGTGCTCCATACTATACTCCACCGAGATTAGGTACATACTGTTGTTGTTGTACTTGCCGGTTTTCGTTAGAGCACACCACCCTGATTAAAAGGTGCATGTAGAGTGCTTATCTAACCCATCAATTACAAGGTAGTGTCCGAAAATAAAATTTATTAAAAATATGTGTAGTATATGTAATATGACTAACTATTTATTTAATTCAACATTCATTTAGAATTATTTAGAAGTATAGTGTGAAGACTTTAGGACTCGCGTGTGATTTATAATAGGCATAGCTTTTGATCATGAAGGCGTTACAGAGTCTGCGAGCAACCTATGGAAATGTCTCAATTTTTGTACTTGCTTGTTCAACTCAATCGTTAGACCCAAATTTCATCATTTAGCTCCATATCCCAAGTTTTGTATTTCTTCACAAATCACGAATATTTGTTGAACTAAATATATACAAAATCATGTAAAATCAGGGATATTTTTCAATCTCGCTTTGTTTGTAAGAAAATATATTTGTAACCTCAAATTTAATTTTGAATTCGGATAATACATATAGCTTGAGTATTTATAAGGGTAAATGATTAAAAAAAGTATCATACTTGACATAATTTGTTTTTCTGGGTATCAAACAAAATTTTTTGCTTAAAAGGGTACTTTTCTTTTAAATTAATCTTTTTTGAGGTATTTTGTAATATTTTTTTGACATTTTTACCCTTTGAAAAAATAAATTTTCTATTAGCTGAAAGAGGCAAAAATGTCACAAAATGTTGCAAAATACCCTAAAAAGGCTAAATTTGAAAAAAAAAATATACCCGTAAAAGTAAAAAAATTTGTTCGCTACCCATAAAAACAAATGATTTCAAGTATGATACTTTTTTTCAATTATTTACCCTATTTATAAAAAGCCACCTTACAATTCTATGAGAACTTGTGTATACATTTTCTTTAATTCCGTTATGTGATTATGAGTTTTCATAATCACTATATTCACCGAATATTTGTCGATTTTGAAGTTGTTGAATGTTGGAAATGAAGTTGTTATTGCACAAAAGTACATATTTGAGTCTCTTTCCGTTCATTTTTTTTGCAAAATGTTTTACTTAAGATAGTCATATGCATATATACCTTATTGATGGGACTGATTTTCCAACATTCTCCTTCTGTTCATCATTCACTTTCTTAAATCTCTTATGTTTTCTTAAGAACAACTCAAAGGCACCACTTGTCTTTATTATACACCATAAGGGGTCTTTCTTTTTATGGGTTCTTCCCATGTCAAATTAGGACACACTTTAATTGCTCATTAGGGTAAATAAATAGTGCTTCATATTTACATAAAAGAAAATCTTGTGTTTCTTAAAATTACTCAAAAGGAACTTTCATTGACGTCGTTAGTTTTTCTATCAAAATATTGTTTGATTTTAAAGGAAATATGTTGTAGTACGCATTCTAATTTGCTATTATTACTCTAAGTTGGATTTCTAACAGGAGTAGTAAAGTTTCCTTTGTTTGGTTAAATTGGCTCTGTAACCCTTTTAATGTTATTACTACCTCATTGTATTTATTTTCCCTAGCTATTTGCTAGCATTTTAATATAATAGCCCCGTTAAAAGAAACAAGTGTTTAATGGAGACCCTTATAAGTTTTTTAGTTTTTATTACTGAACATGACCACTTTAAATGGAGATATACCTTAGGATTCCTATTTTTGTTTTATATATCTTGTGTAGAAAAGAACTTGCTGGAGTTATAAGTACCACATATATGCAATGAATGTGACAACAAAATTGAATAAATGAGTTTATACCAGTTTCATGTTTAGTGGTTGATGGAAGTCAGATTAACAGATGTTGGAGCTGCTAGTATGAAAGCTTTTGTCTGCTTATGTTGTTAGAGAATTGACAAGAGAGACAACACTTATAGGATTCAGTTAAGGCAGCCATGGTTACAAGGCTACATGGTGTATAGCTACTTTTGTATAAATGCCTATGCCTTCTTCTAGCTAGGTCATATTCATGTAAATATCTAGGCAGTGGCCCTCATCTTTAGCTCTCTCTCATAGAGATATGCGTAGTATTTAAGTATATATTATACACGCAGATTATACAAATGTGCGTAACACAAGGGAACGGAGTGCAATATAATTGACTTTATTCTGGGACAATTATTTATTTTTTACGATCTAGTTTACATTTATAATAGCTTTTGCGGTGCCTTTTTAACTTAGATGTTTCATATGACATATTGGCATTGGAGAACAACAATGTGTAATACATCTATAATATAGTCCATGGCTCTATTTTTAAAGCCACCTGTTACACTTTGAGCTTTAAATAGCTGTAACACTACCTATCATATTTGTAACACCTTTCTTACTTTACTAAACATCTATAAGTCAAAAAGTCATTTTCTTATGGGTCAAATCAGGGACAGAGCCAAGAAAAAAAAAATGATCAAATGCACAAATTTCTTTTAACCATAATTTAATAGAGTTAAAAAGTAAATTAAATTGAAGATTTCATTAACACAATAAATAAATATTACTTTCTAATTAGTGATTATACGATCTCTCATGGCAAAAAAACGCTTACGCATACCCTCACTTTTAAGATTAACGCAAGTTAAAGCGCCATTAAAATAATCATCATTTATCCGATTACGCAACTCAATTTTAATGAGCTTCATTTTAGAAAAATATCTTTCAACCGTAGCAGTAGCAACAGGTAAGACTGATAACATCAAATACTCCTGAATATTACATGTTAATTTCCCCCGGTAATGCTCGTATTTTATATCATTTATATGGATTTATGCTTGTTTTCCTTTATATTTCACTTTCAGGTAAATTACAAGCATTGGAGCTAAAGAGAAGCGGATTTTGAGATTTTATAAAGAATTAATGATAGTATGCCCATTGTGATGAAGCTACGGCGTAACTCCTCTCTCACATTACGCCGTAGCTAATGCGTGACTCAGAAGGCCAGCTCAGCAGAAGATTACGGCGTAACTCTCACTAAAGATTACGCCGTAACCCATTAGGTCAAAAGAAGTACCACGCCACTACAAGCTACGCCGTAACTCCTTCCAACGATTACGGCGTAATCATGACATTGTAACCTGTATTGAAGATACAACGTAACTCATCCCATGTGTTACAGTCAGAACCTACTATAACGAGAGCATTATTATGGATTTATATAGGGTTCGGCGTAACTCTCAACTTAAGTTCTGTAGTAACTAGATCTCGCTTATAAATACCAAACCCTAAATTCGCATTTCACATCATTCACTCCACACCAAAAAAGAGAGGCGTGAGTAGGGACCAAAGGCGGTCTTGAAGAGCATACGGAGCCATCTCCAAGGGAGAAATCACTCCCTAACGATAAGCATTAGCGATTATCTTTACTTTTACTTTTGATTCATGTATTTCATTATGTCAAACATTGAATTGATTGTTTCTCTTAATATGATCGGCTAAGCACCTTTGGTGCTAGCCTAGTTATTATTCCTTAATTGTTGTGTTTATGTTTACATTGCTTTCGTATAATTGTTTCTAGCGTATGCATTCATAGTTCATTGGTAGCTACCCTTGTTTCGGTAGTTTTGAATGACGGTAGTGTCTAGTTGCTTAGGAGAATTGACCAACTGACCCTAAGTAGGTAGACTGAGTGGGAAGGGTTATGTTCGGAAAGACATGATGTTATGTTCGGAGATCTATCCTTTGATGATTGGTATTTGTTTTGATTCGGGGATGATATAATTAATCCAAATCTTCTAGAAAAGCTCAAGCTCGACTATGAAGAACATTGTCTCCAAAGAGAGTCCATAAATGAAGAACCAATCAAAGATGATACCTATTGCATGGAGGTTCCCTCAAGCAACACCAATGATAAAATTTCTCGGAAGCATTGGTGTGAGAAGATAAAGACCGTTGGCGAAGTTATTTGGTGTCACACCCCCAAATTACCTGTTTTGCGCGGAATGGAATACACGGGGATGACTATCATAGCATCAAAGTTCAGATTATATCGAATGACCTAAAGTGTCGTTTTGAAAATATCGTTTGATTAAGTAAAATAATCAGATTTTACAAAACATAGGTCCCAAAAGATTTCCAATGTACCAAAATGAGTTTGTTACAATCAAATGATAGTTAAGTGCATAAAATATATATGAGACGCGTCGACACCGCGACTCTATGATAAGTCAACATGCATGCCATGAAGTGAATGCCTTAGATATCTGAGATAAAACATGCTAAAAGTGTCAGCACAATGGTTGAGTGAGTTCATAGAGTTTTGGTCATTGAGAATAGTCCACAAAGCAAAGGCATTGTAAATCCACTCAGTTCCAAGTTTCGCCCATACAAAACTTGCAACCTATGTGTTCACAACCCACTGCCAAAAATATGTACGTCTAGTAGTCAAGTATAAGTTGTCATAATAGATCACAATATAGCACCACGTGTATAATAATAAAGACTGCTCCGAACAAGGGAGACTTTATAGTGCTGCTCCAAACATGGGAGACTTTATAGTGCTGTTCCGTTCACATAGGGAGACTTTATAGTGTTGCTCCGTTCTCATAGGGAGACTTTATAGTGTTGCTCCGTTCACATAGGGAGACTTTGCACGCTCCACCAATAAGGCGAGACTTTTAGGTCATAGCACGTACGATTCAATAAGTTCAAACAAGTCATAAATTCGTAATTAAGTTCAAGGGTTTGATTCAAGTTTAAAAGTTCAAATAATAGTGTTCATAAAATAGTAGTCAATTTAGTCAAGTATGATTAATAACTCACTAACATAAGTAGTGAAATAACAGTTATTTAAGTTTATATAAGTGTAAAGTAAAAGCAAGTAGTTGAGCATGTATTTCCCCCAAAGAGTTTATAAAACAATTAAACGAGTAAAAGTGGGGCTACGAACTCACTCAACCATTGTGTTGATACTTTTAGCATGTTTTATCTCAGGTATCTAAGGCATTCACTTCATGGCATGCAAGTGGACTTATCATAGAGTCGCGGTGTCGACGCGTCTCATATATATTTTATGCACTTAACTATCGTTTGATTGTAACAAACTCATTTTGGTACATTGGAAATTTTTTGGGACTTATGTTTTGTAAACTCGATTAGTTTACTTAATCAAACGATATTTTCAAAGCGACACTTTAGGTCGATTCGATATAATCAGTAACTTTGATGCTATGACGGTCATCCCCTGTATTCTATTCCACGCAAATGTGTAATTTGGGGTGTGATGATTGGTATCGAGCATCGGTTATAGAGAACTAGGTTGCATCATTGACCCTAGACTATAACTACATCATCATAGCATCTCATCATATCATTATAAGTGCATACTCATTATACATGCGGTTTTATACGCACATTATCAGTTGACACAACACCAAATATCATATGAGTCGATTAGTCCAAGCATTGCATAATTACTCCTAAATTATACATAGCCTGATCACCTATGTCTAATTCAGGAAGAATCATGCAATGAAGGGAGTAGTAGTCTCATATGTGTAAGCAATTCCGTAATCGAGCCAAATTTTCAAAAGACTTTCTTCAAACCACTTGTTTCCAGTTTGATATGAGTGACAGTTCTTGTTAGATGAGTTGCAAAGATCAAGCTAGAATCAAGTTGTTACTCAAACCGATTTAGCCTAATCTCATGACAGTTCTTGTTTGATGAGTTGTGAGATTAAGTAAAAATCGGTTACCTAAAAGTCTTTTGAGGGTTTTGCTCGAGAATGGGAAAATTTACCTCATCAAACCTAACCATAAGAGAGCATGTCTTTAGAATGTGAATTAGTCATGATAGCACAAGAACGTACCTAGTTGGATGGGAAACCCGGATATTTGAGCATTGACATAATCACTTAGACTATTCACGCGAGCATGAACCTTTAGAACCCTTGTCGAGGTTCGGACTATAGTTATCAATAATTGAATCACAAGGACGTGATTCCTCTAACGGGGGAAGAATGTCACAATTCTCAATTTCCGGTCATTTTGCAAACCTTAAAATTTTTTACTATTCATCTCGGGAATTTACTATTCATCGGTTACTATTCATCATTTTACTATTCATCATTTTTGAAGTCAATTTGATATTTTGAGAGGTTATTTCAAAATTTTACTATTCACAAAACACTATTCATTCCCGGAGAAAAATTTATATTCATGATTTTTATTCATCATTTTTCGTAAACTAGGTTTACGAATATCAAATTCGCGTAACCGTAAGGGTTTAGTTGTGTATTCATGGAACATCATTGAGAACATTACATATAGACTAGAGTTAGTCTACATATCATCAGTAACATCATTTCATATTAGTTCATGCATGGATTTTCATATTTCAGTACGTATATTTATTTAATTAAATAAACGTTATCGTACGATCATTTATTTTGAACAATTGATCCGACACTCCCAAAATTATCACGATATATTTTTATACTCATTTTAAGACTATAAAAATTATATTATTAGTTTACTTGATGTTTTGAATTTATTTTGTATATAAATTGTTATATATATATATTTACGACGGTTTTCGTAAATTCAACTCGATAATTATTTATTCACCCGATACTTGCGAGAAATGCATTTTTATAATTTTTATGACTTCGATATATTTTATTTTATTCCGTTAAAATTGATTTTTAGCTAACGCTACACTAAATAATTAATTACATGTACAAAATATACAAGATACATAACTTTAATTATATTTAGTCATCAAAATGCACAACCTAATTCCCCTATATCCCATTGCCGACCAAAACCCCCCATGTCATCCATTTTCATAAATATCTTGTCCAAAATGTACACCTACACCAAATAAATAGATATTGGTAATATACTATAGTTTTATTAATAAAAATATATAGTTTACATACTAGAAGGTGTAAAACAACTAGAAATTCTTTCATTTTACTTTGATGGTCGACTAAGCAAGAACACAAGGAAGAAACCAAATATTTTTCAAGATCAAGTGTTACATATGGTTATTAGTAATCCATTAAAGGTTTAGAGTTATAATATTGAAGTTTAACTAAGTTTTCTATCATCAATCCTCATAATCATCCAAGTTGCGAGATAGATCGCACCTCCTTTCAAAGTGTATCTACTTTTGTCATCATAATCAATGCATCGGGTGAGTTCGTAGCCCCACTTTTACTCGCTTAACCGCATTATAAACTCTTGGAGAGATACATGCTCAACTACTTGCTTTTACTTTACACTTATATGAACTTAAATAATCATTGTTTCACTACTTATGCTAGTAAGTAGATTATACTGAACTAAATTGATCACTATGTTATGAACACTATTATTTGAACCACCTTCCTTGATTTTGAACCATTCAACATATATATTTGAACTCTTTTAAATTGATTTCGACTTTTTCACATATAATTAATCTCTTTTAACTTGATTTAATTCTTTTGACATATAATTAATCTCTTTTAACTTGATTTAATTCTTTTGACATATAATTAATCTCTTCTAACTTAATATTGAACCTTTTGACTATTTCGAACTTGTTTGATTTTATATTGAATCCTTTGACTATTTTGAACTTGCTTGACATAATATTGAACCCTTTGACTATTTTGAGCCTTATGATATGTTTTGAGCTCTTTGACTGCTTTTGAACTTTGGAACTCGACTTAAACTCTTGAACTTAATTTTGAACTTTTGAATGGAACACTTGAACTTAATTACGAACTTATGACTTGCTTGAACTTATTGAATCATACGTGCTATGACCTAAAAGTCTCGCCTTATTGGTGGAGCGTGCAAAGTCTCCCTATGTGAAAGGAGCAACACTATAAAGTCTCCCTATGAGAACGGAGCAACACTATAAAGTCTCCCTATGTGAACGGAGCAGCACTATAAAGTCTCCCATGTTCGGAGCAACACTATAAAGTCTCCCTTGTTCAGAGCAGTCTTTATTATTATATACGTGGTGCTATATTGTGATCTATTATGACAACTTATACTTGACTACTAGATGTACATATTTTTGGCAGTGGGTTGTGAACACATAGGTTGCAAGTTTTGTATGGGCGGAACTTGGAACTGAGTGGATTTACAATGCCTTTGCTTTGTGGACTATTCTCAATGACCAAAACTCTATGAACTCACTCAACCATTGTGTTGACACTTTTAGCATGTTTTATCTCAGATATCTAAGGCATTCACACAGGTTGCAAGTTTTGTATGGGCGAAACTTGAAACTGAGTGGATTTACAATGCCTTTGCTTTGTGGACTATTCTCAATGACCAAAAACTTTGCCTTCGTTGCATGAACGTTCTTTAAAAGCTTTACATGTTAAGCAAACTCTATGAACTCACTCAACCATTGTGTTGACACTTTTCGCATGTTTTATCTCAGGTATCTAAGGCATTCACTTCATGGCATGCATGTGGACTTATCATAGAGTCGCGGTGTCGACGCATCTCATATATATTTTATGCACTTAACTATCGTTTGATTGTAACAAACTTATTTTGGTACATTGGAAATCTTTTGGGACCTATGTTTTGTAAACTCTGATTATTTTACTTAATCAAACGATATTCTCAAAACGACACTTTAGGTCGCTCGATATAATGTAACTTTGATGCTATGATGATCATCCCCAAGTATTCTATTCATTGTAAAGAAATGTAATTTGGGGTATGACATTTGGGCATCGTGTAACCCTTCTAATGATGATTGTAATAGGGAAGTAGCATTATGAGAGTTGGGGATGATGAGTTCTTATGGACCTCAACCAATGATGAGGAGAAGACATAATTACCTTGGCTAGACAAATTAGGATTTCATGCTTGGGTCAAAAGCAAATATGGAAAGGTAGATGCTTTGACTAAGGAGAAGATTTGGAAAGGATGTATGAGTGAAGAAGACCTGAGCGAAGAAATTTCGAACGATATAAGTGAAGTGATGGATGAAGATATCAAAGAGATGACGGGTAATAAAGAATGCAAGAGTGTGCTTGTGGAAGACTTACTTGACGATAAGTGGTTTAAGGGTACTGAGTCCGATGATAATAACATCAAGGGAATATCGGACTACCTTGAACTACAAGGTGAAGATGGGTTCACTGACCCCGATGATGAACCATATGAGCAAAGAAGGTGCAAACTTCTTGGTATTCCTTATAAAAGGCCGCCACCAATTGTTGCTGAAAAATATGAGTTTATAAGATACCACTTTGGGCCGGACGAAAAGTTTTGCAAAATTCGGAAGATTGAGACAAAGGAGTATCTCCGCACCGCTACGAATGTTGCTTGGGTCAGGCATAACTTGATGAAGGATATGGAGGAAGTTGGCCAAGTTCGAAGGCCACCATAAAGCCCCATGGCTTTGAGTCTAACTTAAAGACTCGTTAATAAAGAAAAGTACTCTTTCGGGAGACAACCCGGATTATCCTTTTTATTTCTTCATTTCCATTTCTGTTGGGTTTTGTGTTTTTAACCATTTTTGCAGGAAACGGAGAAGATCGCATCAGCAGCTTAAACGGGGACAAGGTCTGTCCATCAGTTACGGCGTAACTCATCACAATGAGTATGCTGTAACACATCTCCAGTAGCGATCCTCTCCAGAGAATTACCAATTACGGCGTAGTCCCATTCAATGGTTACGCCGTAGCTACCCTCCAGTAGCGTCTGCCAGGTTTTACCATAATTACGGCGTAACTCCTTCTAGGAGTTACGATGTAACTATCCTCCAATATTAATTCTTTCTTTTAAACACAATAACCTTGTATTAGTTTTCAAATGAACTTTGTGGGTATGTTTCATGTGATTCCTACGAAAGTGAGTTAGATTTGTTTTAGTTTTTCTTTTCTTTTAGAATTATGCTTGTTGGTAGTGTGATTTCAGGAATGAAGTTTGCTCGTGGATGCTTAGCGAAGGCACGATCCTTTTCATGGGTCTTCTTTCTTTTAGGAGCAAATTTCGAGAAGTTCTCGCCTAATTCTACTTTCTATTCACCTTTAATAAAAGTTTAGTAAAAAGTGACTTTGTACATTTCAAGTGGGGGACGGAGTAGAATTATCTTTTGAGCTTTATTTTGACCTCGTTTTTCTAGTTTATTTTGAAAAATTATGCCACTTTTAAAATTTTGACATGAATTTCTTAACCTAACTAGATTAGACCTTAGCCGAGCACATTATAACCCTTGATAGTATATGGTGAGATTAGCCTTATCCGTTTCAAAATATTTACCCCAAATCCACCAAATTATGAGTGTGTCGGTAGCTTGTAAACTTTAGAACTTGGCCTTTGCATCATTTCGAGACCATAGACGAGGTATGTTGAGTTAGCTTAATGTATTTGGATTATTCAGTTTAAGAAGGCAATATTATAGGATTATCACACATCAGCCTATCCTTGTGTGTCTATCGATTAGTCACTTCGAATTTTCGACCCCCATGTTAAACCATTATGTTGCACTCACCTTTAGTGCAAGATACCCCTAGATACACCCATCTGAGCCATTCCTTTCATTTTATTCACCCAATCTATTGTTTCGATACACCCATACACCTTAGCCTACCGTGTAGTGTTAATTTGTGATCGGAAAGTCATTGTTTGCCTATGTTCAAGGTTCAAGTAGAAAGGTTCGGGAATCACGCTTTCATCAAAGACATATATTTGAAGATCATTGAAGACCCCAAATTTTCATATTGTTCATCACAAGTGGGAGATGGTATGTTTTGTTGTGATGTATAATATATATATATATATATAGTTGAGCAGTTTGCCGATTTTAAGTTAGTTTCTAAAACTTTAGATTCGATGTTATGTGAAATCGTATGGATAAAGATAAAGTATAGATCTAAGATGAAAGTAAATAAAGTAAAGCAAGGGATAGAAATGACACAACCAATTTATAGTGGTTCGGCTACAAGGACACCTTCCTTGCCCTACTCCACTCCCCAAGTCACCTACTCGAGAGTTCAAGCACTATGTCAACAAACTCCTTCAACTTGGCGGAGAAGCCTTCACAACGTTGCTTACACCTTTTTCGGTACAAAGCTAAATACCGAGTCCGTAATACGGAGTACCAAACCAACACGAATATTACACAACAACTATGTGAAATATCAAGTACAAGATCTTTGCTACAGAAATATTGTGGAAGAACAAATCAATCAAGGACCCCTTGCTTGGATGACTTGTAGTAAGCTCGTGATCTCGCCTTAGAGAAGGACCTATATGAGAATCACAATAGAAGAAAGAAGAACAACTCTCTAGATCAAGTGATCTTTTGTTAGAAGAGAGTAAGAGTATATGAGAGAGTTAGTAAGAAAAGGGGTAAAGAGAAATGACGAAATGGCTCTCTATTTATAGGCAAAAACTTGCCACTATTCCACGGATCCCTCCCTTAAGGGATCCGTCTAGTGTAATGCCAGGGATCCGTGGGACGCTCCTCTTTGCCCATGGGTTTTTTAGTTATGGGTCATGGGTCATGAGTTATGGGTTGGTCCATGGGTATTTCATTAGATACAATGCATCTAGTCAAATGGATATGGGTCAATACCATGGGTTATGGATATGCTCCATGGGTTGTGATTTTTACCCATCCTAATAAACTATTATAACAAATGGTTTATTACAACAATTTGTATTAAATGACTATATGCAATGCTTTACAAAATAACATGTATCCTTATAGTTTTACTTATGATAACATTATATTTGTTATCAACAAAACACAAAGAGATCGCTCAATATTAATAAACGTTTTACGGTTTATTTGAATTAACAATCTCCCTTTTGTTGATGACAAAACATAATGTTATGATGAGTAAAACTTAAGATTAGATGTATGTTTTGAAAGCCTAAGTTTTACTTCTTCTCCCTTTTTGTCGAAACAAAAGTTAACCCAATGAAGAAATAATAGGTGGAAAAATAGTCCACGTGATCAAACACTCCCCTGACGGTAGCCCCTAGATTGGGCGTCAAGTAAGAAAAAAAAATCCTACAAAGAAAGGGTCGGTAGTAACATGCATAAATAATCTTATGATTGACGAGAATCAAGATTGGGAGCCAAGGTATGTAAACAAGGCCTTGTAATAAAACAACAAAATGTAGTGGTACTTATGCTACATACA
>CM040243.1:64632466-64917466 GCA_022545495.1 Chrysanthemum lavandulifolium | reverse complement strand
AACTCACTCAACCATTGTGTTGACACTTTTAGCATGTTTTATCTCGGATATCTAAGGCATTCACACAGGTTGCAAGTTTTGTATGGCGAAACTTGAGCCGAGTGGATTTACAATGCCTTTGCTTTGTGGACTATTCTCAATGACCAAAACTTTGCCTTCGTTGCATGAGCGTTCTTTAAAAGCTTTACATGTTAAGCAAACTCTATGAACTCACTCAACCATTGTGTTGACACTTTTCGCATGTTTTATCTCGGTATCTAAGGCATTCACTTCATGGCATGCATGTGGACTTATCATAAGTCGCGGTGTCGACGCATCTCATATATATTTTATGCACTTAACTATCGTTTGATTGTAACAAACTTATTTTGGTACATTGGAAATCTTTTGGGACCTATGTTTTGTAAACTCTGATTATTTTACTTAATCAAACGATATTCTCAAAACGACACTTTAGGTCGTTCGATATAACTGTAACTTTGATGCTATGACAGTCATCCCCCAAGTATTCTATTCCGCTGTAAAACAGGTAATTTGGGGGTATGACATTTGGGCATCGTGTAACCCTTCTAATGATGATTGTAATAGGGGAAGTAGCATTATGAGAGTTGGGGATGATGAGTTCTTATGGACCTCAACCAATGATGAGGAGAAGACATAATTACCTTGGCTAGACAAATTAGGATTTCATGCTTGGGTCAAAAGCAAATATGGAAAGGTAGATGCTTTGACTAAGGAGAAGATTTGGAAAGGATGTATGAGTGAAGAAGACACGAGCGAAGAAATTTCGAACGATATAAGTGAAGTGATGGATGAAGATATCAAAGAGATGACGGGTAATAAAGAATGCAAGAGTGTGCTTGTGGAAGACTTACTTGACGATAAGTGGTTTAAGGGTCGAGTCCGATGATAATAACATCAAGGAATATCGGACTACCTTGAACTACAAGGTGAAGATGGGTTCATCGACCCGATGATGAACCATATGAGCAAAGAAGGTGCAAACTTCTTGGTATTCCTTATAAAGGCCGCCACCAATTGTTCTTTGAAAATATGAGTTTATAAGATACCACTTTGGGCGGACGAAAAGTTTTGCAAAATTCGGAAGATTGAGACAAAGGAGTATCTCCGCACCGCTACGAATGTTGCTTGGGTCGAGCATAACTTGATGAAGGATATGGAGGAAGTTGGCCAAGTTCGAAGGCCACCATAAAGCCCCATGGCTTTGAGTCTAACTTAAAGACTCGTTAATAAAGAAAAGTACTCTTCGGGAGACAACCGGATTATCCTTTTATTTCTTCATTTCCATTTCTGTTGGGTTTTGTGTTTTAACCATTTTTGCGGAAGCGGAGAAGATCGCATCGGCTTAAGCGGGGACAAGGTCATCCATCGATTCTGGCGTAACTCATCACAATGAGTATCTTGTAACACATCTCGATAGCGATCCTCTCGGAGAATTACCAATTCTGGCGTAGTCCCATTCAATGGTTACGCCGTAGCTACCCTCGATGGCGTCGCGGGTTTTACCATAATTACGGCGTAACTCCTTCTAGGAGTTACGATGTAACTATCCTCCAATATTAATTCTTTCTTTTTAAACACAATAACCTTGTATTAGTTTTCAAATGAACTTTGTGGGTATGTTTCATGTGTGATTCCTACGAAAGTGAGTTAGATTTGTTTTAGTTTTTCTTTTTCTTTTTTAGAATTATGCTTGTTGGTAGTGTGATTTCAGGGAATGAAGTTTGCTCGTGGATGCTTAAGCGAAGGCACGATCCTTTTCATGGGTCTTCTTTCTTTTTAGGAGCAAATTTCAGAGAAGTTCTCGCTCTAATTCTACTTTCTATTCACCTTTAATAAAAGTTTAGTAAAAAAGTGACTTTGTACATTTCAAGTGGGGGGACGGGAGTAGAATTATCTTTTGAGCTTTATTTTGACCTCGTTTTTTCTAGTTTATTTTGAAAAATTATGCCACTTTTAAAATTTTGACATGAATTTCTTAACCTAACTAGATTAGACCTTAGCCGAGCACATTATAACCCTTGATAGTATATGGTGAGATTAGCCTTATCCGTTTCAAAATATTTACCCCAAATCCACCAAATTATGAGTGTGTGGTAGCTTGTAAACTTTAGAACTTGGCCTTTGCATCATTTCGAGACCATAGGCGAGGTATGTTGAGTTAGCTTAATGTATTTGGATTATTCGGTTTAAGAAGGCAATATTATAGGATTATCACACATCGACCTATCCTTGTGTGTCTATCGATTAGTCACTTCAATTTTCGACCCCATGTTAAACCATTATGTTGCACTCACCTTTAGTGCAAGATACCCCTAGATACACCCATCGAGCCATTCCTTTCATTTTATTCACCCAATCTATTGTTTGATACACCCATACACCTTAGCTACCGTGTAGTGTTAATTTGTGATCGGAAAGTCATTGTTTGCCTATGTTCAAGGTTCAAGTAGAAAGGTTCGGGAATCACGCTTTCGTCAAAGACATATATTTGAAGATCATTGAAGACCCCCCAAATTTTCATATTGTTCATCACAAGTGGGGAGATGGTATGTTTTGTTGTGATGTATAATATATATATATATATATAGTTGAACAGTTTTGCCGATTTTAAGTTAGTTTCTAAAAACTTTAGATTCGATGTTATGTGAAATCGTATGGATAAAGATAAAGTATAGATCTAAGATGAAAGTAAATAAAGTAAAGCAAGGGATAGAAATGACACAACCAATTTATAGTGGTTCGGCTACAAGGACACCTTCCTTGCCCTACTCCTCCCAAGTCACCTACTCGAGAGTTCAAGCACTATGTCAACAAACTCCTTCAACTTGGCGGAAGCCTTCCTAGCGTTGCTTACACCTTTTTCGGTACAAAGCTAAATACCGAGTCCGTGTCTGGAGTACCAAACCAACACGAATATTACACAACAACTATGTGAAATATCAAGTACAAGATCTTTGCTACGAAATATTGTGGAAGAACAAATCAATCAAGGACCCTTGCTTGGATGACTTGTAGTAAGCTCGTGATCTCGCCTTAGAAGGACCTATATGAGAATCACAATAGAAGAAAGAAGAACAACTCTAGATCAAGTGATCTTTTGTTAGAAGAGTAAGAGTATATGAGAGAGTTAGTAAGAAAAGGGTAAAGAGAAATGACGAAATGGCTCTCTATTTATAGGCAAAACTTGCCACTATTCCACGGATCCCTCCCTTAAGGGATCCGTCTAGTGTAATGCCAGGGATCCGTGGGACGCTCCTCTTTGCCCATGGGTTTTTTAGTTATGGGTCATGGGTCATGAGTTATGGGTTGGTCCATGGGTATTTCATTAGATACAATGCATCTAGTCAAATGGATATGGGTCAATACCATGGGTTATGGATATGCTCCATGGGTTGTGATTTTTACCCATCCTAATAAACTATTATAACAAATGGTTTATTACAACAATTTGTATTAAATGACTATATGCAATGCTTTACAAAAATAACATGTATCCTTATAGTTTTACTTATGATAACATTATATTTGTTATCAACAAAACACAAAGAGATCGCTCAATATTAATAAACGTTTTTACGGTTTATTTGAATTAACAATCTCCCCCTTTTTGTTGATGACAAAACATAATGTTATGATGAGTAAAACTTAAGATTAATGTATGTTTTGAAAGCCTAAGTTTTACTTCTTCTCCCTTTTTGTCGAAACAAAAAGTTAACCCAATGAAGAAATAATAGGTGGAAAAATAGTCCGTATAAACACTCCCCTGACGGTAGCCCCTAGATTGGGCGTCAAGTAAGAAAAAAAAATCCTACAAAGAAAGGGTCGGTAGTAACATGCATAAATAATCTTATGATTGGCGAGAATCAAGATTGGGAGCCAAGGTATGTAAACAAGGCCTTGTAATAAAACAACAAAATGTAGTGGTACTTATACTACATACAAGCATGTAAAAGTAAGAACAAGACTTGTTCAAAAAAAAATGACTCAAAGGAAAAAAAAAATAATAAAGGTAATAAAAATGATTCCTTCCATACTTGCATAAGGTTATGGATGGAGGTTTTGATGAGTAATGATGTTGATGCGATCAAGGATGAGGTTGAGTATGACTCACATATCTTCCCTAATCTCTATTGCAATATCCCTAGTGGATTGGCAATGTTCACAATGTAAGTGATGTGGGTAATGATAGCGGAAGTTTTCCGGGTGACTTTGAGTTGTGAGATGCGGAAGTTGTGGTGGAAAAGTTGAAAAATACGGATCAAAGTCCGGAATGTTTGGAAGTGGTGGTGGAAAAGAACCTAGATGTTCTTGTAACACAATGGGAGATATAGGTGGTGAGATTTCAAGGTCTTTGAAAATTGTGTTTGGGGAAGTGGGAGGTGTCAAAAAGGCTAGTTCTTTTAGTTGGATCGATGTACTCTAACCAAACTAACTATATAGCTTGTTAAGGGTTTAATAACCTCGGATAAATCCTAAGCTATTAACAATGAAACACTGAGCAAACTCTATTAAGTATGCGGAATTTACTTAACAAAGCTAAGAAGAATTAACTTTAACTTTCAATGATATTATTAATAACTCTAAATCTGCTTGTTATGCAGATTCTTTAACAACTCTAAAACACTAATATCGAACTCTCTAAAAACTCTAATAATGCGTACTTCTCTAAAAATCATATTCTCTAATGCCAACCTAGGGGTCCTTTTATAGGCTTAAGGATAACCCTAGTCGGTTTACAATTATAACCTTGTACGACAAGTAATCTAAACAAAGAATATTCTAGAATAACAAAGCTTTCCATAAACGAATATAGCAGTTCTTTAGCTGCGGTACTTTGACTTGACAATGATGCTTTGACTTTTTCCTTATGATGCTTTGACTTCTTCCAGTACTTTGTCATTCTTTAGCATTTTCATATCCCAACAATCCTCCCCTAACTTGAATTCTACTTGTTTGACTTCAAGTTCCTTTGTAAATTTATCTTTAACATCTCCATCTTCAAGGAAAGATTGTGTCTTTGTCTTTGGATTGTATCTTTGTATTCTCTGTGCTTATATCAAAGTATTCTTTAGAAATTGTTCTTTACAGCAACCTTAATCAATAAACTCTTTTCAACAACATTCAGCAAACTCCATCTTTTCAGCAACATAAGACAATTTGTACATTAAATCATTTTAAGTTTCATTCTATTCTCATCACTTCCAGGTGTGTAAACTCCTGTGAGCGGTGAATCATTGAACTTTAATGGATTTTGATGTCTTTTACCAAAGCCATTAACTCGGAGTAGCTAAATGTTTTGATGTGTAAGACCATGGTACATTGATAACCATATGATTTTAGCAAATCATCGACTATCAACGATTTGATTTGTCTTTACCAAAAGTTTGTACCCTTTTGGACTAGTTAGTTCTTTCAATCATGGTGAACTAATTACCATATAATGGTTTTTCCACAGCCTTTACCACAAACCATTTTACTTGTGGGCTAGCCAACTCTTCACATTTACTGATATGGTGAGTTGATTACCATACAACTTATTAGCAAGTTGTCAACTATATAACGAATTTGAGGTATCTTTACCAGAACCGTTTGCTCATGGATTAGCCAGTTCTTTTGTAAACATGGTGAACTGATAACCTACTGTTATAACCATCTCAAAAACCATTGTTGCTGTTAACATTTGTTTCAAAAATTTCTTTACTTAACAAAAGTTTCTCTTTCAAAATCATTAACTGGTTTATGTTACAAGGAGTACTTTGGTTAAAATCTTTATTTATTCAATGATACTTTGAATAAAATCTTGATATTTCAAAATAATTTATTCAATAAAGATTCATACAAGTTATTCATCATCATCGACCATAGTTGTCCATCGATAAACAATTTGATGACCATAAGAGCGGTTTCATTATCTTCTTCAACTTCCATACCATGTTCTAGCATTCTCCTCATAAGATCCGATGTAAGCGGATATCTTACTGTACGCTAACATGTGAATCATAGTTCCATCTTCTAACTCTAGAACATGTACTCGATTCTTCAAAAATCTCCGGTGATAATCTCCCAATCTTCTTGATTTTTCCAAATCTCATGATTACTTGTTTCTTGATTTCCCAAACAATTGTGAGATCTCCAAGCAAGATTAAACCAACGCATACGATGGAATGTGTTCAAAATATTCTTGCACCAAATGATATACATGAAACAAATCCTCTGTATCTATTATGTGCAATAGATCCCATAGCATATTAAACACTTTGAAGCTTTCATCTTCTCTGTGAAACATCAGATAATTTCCATCCTTTGATTCTACAACTTCAAAAGTAGTTATTGGTGATTTTTTCTTCTTCTTTTACATCTTCTTTTCGCATCGACTTTAGAATACTCAAATTCTACAACTCTTAGATAATTCCTTAGTTCATCATCATGTCGGACCTTAACTCAACCTTCTTTGATGGTGAACATCTTCAACTTGATTGTTCTTTTTCTTTTAAGCTTCCTTTTCTATCATCTTGTTTCGAGCATCATCATCTTTAAAATCTTTGATACTATCAACATGCTTTTGATAAGCTTCTCTAATGACTTCATACAATTGTTTCATCTCAACATAATTCAACCACGCAATCCAATATATCCTTGACTTTTAAATAAGCCATCATTGCATTTCTTTCTTTAGCGCGATTTGGTCTTCTTGGTAGAGCGAGAAGCAGGAATAGGTGTCTTTAATGGTACAACAACTTCAAACATTCAATTCTTCTTGTAACTTCTTAGTCGCTTCTTTATCCTTAGCTTCTTCAATATCGACTGACATTCAATTCGACTTGTAATTTTCTAGTTGCTTCCTCATTCATAGCAACTTGAGCGTACACTTATTTGTGCTAAAGTGAGCTTCTTTTTCTTCTTTGTTTCAATCATTTTACCTTTCCCTTTATCTTTAGGATCTATCACAGGTAGAGATTGAGAAACTTGATGTTGTTCTTCAACAACTCCTGGAATGCTAACACCCCTTGGTTTTGATAAATCATGCAATATTTCAGCAATAGTTTCATCATCACTTGCAGTGTGTATTGGTTTAAGTATATAAGCTTCTTCTTCTTGTGGAATTGTTGAAGGACCAACTTCTTCTTCAAAATCTAACACCCTTGGTGTAATTAATTCTTGTCGAGATGTTCCTTGAAAGCCGATGCTTTGATCGTGACACCTTGATCATCAAGATTGTGAACACCAGTTCCTTGGGCTCGATACTTTGAAGATTTACATGTGCTTGATGCTTTGAGGTTCATTCTCCTTTTCTTCATGAAATTGACATCTTCTTTCAAATTCTCTTCTTTAAATTCCTCCCCAATTGGAATGAAGATTACTTTTGAACCTTTTTGACTGAAGAAGTCTTCTTAAACTGCCTTCGCCTCTTCTTTTTAGTGTTGACCCATAACCTGTGATGTTTAACCAATAGCCATACAAAGTTCTTTAATCTTCTAAAGTTAAACCTCAGCCTCTTAATCTAAGTGGCCTGTTTTTCAAAAGATTTCTTCAATCTGACTAACTCCCTTGTAAGAATATAATTACCTAACACTAAACCTTCAGGGGGTATAGTAGCATTATCGCCTCCAGAAGATGATGAGAGAACGTGTTATGGGGATGCAATAGGAGGAGTAGTATGATGTGATGAGATGGGAGAAACTGCAGTACCTTCATTAACAGCAGTACCTTGTGAAGCAGTACCTTGTGATGCAGTTTCTTGTGATGCAGTTTCTTGAGATGCGACACTTTGAGAAGCGATACCTTGTCTTTGAGCGGTACCTTCTCTGTCATCACTCTGCTGACCTCATCGTATAGCTTGAACAACCTCCATCATTGAAGTGGTTAAAGGAGTGTTCCTTCCAGTGAACAAGTCACTTTTCCTAGCCATAAATGTGAAAATCTTGGCTGGTTGTACCACAACAGGTAATAGACTTGTAGGCTTTGGTACATCTGAAAGTTGTTTATTCAAGAAGACTTGAATAAATCTCGAATACATTAACCATCTTGAACCATGAGAGATTTGTGAGAGCATTCCATCTAAGATTAGCCTTGAAAAGTTGAACATACGGTTTGTAGCCAATCCTACCACTGCGGATGCAATGTTTGAACCAAATTGCTCCCAAAAGTACTTTTAGAGCGATACAATGAAGAAGAACATGTACCGGTACTTCCATGTGGGTGAACAAGGGCTTCTTGAATGTTGTTGTGTCGACCAAAGACCCTTCATATCAATATCTCTTAGTGTATCCCAAAGAAGCTGTTTATCAAACCTAATAGCTCCTTGACATCATCAAACAATAAATCTTCACGAATTGATGCTTGATAATCTTGATAAGCCTTCCAAAGAACTTTAGCTTGAATATAAGATTTATCATTCTCTATATCGTCCTTGCGGTTGCCCCAAAGCTGCAGTATCCATGGCTCAATTATATCGGGTTCCACAAAAGCACATAGCTGATTGGGGAACCAGTTAAGAAATCAATTATGCCATGGAAGATGAAATTAGCCTCTGTTTTATCTAAATTCGCCACCATGTTGTGTTTAGAAACTGTGTGTAGATTTGCCATGGATGATTGTAAAAAATATTGATTTTGGAATACATAAGTGTGTGAGAGAGAGAAATATGGAAAAGATTGATAAGAATAAAGATAAGAGGGAAAATCGGGATGTAGTTATTTATAGGTAGGATTTGAAAAATCACACCCATAATAACAAAGTTACCGTTATTTGAATTTACCCTTCTTTTTGACCGTTGGAGCGATGCGTTGATAAGACAAGCGAGTGCTTTCCACGTGTGCGATACTCGAGTAGTACTTTCGAGCGGTACTTTCATATGACAAAATAACGGTACTTTTCCATCTTCTTCTCTATAATGACAAACACTTCATGTGGGCATTGTATTGCCTCCCCTTAGCAAAGCGCGGGGCGTGTAACTAACCATTGGTCCTCCCTTAAATGTAGCTCGATAATTAATCATGCCAATGCATACCACCAAGTGATTGAATGCGGAAACATCAAATCCTTTGGTGAGTAAATCGACTACATTATCATCCGTGTGAACCTTGACAACATTAATGAGCCTATGCTCATAACAATCTCGATAGTGATGTCTAATCTCAATGTGCTTGGTCTTGGGTGATAAACTGGATTCTTCTGTCTGATTGTACTCTCATTATCAATGTTGATAGGAGTATTCTTGAAGTTGAACCCATAATCCAAGAGTTGATTACGCATCCACAAAACTTGTCCACAACGACTTAGCGACCACATATTCGACTTGATGAGGATGTTGTTGCAATTGTTTGCTTCTTACGCCATGAAACTAATCTTCTTCCAAGATATTGGCATCCATGATGGTTGATCTTCGTCATAGTTGTCACTGCATAATCACTATCTGAAAAAGCTTCCAAGTGAAAGGTGAATCCTTTGGATACCACAACCCCAACTTAGGTTGTTGTTTCAAATAACTAAAATCCGTTTCTTTGCATTCATATGAGAGACCTTAGGTGAGACTTGATATCTTGCACATAAACAAGCGGCAAACATAATATCGGGCCTAGATGCGGTGAGGTACATAAGGCGACCAATCATAGATCCATACAACTTGACTTCAAAGTTGTCCATCTTCATCCTTTCGGTGAGTTGATAGACTTGATAGGTGTAATTCTTGGCTTCATAGCATCAAAATTGAACTTCTTAAGTATGTCGGATACATACTTGTCTTGACTTATGAAAATTCCTCCTTTGTTGCTTAACTTGAAGTCCCAAAAGAAAGTTAACTCACCCATTGAACTCATTTGAAATTCATTACGCATCGACTTCTCAAACTCCTTAACCATGGGTGTTTGGTAGCTCCAAAGATGATATCATCAACATATACTTGAACCAACATGATATCCTTCTTGTCTCTTGATAAACAAAGTCTTGTCAATGGCTCCCTCACGTAACCATGTTGCAATAAGAAAGTAGAGAGCCTCTCATACCAAGCTCTAGGTGCTTGATGAAGGCCATAAAGAGCCTTAACCACCTTGTAGACTTTGTTTGGATGTGCGGGATCCTCAAAACCGGAGGTCATTTGACATAAACCTCCTACGTAATAGTGCCATAGAAAAGCACTCTTGACATCCATATGATAAACCTGAAATCCCATATAAGATGCAAAAGCAAGGAATATTTAATGGCTTCAATCCTTGCCACAGGAGCAAATACTTCATCATAATCTACTGACCTTGACAGATCTTGAGCACTCGTGGATCGTTAGTGTTGCCTATGTAATCATAAGCAAACTAATAGAAAATCTCTACAACCCGTATTCTATAGCGGAATGTAAATACAAGTTGTTATAACTAAGAACACTTAGATCCTCTATGGATATTTTTATTAACTGAAACACTATGTTTCGAAATCTCCTCTATTACAAACTATGAGGTTCCTTTTATAGACAAGGAACCCTAATCTTTACTACTCAATCGACTAAACATGCAAGCATGCATTTAATGACTAAAACACTAAACACTATTGAGCGGTACAATAAAACCCATGCTAACCTCAGGCGGTTCAAGAATAATGATGGGTTAGCATTTAAATATCTGACGCATGTTGATCCTAATCGACTTCCACCCTTCCAGCGGTAACACGACCTTTGCTTTTACTCTTGATAGAATCTCTTCTTGACATATATTCGCTTCTAGTTCGTGAGAATCCTTGGCGATATTGATGTGAAATCCTACCCGCATAATTCCCAACAATCCTCCCTAAAGCGGAATTTGACTTGGTTAAGTTCGGTTTCGACTATGAAAGATCTTTAGAGCTGCGATACTAGAGGATTGTTCTCAAACATCGATAGCAAAGAACCAATAATAATCTCATCTACGTGATGAGCAAACTTTAAGCACGCGAGTCTTTGCGGCAACACTGACGAGTGTACATCAATACTTATCGGTTGCATACTATTCTCATCACATCCGGTGTTAGCTCACAGGAGAGGTGAATCATTGAAAATAATGGATTTGATGTCTCTTTGCAATAGCCATCACTCTTGGAGTAGCGGATGTTTAAGTCCGAAAACTATGGTACATTGATAACCATCGATTTATGAGCAAATCGGCAACTATATAAACAGTTTGATGTGTCTTTACAGTAGCCATTTGCTCGGGACTAGTCAATTCTTAGAATTGGTGAATTGATAACCAAATATGGATTCGATTGCCTTTACCACAAGCCATATACTTGTGGGCTAGTCAATTATTGGATTCCAAAAGGAATAGACCATGGTGAATTGATGACCATACAATTCTCGACAATTAAGCATGGGTGGTTGCGAGACCCTATGATTTTGAGCAAATCATTACGACTATCAGCAGATTTGACATGTCTTTACCAAATTTGTACCCTTTGGACTAGCCAACTCTTTGATACACACAAGGTATATACGGTGAGTTAAAACCATCAACAAAACATAACAAACCGCAAGAGAAAGTTAACTTTTTTTTTTTTTTTTTTTAACTAAGAATCTAACAAACAAATAAAGAAAACAAAACAAAACAAATAAACAAAGGACAATGTAGAATACTGGCGTTCATTATGAAGGCGACTTGAGCTTCGAAGTTGAGTCTTGATCAATCAACGATCGTTCGACATCGGTCTTTCATTTCCCACTGGATGCGGAGGATTTCCAACCCGACCTGACATCCTTTCCATAAGTCTCTTGGACAATGGATAAATTATTTCGACAAACATGCATTGTGATTCCACCTTTGTCTCAACTACATGCACACGAGGTGGGGATAATATCTCCGGGACTCAACACGCCATAGATGTGAGTTCTTCCGGATGAAATGCCCTTTACCATTGGGAGATTGAGAGTCAGCGGGACATGGAGATCTCCCGATAAGCACATCCCGAACCTTGTAGTGCGATATTACAGTAATGTTTGGTGGCGAGTGTCTGAGTAAGAATATACGCCTGTCTACCAAATGGAGTATTTCCTTTAAAAGGTGAACTCCATTGAAGTTTTGTCCAATCGGTGAATGACATTCATCTCACCATTTATCGAGACCCTTGGACCAACACATTTTGATATCCTTGGAAAATCGGTAGAGACCCTTCTTGAATAAAGGTAGAGTCATCGACCTTTAGGTCCAAAGGAACATTATTTTTCGATGCATGAGTCCTTGCTTTTCTCATGGATCTTCTCGAGATGTGAGTTTTCTCTTAGCCATCCTCTTCTTCCTTCTACCGGGCATATACATTTCCGAAGATGGAATATCTTTGGTTTCTTCATTAACATCGATAATAGGACTAGAAGAAGTAGATGTGGATTTAGGTGAGACATCATCACGAAGGGCATGCATTCTTTCTAGCACCTTTCTTGCCTTTTTAGCTTTGTGATTTGTGGTTTTAGTGCTTTAATCGAACCGACTCATACGTATCGAGTAGATCCCACAAATGGGCGAAGTTTGCACATTTGGTGCTTGAGAGGAAATGGTGGTTGGTTCGACAGATGAGATCTTTTCGGTCGAGCTAGTGACTTCAGTAGTAGCTTCCGGTGATGGGTTCGTGAAGCAACTGGTCATCTTCCTTAACAAAGTACTTTCTTTTGTGCGGCGGATGCCACATTTGGGTTAGATGAGGGCATAGCGGTGCTTGGAAGCGGTGATGGTTGAGAGAAGGAACCTTGTCGAGACGAAGGTGGCTTGAGTTGCTTGAAGTAACCATTTGAGAGATCGTCTTTGGAGGAATATCATCAAAATTATCCACTATCTCAACAAACTTGGGTCTTTTGGCTTTTGGTGCAACTTCATTCTCTGCAATTCTTTTCAAGGCGGAAGATGGTGTTAAAGCGGAGAAAAGTCTTCTGATCATATTGTATAGGTAAAACAATCTTGCATCGGTAAAGCCACGACTTGCTTCATTGTCAAACCACGGTTAAGCAAGAAGAACTTTGATTTTCACCGCAATCCTCATCTCTTTTCTTGAGCTTGATGAAGAGGTCTCTCTCTTTGCCTTATTCTTTTCGATTACTCGGGGCTTTCCTTTTCGCAATTGCTTCTTGCTTCCTTTGTTCTCCAAGCTCCATCATTCGAGCCACAAAATCTTCACTATCAAATTCGCACCTAAGATACTTTGAGCAAGTGTAGGATTTGAAATGGTTTATAGTGAGAGCATCCCATTGTCGGCGAGGAATCGAGTAGCTAAATCATCCAATGCTCTACGTCTCTCGGGAGGCAAAGCAGTAGAATGATCGCACTTTGTTTAGCCACTTCTTCACTTTTCTTTCGATTTTCAAACTCAAACCAATCTGCTTTCTTGTCCTTGCCTTTCTTGTTCGGATACGGATCTGGACCAAGTTCATCTTCAATCATTACACCTTTCTCTTTATTAGTACACTCATGAACAACATCGGTGGAGGAGAATCACCAATTTGAACTTGGAGGAATCATTTGAGAGATCTTCATTTGGTGTGGTAAGGATATCGATTCAGAATCAAATAAAATTTCTTCCAACATGAAATACAACTTGATCATCTGCGAAGGGTGGGACATGATGATTCTTGAGCAGTGCATGAAGATCGAGTTCGGATGCAATGTCCTCCATTTGAACCTCGTGAGATGTAGTTTTGTCAACACTTGGTTTCTTGGAGACTTGACGGATCCCTTACCCAAATTAGATCGTCTCCTCTTCCTTGTGAACTGAATTGGTGCCTTAACTTTTGATGATTAAACATCAACTGAAGATGGAACAACACTCTCTTGAGCCACATCAGCTAAGATGTTAAGGGAAGCAAGCCGAGATTCCTCATCTTCCTCATCATAAGAAATGACTAACTTCCTTTTGCTACTTTTTTCAAGTCGCTCCTCTAGGTCCTTAACTTTATTTTGCAGTTCCTCAATCTTATCACCAAGAGTAGACTTGGTCTCTATAAGCTCCTTTTTGAGATCAGTCACCTCAGCTGCATACCTGTTAACAAGAGCATAGACAGATGTGAGAGTAATAGGGTCCTCAGCTCCACCAGCAGATTTCTCTGTGGTAATGGGAGTTTCATTGGACCTTTTAGTGGAAATAGGGTCATGCTCAAAATGAGGAGGAACTTCATCAAAAGGTTCCCTTTGAGGGCGGTGAGGTCATCTGTTGCAGTCGGGACTCAAACTTATCAATTGAAGCACATGTAGGTGGTGGACTCGGTGTGGGTGATGGTACGGGTGGAGAATGGTCGGGGGCGATATGAGATACTTGACGATGCGAGGACCCTCATCTATATTAGCGATGGATTGCCATCGGTAGCAACATTTGAAGAGGTGGGATATCGACAACATTTTCCTCATCAATGACCTCATTGCCATGAGGCAACATAGTGGCGATAACGGATGATGTGCCCCTCAAGATTAGTTCTCATAGAGGCAAATAGTTTAGTGAAAGAGCTCCTGTGGGATTAAAGGCACGGACTTGGGTAGAGGTGTCTATGATTATTTGTAAGAATCTAGGGTACATTAAAACTTATGTTGTTTCCTATTTATATTTTCAACCATATTATCAAAATAAATTTAGAAAAATTATAAGTCATCCTTGAGATAGACACACAATACACAAGCTAATTGCGTGAGAATTGATCCGCGCTCGGTTGTTGCTAATGCCTTTGAAGTAGAGTGTGAACTAAAATCTCCACATAGGGCAAAAATGCTTTTCAACCATATGTCCGTTCTTGTACCTTGATACCATGGCTCTCGACGAGAGAGAATCACCTCTGTACTTAAGTGATAAACCCCATCGAGCATCATCCAAATTAAGCTTTCTCCTTATCGGGTCCTCCGTCACCACGTGCTCTATTTCATCAATCAAAGCAACAATCTCTTTCACCGTTTTTGTTGATTCCCAAAATTGTTTAACCAACGATTCATAAATCCCATCGGGGAATGAGTTAGGGCAAAGTGAATCTTGGCCCTGCCGGGAACTCCACCATTGGTTCATACAATTCCTTCGCCTTTGCTTCACCCGAAATGCAACTTTATTGTGATCTTTCTTGAATTGAAGAGCCATGAGAGATATGTGATTTTAGGGTTATGATTTAGAACTGTAGAAGGAATAGTTTCGTTTGAAGTGGAAGAAATGCGTTTAGAGGAATGGTAACCGTTACCAAGAATATAGTCAAAGTATGAGAACTTTAGTTGACCATATCCTACGTGTATTTCAACTTGACCAGCGACAAATTAGCGGCAATGAAACACATAGTCAATCTGCTGAATTAATATGCTTCGGCAGAAACCACCCCAAGACTAGAATACCTTCGGAAGGATTCTAGAATCACTGTGCCATCTAACCGCATTGAATTGCATTAACCCTTGCATCCGTCTATTTAATCATCCCAATGCGTACTTCTCTTCATCAAAAACCCCCAAATAACATCACAAACCCTAGTTTCATCACAAACCCAATCAACCAAAATTAACCATGAACACAACACCAGAGGTTGTAAACCCAAACTCTTCTCCATCATCATCCTCATCATCCAGTGATTTCCTCCAGTTTTGGTCACGTCCACCTGACCCTCGTCCTTTGACATCCCCATTTCTCCCTTCTTCTGAAGATGATAGCGTAGTGGATCCAAGTGATTCTTCGATGACTCGGAGGAACCCACTCTCGAGATAACTTCCTACCCAACCTCCAAAGCCTCAACCTCCACAAGGGCTCGTGCCAAAAGAGAGGTGGTCTTGGCTCTCTGCGCCAATCTATGGTGCATCTTCACACATTATAGAGGAAGAGCTAATGGAAGGTGGATGGATTGCATTTTGGTTGAAATCGATAGATGAAACACAAACGAAACTTTATGTTTCTTCAACACCATTTGTGGTCATCGTCATCTTCATCGTTTGCATCAATCCATCTTTCCATTTTGATCCTTAGCATCTTCGTCGTATCGGTCAAGCATATCCAGCCATCGAGATAGAAGGAATGGGTGGTTATGCAAGATTTACTAAGCATATCCGCATCTAGTGTGGAAGATGTGAGCGATCATGCATATCCAGCGGCCGTTAGATGTTGGAATAGATGATCTGAACTAGATTAAGATAAGTAGTATAGCTCTTTGCTTGTAGTTGCATTGAAGTTGATTGTAAGTTGTGGTACATGGTGTAACTTGAATGAATGAATGAACAATTTGACTTCAATTTCTTCTCTTGACACTTTATTTTCAGAGGAAACAAGCTTTTAAGCATACTAGACCATATACCAAAGGACCACACTTGATGAACTTAAACTTAACAGGGCATTCTGCAAAACAAACTCAGAGAAACACAAGAACAAAACAGAGACAAAACAGAATAAAACAAAATTATTAGTAAGTTAGTGTTAGCAAATAGAATATACACAAAGTTTACAACAAATTCCTCCCAGAGGCATATGCCTCCCCCGAGGCATATGCCTCCCCTAAACTTTTGAGTTAAGGGATCCTAACGGAGAGAAAGATCCACCTTTGTTCTTGGGTTTCCATTGAAATTTAGGTCCTTATCATTCCAAGAACAACTCTTGAGGGCTTGTGATGCCAGATGCCCGACATCCTTTCCCATTATTCATAGAGTCAACATATGGGGCCAATAACCATGTTTAAAATATGGGCTAGTGGGTTGCACATAAGGTCTATCGGTGATCTCCTCGAGGAGAGTCGAGTATAATTAGTTTGTGGGATATAAGGTGGAATATTATTAACATTGGTCCACTTGTTCTCGGTTCTTGAGTAGCACATCCACCCACTCTTTGCTCATAGAAATCACAATCCTTAATTAAATGAAGTTTACTTCCACACAAAACATGTCTTCCTTTTGGAAGATTTATTTAGCAAAAGCGGATGTTATATTACATGTAGAAGTACTTAAACCCGAAACATGAAAGGAATTGTTTTAACGGACATATTATTCAAAGATTTAAAGACAAGTCTTGGGAGAAACAAGCTTGGAAGTGGATTCTCGTGACTATCCTAGAAGGCTTGTAGATGAACTTAGGTGCGAGGCTTGGGTGTAGGCTCGGTGAGGGCTTGGGAAGGTCGACTTATCACTTGGATCATAGGCTGGAAGTAGACCCTTGATCCGATGAATTGTCCTTTGTCGAGGAGAAAGAGACAAAGTCATAAGATGAAGCATCGTTTTGGCAAGTCTTTTGACTTTTGCCATCTGAGATGGTGTGATCCATCAAAGTCAACGATAATGGACGGTCGGTGGGCATAAATTCACCTCTAATAGGTCCGGGGACGACATGTAAATCACCTTCATTTTAAAATGTTCTAAGCACGCATGTGTAGATTTCGACCATCTTGCCTAGCTTCCAATCCTACATACTTTTGAAAGCCTAAACCTATTCGAGTTCATTGACCGACTATTATAGAGTTCTCTAGCTAGATTGTCACATGATATTAACCATTGTTTATGTCTAGCTATTTCCTCAGCAAGTTTCTCTTTAAGCTCTAGATTCTCAGTAATAGTATCAGCTTTTTCCTTTTCAGTGTGTTTAAAGTTAATATTAGCAATATCTAGATCAAATTGTAGCACCTTTATCTTTTCTTCATAAGCTATCTGATTCTTTTGAAACCATACCTTTTGTCTTTCTAATGTTTTTAACGAGAGTTTATAAGCTTCATTATCAACATAGCATTCATTGTATTTAGGTTTCATAGTATCATAAGCTTCTTTAAGTTCATTGTATCTTTCACTCTGCCAAAATATCTGATTATGTACGAGAAAGTCCCATCAAGGCAAACCGATCATGCCTTTCTTCCGACGTACACCTTGCCGACAATCAAGCTCTCTGCATGACTTCCTCATTCACGGGTTCATATGCGTGATTGACTGTTCATCCAAGGTGACAAGAGTTCTTTCAATCTTGGCTTCATACATTTCTGCTGATAGGAATTGTAGTTAGTTCCTCTCCACTCTTCCTGTCTTTGCATTCTCGAGAAATGACCCATCCGGTGACAAGAGAAACACTTGACCTTTATCCTGTCAAAGCAGTGGTTCCTTTCCTTGAAGCCAAACTTTCTTCGACCTCTCTTGAACCTCTTGATATCTCTGAAAGCATGGCCACTGCTATTTCGACTTCATCTCCTCCATCTCAAGTGGGTCCACTGGTCAAAATCTTCATATACAAGATCTTCTGAGTATCATAATCGGCAACAAATGAATGAAGAACATCCTCCAATATACTTCGGTTTAGCTTGAGGATGTGATGGAGTGGGACGATAGGATGATGATGGTAAGTAAGATGGAATTGAAGCATGCATCATCATATTGGGTGAGATGTCCCAACAAAGGCTGTATGACGAGAAGAGGATGCGGTAGGGAGATCGACATCGAGTTCAAGAGATTTGAGTTTGTTGTCTGACTCATCAAAGTGAGCATGTCTAGCCCGCCTTTAGCTTTAGGGCTATACTGCATGTAACCATGATGGAGCAAAGATCGTAGGAACTTTGAATTACAATCATCATTGTCGGGCTTTGCATTTAGTTTGGTTTAGTGACTCGAATCTTATGAAACATGTCGTATCTCTTGTGGATACCTTCTTCTTGAGATATTGAACTCTTGGAAGTGTTGTCTCGGCATGGACTTCCTCATTCTCTGGACTCTTCATTGCTACGAACCTTGCTTTAAGAGTCATCCGGATGTCCTTTGCATCAACCATGTGGTGAAAATCACCCAAGTGATCTTCGAGGAATAGATTGAAGAAGGATGGTTCTTACTTTGTGCTCTCTTTGCAGCCTAGAATCTCTTGACCGATTTTGGGAGGAGCAATGGTAAACTTACCATCAAGATCGGGATAGTTTTCTTGATTGTTTCCATTCTTCACAATCTCCCTGATTCCAATCAATATTGGAGATCGATTCTGCATCTTCATGGTTCACATATCATATTCTTCCTTTTTAGATAAGGAAACTTACCATTCTTGTTGGAGAGACGATTCTTTGCATAGAGGTGGTGTTTTTGATGTTGTTGTTGGTGACTTGATTCATCATCCGTTCGAGGCATGGTGAATATGTTTTAGTTGTATGGGGAGAGGTAAATATGGTTCTCGTGATCGTAGAGATTCTCCGAGGCTCGATACCACTTGTTGAACAGACGGACCTTGGCGGATCTTGAGCACTCGTGGATCGTTAGTTTTGCCTATGTAATCATAAGCAAACTAATAGAAAATCTCTACAACCCGTATTCTATAGCGGAATGTAAATACAAGTTGTTATAACTAAGAACACTTAGATCCTCTATAGATCTTTTTATTAACTGAAACACTATGTTTCGAAATCTCCTCTATTACAAACTATGAGGTTCCTTTATAGACAAGGAACCTAATCTATACTACTCGATCGACTAAACATGCAAGCATGCATTTAATGACTAAAACACTAAACACTATTGAGCGGTACAATAAAACCCATGCTAACCTCGGGCGGTTCAAGAATAATGATGGGTTAGCATTTAAATATCTGACGCATGCTGATCCTAGTCGACTTCCACCCTTGGCGGTAACACGACCTGCTTTTACTCTTGATGAATCTCTTCTTGACATATTACGCTTCTACTTGATGAGAATCCTTGGCGGTATTGATGCAGAAATCCTACCGCATAATTCCCAACAAGTGCCATAGAAAAGCACTCTTGACATCCATCGATAAACACGAAATCCCATATAAGATGCAAAAGCAAGGAATATTCTAATGGCTTCAATCCTTGCCACATGAGCAAATACTTCATCATAATCTACTCCTTCTTCTTGCCTGTAGCCTTGAGCTACTAACCTTGCCTTGTTCTTGATGACATTCCCTCTTTCATCTCTCTTGACTCTGAACACCCATCTTGTACCAATGACCTTCTTTCCATCAGGTAGATCACATAATACCCAAACTTCTTGAAGTTTAAATTGAAGAAGTTCTTCTTGCCTAGCTTCAACCCACTCTCTTTAGATAATGCCCGAGCTATATTCTTGGGTTCTTTTGAGAGATAAAGCAGTAAACAAGCATGTTTGATGGTCCTTATGATTTTGCTTTGTTCATTTATAGACAAAGCTAAGTAAAGCATTATGAGGTTTAGAAAACCTCTTAGCTTTGTGTCTTGTAAGCACTCGAGTTAGAAGGTCCAATGATTTGATCACATGATGATTCTTATGAATTCTTAAGATAGAGTCTGTAGAACTTCATAATTATCACCCAAATTAGTGAAATCGGCATCTTCATTGGAATCGAGAAAATGCCTTCATCTTCAAACTCATCATCGGTATCTTCTAAGCCGGGCATGGTAGGATCATCCAAATCATCCAAAGTCTTTGTCAGGTGCAGCGATGCTTTAGTCGAAAATCTTGTGATCTAAAATCTTGTGAGAGAACTCTGAGGTTTGTTCTTTTCTTTGCTTCTTCATAAGCTCTTCTTTGATCATCATTATAAGAATGTTCTACTACATCTTGAAAAAGCATCGATTAAGTTCCTCTTGAATAGCTTGATCCTCAGCAGATAATGAGGAATTTGGTGTATCAATACTTTTCTTTGGTTCAACAGGTATAGGTTCTTCATCAAGAACAGCATCAGGTCTAATATGAACTCCATGAAAAACATATTGTAAATCTTCTCCATTGTGTACAGGTTGATTTTCTTCTCTAACGGTACATATTTCATAGAAGGAGTCGAACTTCAAGATCAAACATCCAATCGGGACCTTTACCCTACGATTTTCTTGATCTTCTAAAAATTCAACATGAAGACAATCTTGAACCTTCTTGGTGACTCTATTGTACACTCTAAATCCTTGCTATTGGTACAATATCCCAATAAATATCCTTCTTCGACTTTCCATCAAATTTGCCCAAATTATCAATTGTGTTGAGGATAGTGGGAAGGCATCAAAGGTTTAGAAAGCGAATGTTGGGTTTGTTTCCCATCGACAACTCATAAGGTGTCTTCATCGAGGTTTGGTGGTGATACTGTTAAGCACATAGCAAGCAACACTTACTGACTTCATCCCGTAATTGAATAGGTAATTGTGAATCTGCAAGCATTGTTACGGCCGCTTCAATCAAAGTTCTATTCTTTCTCTACGCAACACCATTACTCATTGTGGTGTTCTTGCAATCTTGAACTCCCTCTTGATTCCTTTGTTGGCATAAAATTCATCCATAAGCTTGTTCTTGAATTGGTCCATTGTCACATCTAATACCTCTAATCTTGAGTCTCAATTGGTTTCAAGTGCTATTATAAGATTATGAATAGCATCAAAAGTATCATCTTTAAATCAAAGAAAAATACCCAATGAATCTCTGCGGTCATCTGTCCCAACCAAGCGGTTGTTTTTAGACTTGCAATAGAGACGAGTCCAAACAAATCCATGTATGACTCCAAGGTTCTCTAATAGTTCTTTCCTCAAGCTTCTTGCATGAAGCTTTGTGTTGTTACCCTTCTTGCCGCCAAACAAGAGTGATCATTCTTGTAGGTTTGGTGGGTAAACCTCTAACTAAATTTCCTTTGACCAATTTGTTGATATTCTTGAAATTTACATGGCCCAATCTTCTATGCCACTGATGTGCTTCTTCAAGAGTTGCTTTTGCAACTAAACATGTGGCTCTTCCTGAAGAGTGAAGACTCTTCATATCCAGGCTGTACACATCATTGGTTCTTGGTACTCTAAGTATTACCAATTGATCATCAACAGGTTTGAACTCAGGGGAAAGAATAAGACATTCCTTGTCAGTGAATAGCACAGGATACTTCTTGTCACAGATTTGAGATACTGACAATAGGTTGAACTTGAGTTCCTTCACATATCTAACATTCTCAAAGTCTATGCTTCCTGCTTTGATGGTTCCTTTCCCACTAATTCTTCCTCCACTAGCATCATTCCCAAATGCAACTCTTCCTCCATAATATGACTTAAAATCGTGAGAATCTCCTTGGCTCTGTCATGCTTCGGAGCAACCACTATCCACAATTAGATGATCTTTAAGTTCCTCTTACAGGTTACCCTTCACAAAGATAAAAGAGTTAGTTAATTTTAGGAACCCAAGCCATTCTTGACTTGTGTTCCCCTTGTGGAGTTACATACTTAAATTCTTTAAGTATGTAATTGCCCTTATCTTTAAACACATGATCAATTATCTTTGGTTGTTCCAAAACTTGTGTTTGGTTTTCAATAAAATCTCTTTTCATTCAAGTTTACTTTATTAGTATCAACCAAAATCTACATTTCACTTTCACTTCTTGAAAGCCTTTGTTTGTTCCCATCGGTACTTTCCTTCTTAACCCATTTGGTTTTAACCACGGTGTAGAGTCCACTTGATCTATCTACTTTCTTTGAGTTATAGCCTTCAGATTGATAGTAATTAGATCTCCTAGGGTTCCTATTCCAAAAGGTGTTTTGTGGCCAAGCGATGCTTTGAGAAATCTTGGTTTTGGCTTAACCGTACCTTGGAAAGTGTTTGAAGGTCGGGGTTTTGAAAAGGTCTTCTCGGTGAGGGTACCTATAGTCTTGTGAGAAATTGCTATGGTTGACCCTATTTGAGTGATTCCAGACTGGTTTATTCTCTCTAGGCTTATAGTTGGTTGATCTATTCTTTGGGAATTTACTTAGGTACTCTGAGTAAAAGTCACAGTTCTTAATCAGATGATTAGGACTATAACAAACAAAACACAATTTTTGACCCAAACTCCCAAAATTGCTTCCTCTATGTCTATGACCAAAACTATTACATCTTCTAGGTAAATGATTAAAACTGTTTTGACCAAAATTATCCCGAAAGGTTTAGCGATATTTTGAGAAGATTTTCCTAAAGTCTTCTTGAACATGTAGATACTTTGAGTTGAAATTCTTGCTTGACTCTTAAAATCATCTACCTTAGTTGTCTCATTTGTTTCTTTTGGGGTTTCGGACCTAGATTGACTAGTAAGCTTTTCCTAAACTCTAGGTTGTCTACACCAAAGCGAGAAACATCGAGTCTAATAGGTTGATGACTACCGATGGGATGTGGGACCGACATGATAACCCTTGTCTTTCTTATATTCGGGAGGTGGTTCACTAAGTGATTCCTCATTACTAGATGTGTCTACATAGTTAATAAGTTCATCATCACTAGTGGTTATATCCTCAAAATCAAGGTCATCCTTATCACTAGGTGGGTTTTCTTCTATGCTACTGAAATCCATACCAAAACCTAGTCCAGTTCTATTGTAAGCCCTTCTCTATTTTCAACATAAGTGACATGAGAAAGACCATATTCTTTCAAGCGACAAACTTTGCTAACAAATCATCTCTCTCCTTAGTCGGTTTCTCAATTTTAGAAATCTTACAATTTAACTTCCATTCACTTAATTTTAGCGATAATCCGTTGTTCATACTTTTACGCCAAGACATTTCATTATTTTCATGTGTTATAATTTTGGCTTCCATAGACTCTAAAGTAATTTGATAACCTTGACTACCTTAGACCTTACCCTTATCGATTATCTCTTTCGGTCACATAACTATTAAATACTTTTGATAAAAGTCATGACACTTAGAACATACCTCGAGAGATAGGGGTGAGCTTGGTGAAGTGGCTACCATAGCAAGTAAACGGATCATCTTCACACTCCATGCTCCAATCAAAGCTTCCTAGACCATCTCTGGATTCCAAAGCAAGATGTCCGGTTCTTCTTCAAAATTGTGCTCAATCAAGCTCTTCCATTGATTCCTCCTGACTACCATATAGTAGGTTCTTGGTTCATCATCAAACTCGGCACTCAGGTCAACCTCGATAGATTCTCTTGAGCAACCAAAGCTTTTTTTTACGTAATTGGAATTTCTTTTAGCTCAAGTTTTGGTTTCTCGATCATCTGTTTGCTTGATATTTAGCAAACTGCATTCCACTGCAAAGTGTCCGTCTTTTGACAATTGAAGCATTCAATCTTGGATTTGTCAAAAGTGATTCCCTGTTTGGCTTGAAGTCAATGCCTCTTTATGTCTTCTTCATAAACTTCACGATCCTTGCGTTGATCATAGCAACTTGCCACACGATATCAATTTCTTCAAGAGCATCCTCTTCAATCATGAGAGATCTTCTTCATAAGTGACGGGTAAAGTAGCTTCTTTGCAAAGAAAGAGCATACGACTTCATCGAGTGGATGGTAGGTGTTGGTGTGGCTTCTTGAGCAAAGGTGGGGTAGAATAGGCATGATGCTTTGAGAAGCGATTACTTTGAGTAGGAAGCGTACTTTTAGTGGAAATACCGCTCTCTTTCGAGATGACAAAAGGCAATCTTGTGAGATTTGGAACTAGTTTGGCCATTCATCTCATGCTCATACACCTTGAGGATGATTGTAAAGATCATCAAAGTCCATAACATCCGGACAGTTGGCCTCGATCATAGTAGCAATCACATGCCATGTCGATGACAAACTCCTTAAGAACTTTAGATTAGCATCTTCAATTGAAACCTCGCTTTGTATAGCTCCGGCATCTTTGAGAAGATTTTGGAATCTGTCATAGGCGGCATCAAGGCCTTCTCTTTCTCCAACAGTTAATGTTTCAAGCTAACTGCTTCAACAAATTTACGTGCATCTTCTTGGAAGCATCATTACCTCCAAACCTTGTCTTGAGAGCAACCGAGTTGCTTTGCATCTTTAGCATCATGGAATTTGAGTAGATGACCATCGGAATAGTAGACAACAGTATATTGAGAGCCTTATCTTGATTTCTTATTGTTCTTCTTGGTAAAACGCCTTAGGTGCTTTGGGTTGTCCGGGGAACATCAATAGGTTGGAGCGACTTCATTACCATTGACAATTACATTCCAGAGCATGGTGCGTAATTGCAATATCGCCTCATCTTCATGCTCCATAGGTCGTATTCTCCCTTCTTAATGATTGGTATTCTTAGTGAGGTGATTGATGGTGGTGGAGCGACTTGATCGACATCTTTAGGTTTTGTTGTTAACTAGGTTTTATGGTTTCTTCTTAGTCGAGTTTCCACACAAGCTCTGATACCACTTGTTGGATCGATGTACTCTAACCAAACTAACTATATAGCTTGTTAAGGGTTTAATAACCTCGGATAAATCCTAAGCTATTAACAATGAAACACTAAGCAAACTCTATTAAGTATGCGGACTTTACTTAACAAAGCTAAGAAGAATTAACTTTAACTTTCAACGATATTATTAATAACTCTAAATCTGCTTGTTATGCAGATTCTTTAACAACTCTAAAACACTAATATCGAACTCTCTAAAAACTCTAATAATCGTGCTTCTCTAAAAACCGTATTCTCTAATGCCAACCAGGGGTCCTTTTATAGGCTTAAGGATAACCCTAGTCGGTTTACAATTATAACCTTGTCGACAAGTAATCTAAACAAAGAATATTCTAGAATAACAAAGCTTTCCATAAACGAATATAGCGGTTCTTTAGCTTTGCGTTACTTTGACTTGACGGACACTTTAACTTTTTCCTTAGCAGTACTTTGACTTCTTCCAGTACTTTGTAATTCTTCAGCATTATCATATCCCAACACTTTTTGCTTTGTTTGTTGAGATCTTGTTGGAGTCTTAAGGAGTTCCAAAAGAGTGATCTTAGGTGGTGATGTGATAGGTGATGCAGTTGGTGTACTTCTTGGTGATGAAGGAGGTGCTATAATGGACGCATCTTGTGGTGAATGAGTTGTTGGTGATGAACTTTTTGATGATGTTTTTGCTAAGAAACAAGGCCAGATGCTAATCCGTGCGGATTTTCTAGATTTGGGTGGTGGTACTTTCGAAGGTGGGAGGACAAAGTTTTGGATTTCTTGAAAGGGGTTGTTTGCTGTAGATGATTCACCTATGTTGGAAGATCTTTTGGGTGACATGATGGTGTTTGTTTGTGAGGTTGAGAGTGATGAATATGCAAGCATTTTGGGAATCCTATTTATAGAAAAATAATGTATTGTAATGAATGCTTGACCCAAAATGTGGATTAAAATCTAATGATTAGATATGAATTTAAGGCATGTGATCATGAGAACACAACCATTAAATAACATACTCCAAAAAAAATAAAAGAAATGATGAAACTATTGAAGTTTTCATCCAAAGTGAGAAAAATAGAAGATAAAATTAGCTTTTGTCTCACGGATCCCACGGATCCTTCCCTTGAGGGATCCGTCCAAAGATTAAATTGGGATTCGTGGTAATCGATGATTTAGGGACTCAAAATTTTCCTTTTGGAAACATTTGTGCCTAGTGTGTCTATATGCAAATCATTTGGGTTGCGGTTATCTCGACTCTAAAAAGAAAGAAAAATAAACTAGAAGTGAAAAAGCACACTATTTTGTGAGATAACCCGAGTGCTCCTAATTCATTGTTGCTTAAATGAATGTTCCCGAAAACACATATTAGTTATGTGTCCTCTTTAGCATTCAAAAGGCATGAGATGCAATGAAAACGGGTTTTTACTTTGTATTAATAATGAAAAAGCGATTTGTCCTAAACGTGAGAAATGGCTTTTTATGAAAGTGATACGGGAAGAGGTATCATTTTAGAAAACATTTTGAAAAGAGGTTTCTATGTGTGAATAAACCGTTTTATTTTTAAAAAATATGTATGCAATTGGTGTTTGCAAAATGTACTTATCTTGAAAATTAGGAGAAAACTATGAGTTATAAGTAAAAGCTTATCTTGGGTTTTGAAAATTCCCGTATTGCTTGTGAGTTGTGCATGAAATAGAGATCCTAGACTCAGAAAGAAGAAGGCTAGTGTTTACATACCTTGTAGAGTTTAAAAGCTAATTACGACGATTGTTCCATGAGACCAAGACCAAGACAAAGTAGGTTGACGTGTTCCCGCTTCAACAGTTTGGTTAGGACGTCGGCTATGTTGTCTTCGGATGCTACCTTCTCAATAGAGATGTTCCCCTTTTGAACATTGTCTCTTAAAAAGTGATGATGAATCTCTATATGCTTTGTGCGAGAATGCAATACCGGATTTTTGCTTAAATCGATGGCACCTTTGTTGTCACATAGAATGGCTATGTCACTTATATGAATGTCGTAGTCAACTAACGCTTGTTTCATCCATAGTGCTTGTTGGCATGCTTTGCTGGCGGAGACATATTCGGCTTCGGTTGTTGATATTGCCAATGCCGTTTGGTTCTTTGAGAACCAAGATGTTAAACAACATCACATAAAAGTACATACCCCAATTGTACTTTTTTGGTCAACATAATCACCTGCTTGGTCATAATCTGCATTTACAATTGTTTCATCTCCCGTACCCTTAGGATACCACAATCCTAATTGAGTTGTACCCTTAATGTATCTAAATATCCTTTTGACGGCTTATAGATGTGATGTTTTAGGATCTTCTTGAAACCTAGCACATAGACAAACACTAAACATGATATCCGGCCGACTAGCCATGAGGTAGAGAAGACTACCAATCATGCCACGATATTTTGTGTTATCAACGGATTCGCCGTCTTCATCTTTTGTGAGTTTAGTGTCGGATGACATTGGTGTCCTAATTGGTTTTGACTCTTCTAAACTGAATTTCTTTAACATCTCCTTAATGTATTTAGATTGATTAAAGAAGATACCATCTTCTACTTGTTTGATTTGTAGACCAAGAAAGAAACTAAGTTCTCCCATCATACTCATCTCGAACTCGTCATGCATGATTTTAGAAATCATCACACATGTCTTGACAAGTATATCCGAATATAATATCATCTACATATATTTGGACAATGATTATATGTGACTCTCTTTTCTTAGTAAAAAGTGTGTTATCAACTAACCCCATGGTGTAGTTGTGTTTGATTAAGAATGACTTGAGTCTATCATACCAAGCTTTTGGAGCTTGTTTATGACCGTAAAGGGCTTTCTTTAGCTTATACATGTTTAGGTTTTTCAAAATCGATGAAGCCTTGAGGTTGAGCTACATATACTTCTTCATAAATGAAACCATTTAGAAAAGCACTTTTGACATCCATTTGATAGAGCTTAAGATCATTAGCACAAGCATAAGAAAGTATATCTTATAGACTCTAATCTAGCCACGGGGCATAGGTCTCATCAAAGTCTATTCCTTCTTGTTGATTATACCCTGGGAAACGAGTCTAGCTTTGTTTCTAGACACTATACCATTTGCATCTAACTTGTTTTTATATACCCATTTGGTTCCTATTATGGTTTGATTACTAGGTGGGGGGACGAGTGTCCAAACATCATTAGAAACAAATTGATTTAACTCTTCTTGCATAGCCATTACCCAACTTTCATCTTTTATGGCTTCTTGTGTATTCTTAGGTTCTATGGTTGAGACGAAACAAAACAAGCTATTTTGGTTTTGAACTTGAGACCTTAAGGTTCTTTCGTTTAGCTTTCCTATGACCTTATCTACGGGGTGATCTTTGGACTCTTTAATATTTATGATTTCAACATTTAAAGGTTCTTCTTCTTCGTTTATCTTTTTCTTTATTACCATAGCTTCACTTTCGACAATCTCGTCATCGACAAGAGGTGGAGTAGGTTTGGGTGGACTTTCATTAAATTTTACATTTAATGACTCTTCTACCTTCATTGTTTCTTTATTTAATATGACGTAAGCTTTGCTATTGGGAGAGTAACCTAAAAGATACCTTGATTGATTTAGGATCAAATTTTGTAAGGTAATCTTTAGTGTTAAGTAGAAAACATTTGCTACCAAAGACTCTAAAGTGATCTAACGAGGTTTTTTTCCTCAAGTAACTCATATGGAGTTTTACCTAACAATGGTCTAATTAAGACTCTATTAAGTATGTCGTTGAGGTATCAACGACATTGCACTAAAACTTTTGAGGTATGGATTGCTCATTTAGCATGGTGCGACTCATTTCTTGTAGGGTTCTATTCTTTCTTTCAACTACCCCATTCGATTGTGGAGTGCGAGGAGCCGAGAACTTGTGAGTAATACCATTAGCCTCACAAAAGGCTCCAAATTGCACTTCATTATCGAATTCCCTACCATGATCCGTTCAAATAGACACTATAGGACTTCCTAGTTGTCTTTGGATTTTCTTAATTAATATTTCAAAGTAGTTGAACGTTTCAGTTTTGTTCTTTAAGAATTTAGTCCATGTGTACCTAGAATAATCATCCACTATAACCAAAGTGTAGTAGTTGCCTCCATAACTTTGGATAGCGGATGGACCAAATAAATCCATGTGTAGTAACTCTAGACACTTAGTTGTAGACACCATGTTTTTAGCTTTGTGACTAGAATGAACTTGTTTTCCTACGTTACAAGCATCACAATAGTGATGTTCGTATTTCAATTTAGGTAGATCTCTTACTAGATCTTTGGATGATAGCGATTGAAGAAGTCGATATTGGCATGACCCGATCTTGATGCCATAAGGTTGAGTATCATCCATAGAAGTAAGACAAAGTTTGTCTTTAGGTTCATTACCAATTTTAATGACATAGACTCCATGTTTCTTAATCCTCTACCTATGGTGATACGTTTTTAATATCTTACTACGGTTTCGTTTAAAAGTCGTTGCACTTTTATCACATATTTGTCTTATACTTAAGAGATTAAAGTTTAGGTTTTCTCGTGACACACATCGTTAATGGTTAGAGATTTGTTAAAATCGTACCTTTGCCGATGATTTTGCTTTTGCTATTTCCAAATACCACATTTCCTCCATTAAAGGGTTCATATGTGGAGAATAAATCTTTATTGCGGTCATGTGCCTCGTGCGCCGCTATCCTTGATCCACTCATCCGGATCTAGGTTGACCTTTAACACACCTAAAAACAATTAACTCAAAGTTTGGTCCCCATTTGTTCATGGGTCCATTAGTGTTAAACATTCCATTCATGTTAGACATGTCGGATAAGGTGAATATCGTTCCATGGTGCAAAGTTTTGAAATGGAAAACCATTTTCATATTTGGATTCCATCCCATTTGATGGTTACTTCTCGGGTAAACATTATTAGGTCTCTAGATGTGTTTGGTTTTGAAAATGATGGACCTTTGTTTCTTGCAAAACTTTGATTATATCTTGGGTGGTTGTCTAATGGTAATATGAGTTGGTTTATTCTTATTAACAATAATAAAATCGGTTCTAGAAGAAGAAGCTATGTTATTACCATCGCTTGCTTGAGACCCATGGATCCCTCGGTGTACACTAATAGGTTCCTTTTGTAGGATCAGTGGGATCCGCCACATGATGGCTTGTTTTTCTAGTGCCTTAACGAATTGTGTTTCTTTGTTTTCGCTAGTTGATGCATTAGTTTCTCGAAAACCTAGACCTTTTGGTTGTTTCCTTTTTAACACTATCCAATATCATATCTAAAGTATTAGTGTTCATTCTCGCAATCTTAGAATCTAGATGATCAACTAGTGTTTGAAGTTGAGCATTAAGTTCAAATTCACCTCTGCTATTTTGCCTTTTCTAGGCGTTTTAATTTTGCCTTTAACTCTATGACTTCTTTTTCTAAACGTTGGTTTTGATTTTAGAAAAACTTGTTTTTGTTGATTACTTTTAAACTAATTTTGCAAAGTTTATCGTATTCATTATGTAATGAGTCATCATCTAATGATGACCTACTATAGTATTCGTGACATACCTCGTCATTTGCCATGAGACAAATTTCTTCGTCCTCCCTCGCTCATTCCCCATGAACCGCTCACGAATGCCTTTTGATCATCGCGTTTGGGACACTTACTAATAAAGTGGTTTGGGTCCCCACATTTAAAGCAAGCGCGATCATCCTTGGCTTCTCGTCCTCTTTGCTTTTCGGAATCCTTTCTTGTCGTCATCGGTTGTTTGACGTATCTTCCCTTCCTTCAAGAACTTTTGAAGTCCTCACCGCCATGGCATACTCCTCATCATCACTATCAAGAAGAGTCCTCTTCATCGCTTGAGACCTTCTTGGCCTTAAGGGCAAGAGATTTGTTCTCTTTCACTATTGAGGCTTGGAATCCTTAGCGAGGACAAGCTCATAGACCTTTAAGTTTCCTATGAGTTCATCAAGGTGAGGATTTTCAAATCTTTTGACTCTTCGATTCTAGTCACCTTAGATCTCCACTGGATGGAAGTGCCCTTAGATATTTCCTAACATGGTTACGGCTAGAGAAAGATTCATCAAGTGCTTGTAAAGATGTAATTATAGTATTAAAGTTAGCAAAAGAATGATCTATAGTTTCCTTATCCGATATTGAAAATTGTTCATATTGTTGAACAAATAAATCTATTTTATTGTTTTCACTTGTTGATTACCTTGATGAGTTGGGGAAAAAAGGTTTTGGTTAAAGGGGGTTTTATGGGAAATTTAACCATTTGGGGGTTTAATGGGGGGGAAAATTTTTGGGGTTGGGGAAAATTTAAAAAAAAAAAGGAAATTTTTTTTTAAAATTTTTTGGGTTTTTTTTGGGTTTTAATTCCCTTTTTTTTATTTTAAAAAGGTTTTTTAAAAAAACCAAAAAATTAAAAAATTTTAAAAAAATTTAAAAAAAAAAAAAAATTAAAAAAAAGGGGGTTTTAAAATTCCAAAAAATTTTTAAAAAAATTTTGGTTTAAAAAAAAAAATTTTTTATTTTTTGGGTTTTTTTTTTTTAAAATTTTTGGGGTTTTAAAAAAATTTTTATTAAATTTTTTGGGGTTTTTTTAAAAAAAAATTTTTTCCTTTTCCCCTTTTTGGGGGGGAAAAAAAAGGCCCCCCAAAGGGCCCCCCTTTTAAAAAAAAAAAAAAAAAAAACCCAAAAAAAAAAAATTTTTTTAAAAATTTTTTTGGGAAATTTAAAAACCCAAAATTTAAAAAAAAAAAAAAAAAAAATTTTTTGGGAAAAGGGGTTTTAAAAAAAACCTTTGCTTGGGGGGGTTTTTTTTTTTTAAAAAATTTCCTTGGGGGGGGAAAACCCCCCAAAATTTTCCTTTGGAAAAAAATTGGGAAAAAAAACCTTTTAAAATTTTTTTGGAAAATTTTTTTAAAAAAAAAAAGGGGGGGGAAAAAAATTTTTTAAATTGGGGGGTTTTTTTTTTTTTAACACCCCTTTTTTAAAATTTTAAACCCCTTAAAAAATTTTAAAATTTTTTCCCAAAATTTTTTCCCTTTGGGAAAATTTTTTTTAAATTTTGGGAAAACCCCAAAAAAAATTTTTTTTTTGGGAAAAATTTTAAAAAAGATTTAAAAAAAAAAAATTTTTTTTTTTTTTTAAACCTATTTTCTTTTTTTTGGGGTTTTTTTAAAAAGGGTTTTTTTTTTAAAAGGGAAAAAATTTTTTTTTCCCGGAAAAATTGTTTTAAAAAAAAAAAAAGGGGTTTTTTTCCCCTTTTGCCCCCTTTTTTTTGGAAAAATTTTTAAAAAAGGGGCTTTTTTAAAAAAAAACCCCCTTTTTAAAAATTTTTTAAAAAAAATTTTTTTTTTTTTTTCCCCCTTTTTTTCCCCCCCCAATTTTTCCTTTTAAAACCCTTGGCTTGATTTTTTTAAATTTTTTTAAATTTTTAAAATTTTTTTAAATCGGGGGAAAAAAAATTCCAAATTTTTTTTTGTTTTTTTTTTAAATTTAATAAATTGGGGCCCTTTTTTTTTTGGGGCCCCAAAACAAAAAAAGGGGGGCCCTTTTTTTTTTTTTTCCAAAAAATTTTCCCCCAAATTTTTCCCAAAAATGGGAAAAAAAAACCCCCCCCTTTTTTCTTTTTGGTTTTTGGGTTTTTTTTTTTTCCCGGTGGAAAATTTTTAAATTTTTGGTTTTCCCGGGTTTTTTTTTCCCTTTTTCCTTTTTGCTTTTAAAATTTCCTTCCCCTTTCCCAAAAAAAATTGGGTTTTTTTTTCCCCTTTTTTTTTTTTTTTTTTTTGTTTTTTTTTTTTTTTCCCCCTTTCCAAAATTTTGGGGGCCCCCTTTTTTTTTAAAAAATTTTTTTTGGAAAAAGGGAAAATGAATTTTGGAAAAATTTTTTTTTTGGTTTTTTTGGGGGTTTGGGGGGGAATTTTTGGGGTTTTGGGGGAAAAGGAAAATTTTTTTTAAAATTTGGGAAATTCCCAAAAATTTTTGGGGGACCTTAGGGGGCCCGGGCTTTTTTTTTAAAAAAAAAACCTTTTTTCCCCCAAAAGGGGGTTTTTTAAAAAGAACCTTGGAACCTTTTTAAAATTTTTTTTTTTTTGGTTTCCCCTTTTTAAAATTTTTTAAAAAAATTTTTTTTTTTTTTTTTTAAATGGCCCCCCGGCCTTTAAATTCCAAACCCTTGGGAAAAAACCCTTTTTTTTTAAACCCCCCCAAAAAAAACCCCTTTTTTAAAAGGGAAAAATTTTTACTTTTTCCTTTTTTTAAAAAAAATTTTGGGGGGGAAACCCAACCCAAAAAAACCCCAAAGGGGGTTTTTTGGGGCCCCCCCTTTTAAAATCCCCCCCCCCCTTTTTTTTTTTTTTAAAATTTTTTTTTTTTTTTCCCCTTTTTCCCCTTTTTTAAAAAAATTTTAAAAATTTTTCCTTTTGTTTTTTTAAAAAAATTTTTTGGGGGGGTTTTTTTTTAAAATTTTTTTTTTTTTTTTTTTAAAAGGGGAAAAAAAATTTTTTTTTGGGAAAATTTAAATTTTTTTTTAAAAAAAAATTTTTTCCAGGGGTTTTAAAAAAAAAAAATTTTTTTTTTTTCCTTTCCGGGGGTTTTTTTTAAACAAAAATTTTTAAAAAAACCCCCCCAAAAAAAAAAATTTTTTTGGTTTTTTTAAAAAAAAAAAATTTTTTTTTTTTTTTTTTTTTCCCTTAAGTTTTTTTTTAAAAAAAATTTTTTTCCTTTTAAAAAAAAAAATTTTTTAACCCCAAAAAATTTTTTAAAAAAGGGGAAATTTTTTAAAAAAATTTAAAAAACCCAAAAAAAATTGTTTTTTTTTTTTAAAAAAATTTTTTAAAGGGTTTAAAAAAAATTTTCCCCCCAATTTTCCCCCCAAAAAACCAACAAAATTTTTCTTTTTTTTTTTTTAAACCCTTTTTTTTAAAAAAATTTTTTTAAAAATTTCCCAAAAATTTAAAAAATTTTTTGAAAATTGGGAAAACAAAAAAAAGGGGGGGTTTTTTTTTTTTTTTGGGGTTTTTTAAAACCTTTTTTCCCCCAAAAAACCCCCTTTTTTTTGGAAAAATTTTTTAAAGAAAACCCAACCCAAAATTTTTTTTTCCCCCTTTTTTTTTTCCCCCCCTTTTTTTTTTTTTTTTAAAATTTTCTTTTTTTTTTAATTCCTTTTTTTTTAAAAAAACCCAAATTTTAAATGGGAAAATTTTTTTTAAAAAAAAAAATTTTAAAAAATTTTTTTTTTTTGGTTTTAAGGGAAAAAAAGGGGGCCCAAATTTTTAAATTTTTTTTTTTAAATTTTTTTTAAAACCCCAAAAAAATTTTAAAAATTTTTTGGGGTTCCCCTTTAAATTTTTTTTAAAAATTTTAAATTTTCCCCTTTTACCGGTTTTTGGGGGGTTTTTAAAAAATTTCCCTTTTTCCCCAAAAAAAATTTTTTTTTAAAAAAAGGGGGGAAAAAAAAAGGGTTTTTTTTTTTTTTTTTAAAAGGTTTTTTTTGAAAAATTTTTTTCCCTTTTTTTTTTTTTTTTTTCCCCAAAAAAATTTTTGGGGGTTTTTTTTGGGGGAAAAAAATTTTTTTGGTTTTTTTTTTTCCAAAAAAAAGGTTTTAAATTTTAGGAAAAAAAAACCCTTTTTCCCCGGGGTTTTTTTTTTTAAATTTCCCTTTTTTAAAAAAGGGTTTTTTTAAAAAAAAAATTTCCCTTTTTTTTTTTTTTCCCAAAAAAACCATTTTTAAAAATTTTTTCCCCTTTTTTTTCCCCTTTTTTTTTTAAAAAAAATTTTTTTTTTTTTCCTTTTAAATTAAATTTTTTTTTTTTGGGGGGAAATTTGGGGGTTTTCCTTTTTAAAAGGGGGGGGTTTTTTTGGTTTTTTTGGGGAAACCCAAATTTTTTTTTTGGGGGTTTTTTTTTTTAAGTCATGAATTTTCTTGGTAACATTGGTTCGAAAATCAAGATCGATTCACCCATCTCTAAGTTACGGAAATGTTAGGAAAGTATGAACAACTCCCTCTTGTGATTAAGAGATTGACTCACACTTAGTAATCGTGAACCTAGAATTCCCTAAATCACAGTTGCTAATGTGTTTCCCTCTCAAACAGAATAGTTGCATCTTTTCCAAGCGTCCGCACTTCAACCTAGGAGCACTCAAGCGAAGAATAGGAAGTTGCGACCTAAGAAAAGATCAATAAGGAATGCTAAAGTAGAAGAACACTAGGACTCAGAATAAAACTCATGTTACTTCCACTATAGATGTTGCGTCGGCAAATGTAATAGAAATAGTGATGTAGAATGCTAAACCGTTAAGTACCTTTGATATTGATCGATGCACTTGTGATATTTGTCAAAAGAGTATGAATTCGATTGTCATGACAAATGTGTTGCTAAAGCTATAATCTCTAGATTACGGAATCTAAGAATCGGAATATCTCTAGGCCACTAATCATTCTAATCGTGGCAGTAAACCACCATCTTTAGATTCTAAAACCATTGCTATCAGTAGCTCAGCTTCCCTCCTAAGAATGTAGTACCACCTAGTGCTTTCACTAAGACTAAAGCAAGAGTAGTTATAGATGACGAAAATGGATATATAACACACTAGGATTTAAATGGATGCCTAAAATTATAAATGTGTGTATATCTAACATATCTTGGAACCTCTACATTTGGGTTCCATCTACTTCTATTCCATCGTATGCTGTGTGTAACGGTGTCAGATCATTCTCGGATTGTTGATAGCGGATGTTCGACACATGACGAAACCTTAACTGTTATCAAACTTTATTGCAAAGTTTATTGGCCTTTGTCGTTGAAGAACGATCACAGCGACCATCATAGGCTACGGAGATTATGTTAATGGGAACATCGAAATCGTGGGTTTACTATGTAGAAGGCCTCGGTCACAATCTTTCGATGGGTCAATTTTGTGATGGAGATTTGGAGGTTGCTTTGGAGAAAACTTGTTTCTTCGATCTACAAGGAAGCGACCTTATGTCAGCTCGCGTAATTCTAGTCTACACTATCTCATGCATGGTTGCTTCCTCCCATTTGCTTACTTTCAAGGCAACATCTACAAAATCATGGCTATGCACCGTCGTCTCTCACATTTAAACTTTCAAACCATCACCAACCTTGCTCGAACAAACTAGTTGAAGGACTCCCCGATTCGGTATTCAAAGATCACCTTTGCTCGGCGGAACAGGGAAAAGCACTCGTGCTCATTTTCCTTCAAAGGTGGAACACGACTCTCGACATGTGCTTCATCTTCTTCACATGGTTGTGTGGCCCGTCTGGCGTGCAAACGATCGATGGCAACGCTACATCTTAGTAATTGTTGATGACTACTCGATGGACTTGGGTCTACTTTCTTCGTAGCAAAGACCAAGCTCACAAATGATCATCACCTTTCTCACAAGATCTGAGTTGACTCATAACAGTCGAGAATCATCGAGCAGACAAAGGCTGAATTTGTTAACAAAACCTTCGTGAATTTTATGAGAAAGGGAATTCACATCAACATCTCGTTGCGGACACACAACAAAAGCGGAGTTGTTGAAGAGCGAAACGAGCGTTAGTGGAAGCGCAAGAACAATGTTAATCAATGCTAAACTTCCAGTTACTTATCTTGTGGTATCTCGCATGCTATACTCAAAACCGTTCTATGATCCAAGCCGCAACAAAACACCTTTTGAGCTTGTCAACTATAAACCGAACCTCAAACACTTTCATGTATTTGGATCCTTTGCTATCCGAATAATGATCGTGATGACTTTGGAAAGCTCAAAGCAAAGCGATATTGGGTCTTTATTGGATCTTGTGACAATTCTAAAGGTTTCCAAATGCGGAATCGTCGAACTAAGGAGGTAATGGAAGCGATTCATGCTCATTTCGATGAACTCATGGAAATGGCTTACAGGTATATGACTTAGAACCGGTCATAACCGTTTAAACTTCCTCAACCCCCTCATCATCGGTGAAGAAAGCCCTCATTAACTCGTCAACAAATGGAAGGTTATTTGCTCCTCGTTACGTGATGATATTGATGAGCGTGCTCTGGTGTATCCGGCTTGTCTCATGCACAACGATAATATTCCTATACATTACACTGCTACAACAACTATTGTTGAAGATGCACCTACACCAATTGACTCAACACAGCAGTTGAACACACCGCTTCCAACAATGATGAACCAGTGATGATATCGAGATGAAGTACCCGCTGCGATTTTGATCCGTCGTTCTTCAACCCGTTTGCCAATGAGCTATGCACGGATGTCGCGGAATCTTCAACAAACCATTTGAATCCTCGGAATCGCATAATGTATACCAACATCAACCCTCACACATAGATGGACAAAAGACCATCCTCGCTCATTGTGTGACCCGAATCAACCGATGTTCACGAGACAACGTCTTCACTCGGATGGTGAACACGCATTTATGCACTCAGCATCGCCAATCGAACCTAAAAACATTAAGGATGCAATGAAAAAGACAATGGATTGAATCCATGCGGGAAGAACTCAACCAATTCAAGCGTCTTGAAGTATGGGAACTGCGTTGAAAGACCAACGGTCTCGTCATTGGTCTAAAATGGATTTGGAAAAACAAATTGGATCTTTGAAGGAATGTCATCCGAAACAAGTCACGGCTAGTTGCTAGGGTTATCGTCGGGAAGAACGGATAGACTTTGAAGAATCTTTTGCTCCGGTTTGCCGTCTTGAGGCATTCGGATATTTCGCGTTGGCTCATATGAACATAATGTCTATCGGATGGATGTCAGCAGCGTTTCTCAATGGACAACTTAAAGAAACGGTCTATGTCGATAACCAGATGGATTCGTTGATCCGAGTTCGAACCATGTCTACAAACGAACAAAGCTCTATACGGTCTCAACAAGCCCCTCGGCATGGTGCGATAAGCTATCATCTTTCCTCATTGCCAATAATTTCACCAAAGGCTCGGTTGACCCAACTCTTTTATACAATATCACGGGCACACATCTTAATTGTTCAAATTCGTGGATGACATCATTTTGGGTCAACACATAAAAGTTTTCAATCGCTTTTGCAAAACTCATGAAGAAAATTTTGAAATGTCCATGATGGGTGAACTTACGTTCTTTCTAGAGCAAGTTCATCAATCACCCATGGTATTTTCTTGAGTCAGTCAAATATGCCCTTGAGCTGTTAAACAAATTTGGAATGAATACACTTGATACTTATGCACACCAATGGCTCATACCAAGAAATTAGATCTTTGATTTACATGGGAAATTGGTTGACCCTACCAAATACCAGTATTATTGGGTCTCTCATGTATCTAGACTAGCAGACTGACATTGTCTTTGCCATTTATCTATGCTCCGTTATCGATCGCGTCAATGAAACCCGCCTCTACGAGGCTAAAAGAATCTCAAATACATCAAGGAACCATTAATTTGGGGATCCGGTATCGAAGGATTCTGGTTTGAACTAATAGCTTTTGAATGACGATCACGGGATGCTTAGACTCAAGGAAAAGTACTTGAGAGCTCTACAATTTCTCGGTGATAAGCGGTGTCTTGGCAATCAAAGAAGCGAGGATTGTACATCGGCGTATCAAGCTGAAGCGAATATGTAGCCATGTCGTGTTGTGCTCAAGTCATTTGGATGAGAACACAACTCAAAGACTATGGTTATGTATTTGAGAATCGATGTCTTCGACAATCGAGTGCCATTGCAATCTCGTGCAACTGATTCGACACTCGAAATCAAAGCACATCGATCTGCTATCATTTCATCAAGGACCATGTGGAGCAGTGCGTTGAATTATACTTTGTGGTCCGAATACCAATTGCGGATCGCTCACAAAGCCTTGCCTCCCGCTAGGTTTAATGAGTTGGTCCACCGGTGGTATGCGGTGTTGACTCAAGAGAATTGGATGACCTCTTAACACGATCTTAAAACACATCAAACACAAAACATCTTTTGTACATAAAATTTTCAAAACAAAATACAAAATATAAAATCCGATAAACAACAAAATATTCTTCTAATCTATATTTCTTTCAACATGGCAAGTACATTTCTTCCGTCAACACTTTTATCTTTCAAAATTGATATTTTCCGATCAAGTGTTGAGGGGAGAAAATAATCCATTAAGCTTCAAAACAAGCTGTACTTGCATGTTATCACATCTCGGTTGATTTTTCTACAAATGGTGGTAAATTTACGGTTCAAAGATACTCTCGGACTTTAATTAATAACCTTTCATTATTTTCTCAAGTCGAGGGGTGTCGTCAAGTTTCTTTCCCAAAAATCTCGTTTGGTAACCAAAATGGAAGTTAAAAGGCTTTGTGTGAAAAAGGAAAAGGTGGAGGGACTATAAGCATCAAAACCTTAAAGTTACTTTATACAAAATACTCCACCCACCTCATTTATTTCCATCACATTAATTATTTCACCTAATATCATCTCGGTCCATATTCATTTTACAAATCCGTGCTTTCGATTATCAATCTCTAAGTGTTTGTGTTTGGATCATGTTTCTAAACAATGGTTTTGAATCTCAAGTAAATCCTACGGCTAAAACATGTTCTCGAGTGATTTTGTGTTCTCGCTTATGCGTAAGAACACACAATCAACTCTTGTGTTTGGGGTGAAATGATTGGTGTCAGCGTTCTTATTACATCACGATACCGTTTAACCATCAAATTCCACCCGAACCACTAATTGAAGATTTTTGAAAACTAGGGTTTATAAGTCGATTTGGTATTTCGAATGATAAGTGATTTGATCAAAAGATTGTTGTGTTATACTCTTACGTTGTTGAATTGATGATTTCCATAGTCTATAACCACGAAACGAATTGGACATCAATTGAAACTAGGGTTTAAAGTTCATAAACTTTGGGTGTTTTGATTCCTTGCATAATAAGTGTTAAAACTTGGTCTACATGTTCTCACAAGCGTCTATGATATACCGGTAAAAGTTTGGTGCTTAATCTATGGCTTGAATCCATACAGCGTAGATCTAGGGTTAAGTCTCGCGTTGATTCCCAATAACTTTGTAACATATGTTATTGCCATGATCCCGGGGGGGTTTTGGAAAACCTTTGGGGAATTTTTTAAAAAAAACCCTTTTAAAAACCCAAGGGGGCCCCCCCAAAAATTTTTTTAAAATTTAAATTTTTTTTTTTTTTTTCCCTAAAATTTTCCCAAAAAATTTTAAATTTTTTTTAATTTTTTAAATTTTTAAAATTTTTTTCCTTTTAAATTTTTCCCCCAATTTTTTTTGAAATTTTTTTTTTTGGGTTTTTTTTTATGGGTTTTCTTTTTTTTGGTTTTTTTTTTAAAGGGGTTTTTTAATTAAAAAATTTTTAAAAAAAGGTTTTTTTTAAATTTTTCGTTTTTTTTCATTCTTTGGATTTTTTTTGGGGTAAATTTTTTTTTTTTTTCCCTTTGGGGGGGTTTTAAAAGGAAATTTTTTTTTTGGGGTTTTTGAACCACCCAAAAATTTAAAAAATTGGGCCCAAAAATTTGGAAATAGATTTAAATTTTTTCAAAGGGGGGTTTTTGGGGGCCTTGTAAAGGAAAAATTTAAAATTTTTTTTTTTTTCCTTTTGGGGTTCCCTTTTGGGGGTATTGGGGGAAAAAAAAACCCCGGGGCCCTTTTGGGTTTTTTTAAATTCCCAAACCCAAACCTTAAAAAGGGAAAAAAAAAAAAAAATGGGGAAAAAATTTAAAAAATTTTAAAGGTTTTTTTCGAAATTTTTCCCCTTAAAGGGCCCCTTTTCCCCCAAAAACCCAAAAAAAAAAAAATTGGCCAAAAGGGTTGAAACCAAAAAAAATTAAAAAAAAAAAAAATGAATTTTAAATTTTTTAAAAATTTTCTTAAAATTTTTTAAAAAATTTTTAAAAGGTTTAAAGGAAAAAGGAAAAAAGGGGGTTTTCCAAATCCCCAAAAATTTTTTGGGGGAAAAAAAAAAAGGGGAAAAAGGGGTTTGTGGGGGGAAAAAAAAAAATTTTTTTAAAACCCCCCTTTTTTTTTTTAAAGTTTTTAAAAAAGGAAAAAAGGGAAAAAAAATTTTTTTAAAAAGGGGGGTTTTTTAATTTTTTGGTTTTAATGGTTTTTTGGTTTTTTTAAAACCCCGGGGGCCGGATTTTTGGGGTTTTTATTTTGGGGGGTTTTTTTTTGGGTTCCACCACCCGGTTTTTTTTCCTTTTTTTTTAAATATTTTTAAGGGCCCCCCCAAAAAATTTTTTTTAAAAGGGGTTTTTTGGGGCCCTTTAAACCCGGAAAAAAAAATTTTTTAAACCAAAAAATTACCTTTTTTTTTAAAAAAATTTCCCAAAAATTTTCCCTAAAAAAAAAAAATTTTATATTTTTTAAAAAAAAACCCCCGGCCCGATTTCCCTTTTTTTTTTTTTAAATTTTTTAAATTTTTAAGGGTTTTTTTTTTTTGGGGGGGGGGGGGTTTTTTTGGGTAAAAAAAATTTTAATTTTTTTAAAAAAAAAAATTTTTTTTTTTTAAATTTTTAAAATTTTTAAATTTGTTTTTTTTTTTAAAATTTTTTTAAAAATTTTTTAAAATTTTAAAAAAAAAAAAATTCCTTTAAATTTAAATTTTGGTTTTTGGGGTTAATTAATAAAAAAAGTTAAAAAAAAAGGGGGGAAAAATTTTTGGTTAAAACAAATTTTTCTTCAAAAAAATTTTTTTTTTTTTTAAAAATGTTCTTTTTAAAAATTTTAAAACCCCAAAAAAAAGGAATTAAAGGGGAAAAAGGGGCCCAAAAAATTTAATTAAATTTAAAATTAAATACTAGATATAGTTGGTAATTTTGAGCCATAAAGTTTATAGCTAATAGGGAAAAAATTGGGAAAAGGTTGAAAGTAAGAATTGACGTATTCCTTATCTATAAACAAATGGAAAAATGTTTTTTTTTTTTTAAGGATAGCTAAGTTACTAAGGAGTGTCCGGGATTACTTCTTAAAACCCCAAAAAGGGAAAATTTGTTTGGTTGGGGAAATTTAAAAATTTTTTAAAAAAAAAAAAAAGGGGGTGGCGGAATTCCCAAATTTTGGGTCGGGGGAAATTTGGGTTAATTTTTTTTTAAATTTTGGGTTTTTCCTTTGGTTTTAAAAATTTCCTTAAAAATTTTTAAAAAAAAAAAAAAATTTTAAAAATTTTCGAAAAAGGGGTTTTTTTAAAAAAATTTTGGGGGAAAAACCCACCCCTTTTTTCCCCCTTTTTTTAAACCCAAAAAAGGGGGGCCTAAAAAGCACCTAAAGGTTTAAACCTTACCAAAAAAAATTTTTAAAAAAAAAATTTTTTTTTTTAAAAGGGAAAAGGATTTAAAAACCCGGGGAAAAAAATTTAAAAAAACCCGGGGGCCCCCCCCAACCCCCCCCGGAATTTTAAAAATTTCCCCCCCTTTGGGAAAACCCCTTTCCTTTCCCCCCCCTCAACCCCAAAAAAATTTCCCACCCGGGGGCCAAAATCCGGGGCCCCAAAAACCCCCCCTAAAAAGGGAAACCACTTTAAAAACCCCAAAAAAAAAGGGCCCCAAAAACCCCCATCCCCTTAAAATCAAACCCAAAAAAATTTTTTTTTTAAAAAAAAACCCCCAAGAAGGAAAAGGGATTTCCAAAGGCCAAAATTTTTTTTTTGGAAAAAAAAGGGGAAAAAAGGGGGGCCTTTAAAAAACCGGAAAGGAAAATTGGGTTGAAAAAGGGAAAACCCCCATTTAAAAACTTTTTAAAAAACCCAAAAAAGGCCCAAAGGGAAAACCCCAAAATTTCCCGACCAAAAAAAAACCCCCCCCAACCCGAAGAAAAATTTCCAAAAAACCCCCCCAAAACCCCCTTTCCCCCAAAAAAAAGAAAAACCTTATTTTTCCCCAACCAAACCGGAAATTTTTCCCAAGGTTTTTTTAAAAAAGGAACATTTCCCCCAAAAAATTTCAAAGGCCTTTCCCCAAGAATTCAAACCTTTTTCGAAAAAAAGGCCCCAAAAAATGGGTTTAAAAAAAAGGTCTAAACCGGAAAATTTTTGGAAAAAAGGCTAAAGAAACAAAAAATTTTTTTTGGGAAACCTTTTAAAGAAAAAGGGGGAAAAAATTAAAAAGGGGAAAAAAAACCCCCCCCAACCTTTTAAACCCCAAAAAAAATTTTAAAAAGGGTTTAATCAAGGGTTTCCTTTCCTTCCCCAAAAAATTCAAAAATTTAAAAAGGGAAAAAAAAAATTTTTTTCCCCCTTTTCCCCAAAACCCCAAAAACCCTTTGGCCCAAAATTTCGGGGTTTTTACCAAAAAGGGGGAAGGTTAAAGGGTTGGGTTAAAAGGGGGGAAACCCCAAATTTGGGGGATTAGGGGATTTTTTGAAGGTTGGGTTTTGGGCCCGGAACCCGGGAAGGGGTTGGGGAAGGCCCTAAAAATTTGGGGGCCCCCGGGGGCCCTTGGAAAAGGCCTTTTTTGAAGGTTTAAAAGGGTTTGGGGAAAATTTTCCCCAAAAATTTTGGCCCCGAATTTTTTGGGATTTGGGTTTAAATTTTTAAAAAGGGGGCCCTTTTTTTAAAAAAAAAATTTTTTTTTCCCAAAAAAAAACCCCTTTTTTTTTAAAAAATTTTAAAAATTTGGGGTTTTTAAAAAAACCCCAAATTGTTTTAAAAATTTTTTCCCAAATTAAATTTTAATTTAAACTTTTAAAAAAACAATTTTTTCCCTTTTTTTAAAAAAATTTAATTTTAAAAATTTTTAAAAAAATTTTTAATCCCCCAAAAAAGGTTTAAAAAAATTTGTTTTAATAAAAAATTTTTGGGGAATTCCCAATTTGGGTTTAAAAGGTTTTAAACCCCAAAAAGGCTGGGGGTTTTTAAAAATTTGGGTTTGAAGGGGCCCCAAAGGTTTTTAAAGGTTTTTAATTCGGTAGTTATTAACTGGGGAAAAATTTTTTCTTTTTTGGGTTTGGGGGGAAAAAGGGAAATTAAATTTTAAAAAAAGGTTTTTAAAAAATTTTTTTGGGGGGGAAAAAATTTTTTTCCCCCTTTCCCTTTAAAATTTTTTCCCCCCAAAAAATTTATTTAAAACTTAAAGGGGGTTTTTTTTTAAAATTTTTAAAAAAAAAAAAGGCCAAAATGGGGGGAAAAAAACCAATTTTAAAAATCCTTGGGTTTTGGGGGAAATTCCCCAAAAAAGGGTTTTAAAAAAAAAAAATTTAAAAAGGGGAAAAAAAAAAAAAAAAAAAAATTAAAAAAAAATTTTTCCCTTTTTTTAGGGGAAAAAAAAACCCCCCTTTTTTTTTAAATTAAAATTTTCCCCCATTCCCAAAACCCCCCCTTTTTTTTTAAAATTTTTATTTAAAAGGGCCCCCCTTTTTGGCCAAAAAAAGGGTTTTTAAAAAGACCCCCCTTTTCCCCCAAAAAAAAGGAATTTAATCCGGGGAAAAAAAAATTTTTGGGTTTTTTCCCCCCAAAAAAAAAATTTTTTTAAACCATTTTTCCTTTTTGGAAACCCCCTTTTAAAAAAAATTTTAAAAATTTTTTAAAAACCCCGGGGGGCCCAAAAGGCCACAACGGGGGCCCCCCCCCCCAAAAAAAAAGGGGGGGCCCTTTTCCCCCCCGGAAGGTTTTTTGGGGTTTTTTTCACCGGGCCCCCCCTTTTGGTTAAATTTTTTCCAACCCTTTTTTTCCTTTTAAAAAGGGGAAACCCTTTTCTTTCCTTTAAAATTTTTTCCAAAGGGCCCGGGGAAGGGAAAAAACCCCCCCAAAAAAAAATTTAAAGAATTTAAAAAATCAAATTTTTCCAACCCAAAAAAGGTTAAAATTTAAAATTGGGGAAAGGGGGAAACCGGGGGGTTGGCATTTAAAAAAAATTTTTCCCCGGAACTGAAAAAAAAGGGAAAGGGAGGGGAAAAACCCCAAAATTTAAACCAAAAAAAAAAAATTAAAAACCCCCCAAAAAAAAAAAACCCCAAAATTTTTTTCCCCCCCCTTTTAAAAAAAATGGGGAATTTAAAAAAATTTTTTTTTTTTAATAAAAAGGGGAATTTTTTAAAAAAAAAAATTTTTTAAAAAAGGTTTAAAGGGGAAATTTTGAAGGTCCGAAATTAAAAAAACCCCGGGGGTTTTAAAGGGGGTTTTTTTTTTAAAATTTTTTTTTTGGGGTTGGTTGTTCAAATTTTTTCCTTTTTTTTTAAAACTTTAAATTAAAGGGGGGGGTTTTTCCCCCTTCCCTTTTTTTTGGGGTTTTTTGTTAATTTTTTTTTTTTATTTTTTGGGTTTTTTAAATTTAATTGAAAAAATTTTTTTTAAAAAATTTTTTTTTTTTTTTAATTTTTTTTAAAATTTTTTTTTGGGGGAAAATTTGGTTTATGTTTTTTTTTTTAATTAATTTTTTAAAAGGTTTGGTTTGGTAAAATTAAAGAAAAGTGAAAGGGGGAAAAAAAAAACCCCCAAAAATTTATTTTAAAATTTAAAAATTTTAAAAAAACCAAAATTTAAAAAGGGTTAAATTTTTTAAAAATTTATTTTTTATTTTTTTTTTTTTTTTTTAATTTTTTTTAAAAATTTTTTTTAAAATTTAACAAAAAATTTTTTTGAAATTTATTTTTAAAAAAAAAATTTTTAAAAAATTTTAAATTTAAGCAATTTTAAAAAAAAAAAAAAAAAAAAAAAAAAAAAAAAAAAATTTTTAAAAAAATTAATTTTTAAAAAAAAAAAAAAAAAAAAAAAAAAAAAAAATTTTTTAAAATTTTTTTTTTTAATTTTGAAAAAAATTAAATAAATATTAAAAATTAATTTTTTTAATTTTTTTTAAATTTTTTTTAAAAAAATTTAATTATATATATATATAAAATTTTTTTAAAAAAATTTTAAAAAAAATTTTTTTTAATAAATTTTAATTAAAATTTTTTTGGGAAAAAATTTTCCAACTTTAAAAAAAAAATTTAAATTTTTGGGAAAATTTAAAAAAGGGTTTTGAAAAAACCCCTAAAAAAAAATTTAAAAAAATTTTTAATTTCCCCAAAAAATCCCTTTAAAAACCCCCCAAAACCCAAATTTTAATTTTTCCCCAAATTTTTCCCCTTTCCCTAAAAACCCCCCAAACCCAAACACCCCCAAATTAATCCCCTTTTTTTAAAACCCCCTTCCTGGGCCCCCTTTTTGGGATTAAAAAAAACCCCCCCTTCCAGGGTTGGTTTTTTTTGGGGTTTTCCCCTTTTTTTAACCCAAAAAAAATTTTTTTTTTGGGTTTTTCCCCTTTTTTTTTTGGTTTTTTCTTATTAAAATTTAAAATTGCCCGGGGGGTTTTTTTTGGTTTTTTTTTTTAAAATTTTTGGGTTTTTTTTTTAAATTTAAAGAAACCCAAATTTATAAAATTTTTTTTTAAATTTTGGGTTTTTTTTTGGGTTTTTAAAAAATTTTTTTTTAAAAAATTTAAAAATTTTTTTTTTAAAAAAAAGGGTTTTTTTTTCCAAAAATTGGTTTAAGTTAAAACCCGGGGGAAAAAATTTTTTTTTTTAAAATTTGGAAATTTTTTTTTTTTTGTTAAAAAAGGGGGAAAATTTTTTTGTTTTTGAATTTTCCAAATTGGGAAGGGTTTTTTTTTAAGGAAAAAATTTTTAACTTGAAAATTTTTTTTTAATTTTTTTTTAAAAATTTTCGGTTTGGTTTTTTTATTTCCCCAAAAATTTGGTTTTTAAAAATTTTTTTTTTTTTTTTTTTTCGGGTTTTTTTTTTTTAAAAAAACCCAAAAATTTTTTTTTTTCCCTTTTTTTTAAAAAATTTTTTTGGGGTTTTTTTTTTTTTAAAAAATTTTTTTTTTCCCTTTAATTTTTTTTTTTTAAAAAAAGGGTTGGTGTCAATTGTTTAAAAATTGAAAAAAAAATTTAAAAACCGTTTTTGGGAATTTAAAAAAAAAAAAAAAAAAACGGGGCCAAAAAAAAAATTAAATTGGTAAAAGGGCCAAAAGGGAAAAAATTTTTTTGGGGGAAAAAAATTTTTTTTAAAAAAAGGCCGGAGGGAAAAAAAAAAAATTTAAAAAACCTTAAAAAAAAAAAAGGGTTTTAAAAAATTAGGAAAAATTTTTTTGGGGGGGAAAAAATTTTTAAAAATTTTTTTAAAAAATTTTTAAAAAAAAAATGGGAAAACCGGGAAAAAAATTGAAAAAAATTTTTGTTTTAATAAATTTTTTTTTTAAAAATTTTTTAATTTTTTTTAAAAAAAAAAATTTGCAAAAAAACCAAAAAGGAAAAAAAATTTTTTTAAAAAAAAAAAAAAAAAAAAAAAAAAAATTTTTAAATTTTTAAAAAAAAATTTTTTAAAAAAAAAAAAAAAAAAATTTTAAATTAATGCCCAAAAATTAAATTTAAAAAAAAAAAAAAAAAAAAAATTTTTTTCTGGAAAAACCCCTTTTTTTTAAAAAAAAAAAATTTTAAATTTTTTTAAATTAAATTTTAAAAATTAAAAAAAAATTAATTTTAATTTTTTTTTTTAAATTTTTTTAAATTTTTTTTTAAAATTAAATTAAAATAATTTTAAATTTTTTTTTTAAAATTTAAAATTTTTAAAAGGGAAAAAAAAAAAAAATTTTTTTTTAAAAAAAATTTTTTTAAAAAATTTTTAAAATTTTAAAAATTTAAAAAAAACAAAAAAAAAATTTTTAAATTTAAATTTAAAATTTTTTATTAAATTTAAAATGAAATTTTTTTTCAAATTTAAAAAATGAATTTTTTTAAAAAAGGTTTTTTAAATTTTTAAAAAAAAAAAAAACCCCCAAAAAAAAAATTAATTTTTAAAATTTTTTAAAATTTTTAAAATAAAAAATTTTTTAAGGGAAATTAATTAATAAAAATTTAAAAAAATTATTTTAAAATTTAAAAAAAATTTTAATTTTAAAAAAAAAAAAAAGGGAAAAAAATTAAAAATTTTAAAAAAAAAAAAAAAAAAAAAACCCCCAAAATTTTTCCCCCCCCCCCCTTTTTAAAAAAATTTTTAAAAAAAAAAAAAAAAAATAAAACCAATTTTTTTAAAATTTTCCCAAAAAAATTTGGGGTTTTTTTTTTTTAAAATTTTAAAATTGGGCCTTAATTTTTTAAAATTTTTTTTAAATTAAAAAAATTTTTAAACCAATGGTTTTAAAATTAATTAAAAATTTTAAAATTTTTAATTTTTTGTTTAAAATTTTTAAAAAAATTTTTTTTAACCCAATGGAAAAATTTTAAACAAAAAATTTTAATTTTTTTTCCCCTTTTTCCAATTAATGGGTTTAAAATTTTTAAAAAAAATGTTATAAAAATTTTAACCCCGGGGTTCCCTTTTAAAAAAACCCCTTTTTATTTTAAAATTTTCAAATTTATAAAGGGAATTAAATTGGTTTTTTTTTAAAAAAACCCCAAATTTTTTAAAAAATTTAAACCAAAAAAATTTTTAAAAAAGGTTTTTTAAATTTAATTTTTTTGTTTAAAAAAATTTAAAATTTTTTTTTTTATTAATTAAATTTTTTCCCAATTTCCAAACATGGGTTTTTTTAAAGGTTCCCTTTTTAAATTTTTTTTAAAAAAGAAAAATTTAAAATTTTTTTTGGTTTTTTAAAAAAATTTAAAAATTTGGTTTTTTTTTATTTTGGGCCCAAAAAAATTTTTAAAAAAAATTTTTGGCAAAAATTTTAAAAAAAAAAAAAAAAATTTGGGAAAAAAAAATTTGGGGGGAAAAAAAAAAAAAAAAAGGGAAATTTGGGTTCCCTTTTTTAAAAAAAGGGGGAAAAAAAATTTTTTTTTTTTAAAAAGGGGAGGGAAATCCTTTTTGAAATTTTTTTTTGGTTTAAAAAAAAAAATTTTTTAAAAATAAAAAAAAATTAAAATTTTTTTAAAAAAAAAATTTAAAATTAAAAATTTTTTTTTTTTTTAAATTCCCAAATTTTTTTTTTTTTTTAAAAACCCAAAATTTTTTAAACCCTTTTAAAATTTAAAACAAAAAAATTTTAAAATTTTTTTAAAAAATTTTTTTTTTTTTTTTAAAAAAAATTTTTAAAAAATTTTTTTTTTTTTTTTAAATTTTTTTCCAAAATTTTTCAAAAATTTTTAAAATTTTAATACATATTTTTTTCCAAAAAATTTTAAAAATTTTTTAAAAAAAATTTAAAAAAGGTTCAATAAAAATAAAAAATTTTTTTTTTGTAAATTTTTAAAAATTTTTAAATTGTTTTAAAAAGGAAATTAAAAAGGAAAATTTTAAAAGGGTTTTTAAAAATTGGTTTCTTTAAATTTTTTTTAAAATTAAAAAAAAATTTTTTTTCTTTTTTTTAATTTAAAATAAAAAAATTTTTTTTAAGGTAAATTTTAGTTTTAAAAATTAAAAAAAAGGATTTTTAAAATTTTTTAATTTTAAAAAAAAAAAATTTTTTAAAAATTTTAAAAAACCAAAATTTAAATTTTTTTAAAATTTTACCCTTTAAGTAAAAAGGGGTTTTTTAAATTTTTTTTTTAAAAAACCCCCAAATCCTTTTTAAAAAAATTTAATTTTTTAAAATTTTCCTTTTTAAAAACCTAATTTTTTACAAACCAAATTTTTTTTTTTTTTTATTTAAAAATTTTAAAAAATTTATATATATATATATATATATATATATATATATATATATATATTTTTTTTTAATTTTTTTTTTTTTTAAAATTATAAGGTTTTTTTTTTTAGTTTTTTTTTAAAATTTAAAAAAAGGTTTTTTCCCCAACAAAGAAAAAAAGGGCCCCCTTTTAATTTGGAAAAATTTTAAATCATTCCAAATTTTAAAAAAATTGAACCCAATGGGGGTTTTGGTTTTTTTTTTTTTTTTTATTTTAAACCTTTTTTAACTTAAAATTTTTTTTAATTTTTTTTGGGGAAATTTTATTTTGGGTTTTAAATTTTTTTACCCTTTATTTTCCCTTCCCGGGGAAAGAAAAAATTTTTTTTGGTTTTCCCTTTTTTTTTTTTTCCCAACCGGGGAAAATTTTTCCCCCCCTTTTTTAAAAATTTTCCTTGAAATTTGTTTGGGCCCTTTTGGGTTTGGTTAAGGAAATTTTTTTTTCCTTTTGTGGGTTTGGGAACCCGTTTTTCCAAAAATTTTAAATTTTTTTTTTTTTTTTTTTTTTTATTTTAAAAAGGGAAAATTTTTTTTTGAAAAAAATACCCTTTTAAAATTTTTTTTTTTTTTTTTTTGGATTTCCTTTTTCCAAATTTTTTTTTTTTCCCCCAAAAAAATTTTAAATTTTTTTTTTAAAAATTTCCCCCGGGAAATTACGAAAAAAAAAATTTAATAAAAAGGGGAAGGCCCCACCGGAAGAAGGGGCCCTCCCACCGGGGCCCAAAAAAAAAATTCCGGGTCCCCCCCCCCAAAAAAACCCATTAATTTAAAATTTTCCCGGCCCCCCAAACCCTTTTAAAAATTTACCAAAAAAGGAATTTTTTTAAAATAAACCCCCTTTTTAAAAAATTTTTTAAAAAAATTAAATTAAAAATTTTTTTTCCCCCAAAAAAGGGAACCCAAAAAAAAAAAAAACCCCCCCCAAAAAAAAACCCCCAAAAACCAAAATTTTTTTTTTAATTTTTTTAAAAAAAAAAAGGTTTTTAATTATTTTTTCCCTTTTTTTTAATTTTAAAATTTTAAATTGTTTTTTTTTTTTTGGTAATTTTTTGGGGTTTAATTTAATTTTTTTTTTTTTTTTTAAAGGGTTTTTTTTTTTTTTCCCCCCTTTTTTTTTGGGGGGGCCAAATTCCCCTTTTTTCCCCCCAAAAGGGTTTGGGGGGAAAAAAATTTTGAACCCCCGGGGCGGAAACCAAATTTTTTTTGGATGAAAAAAATTTTTGGAATTTAAAAAAACGGGGTTTTTTTCCTTGGAAAAACCCAAGGTTGGAAAAAAAAAAGGCCCCAAAACCCCTTTCCCCTTTTTTTGGGAATGAACCAAAATTTGGGGAAAAAACCCCTTAAAATTTTAAAAAAATAACTTTATTTTTTCTTTTAAAATTTATTAAATTTCCCCTTTAAAATTTAAACCAAACTTTTAATTTTTAAATCCCAAATTTAAAAAAACCCTTTAAAAACTTAAAGAAACCCCCCAAAAAACCCCTTTAAAAACCAAAAATTTAAAAGCCCAAAGGGAAAAAAAAAACCAAAAAATTAAAAAAAAAATTTTTAAAAGGGAAAACCAAAAGGAAAATTTTTTTTTCCCCTTTTTTAAAATTTTCCCAAAGGGTTTTTTTAAAAAAATAAAAAACCCTCCTTTTAAAATTTAACCCTTTTTAAAAAAATCAGGGAAACCCCAACAAAAAAAATTTTTCCCTTTAAAAAAATTAAATTTGGAATTTTTTAAAAAAAAACCTTTAAATTTTAAAATTTAAAATTTTTTTTTTTCCCCAAAAAAAATTTTTAAAAAAAATTTTTATTTAAAAAAAAATTTTTTTAAAAAAAAAAAAAACCCCCTTTTTTAAAATTTTTTTTTTCCCCAAAAATTTAAAAATTTTTGATTGTTTTTTTGGGGTTTGGTTTAAAAAAAAACCAAAAAAAACAAAAAAAAATTTTAAAATTTTTTAAAAAAAAAAAAAATTTTTTTTTTTTTTTTAAACCTTTTCCCAACCTTAAAAACCCAAAAAATTTTTAAAAAATTTTTTTTGAAATTTATTATTTCCCATTTTTTTTTTAAAAAAAAAAAACCAAAACCCGGGGGGGTTTTGGAAAACCTTTGGGGAATTTTTTAAAAAAAACCCTTTTAAAAACCCAAGGGGGCCCCCCCAAAAATTTTTTTAAAATTTAAATTTTTTTTTTTTTTTTCCCTAAAATTTTCCCAAAAAATTTTAAATTTTTTTTAATTTTTTAAATTTTTAAAATTTTTTTCCTTTTAAATTTTTCCCCCAATTTTTTTTGAAATTTTTTTTTTTGGGTTTTTTTTTATGGGTTTTCTTTTTTTTGGTTTTTTTTTTAAAGGGGTTTTTTAATTAAAAAATTTTTAAAAAAAGGTTTTTTTTAAATTTTTCGTTTTTTTTCATTCTTTGGATTTTTTTTGGGGTAAATTTTTTTTTTTTTTCCCTTTGGGGGGGTTTTAAAAGGAAATTTTTTTTTTGGGGTTTTTGAACCACCCAAAAATTTAAAAAATTGGGCCCAAAAATTTGGAAATAGATTTAAATTTTTTCAAAGGGGGGTTTTTGGGGGCCTTGTAAAGGAAAAATTTAAAATTTTTTTTTTTTTCCTTTTGGGGTTCCCTTTTGGGGGTATTGGGGGAAAAAAAAACCCCGGGGCCCTTTTGGGTTTTTTTAAATTCCCAAACCCAAACCTTAAAAAGGGAAAAAAAAAAAAAAATGGGGAAAAAATTTAAAAAATTTTAAAGGTTTTTTTCGAAATTTTTCCCCTTAAAGGGCCCCTTTTCCCCCAAAAACCCAAAAAAAAAAAAATTGGCCAAAAGGGTTGAAACCAAAAAAAATTAAAAAAAAAAAAAATGAATTTTAAATTTTTTAAAAATTTTCTTAAAATTTTTTAAAAAATTTTTAAAAGGTTTAAAGGAAAAAGGAAAAAAGGGGGTTTTCCAAATCCCCAAAAATTTTTTGGGGGAAAAAAAAAAAGGGGAAAAAGGGGTTTGTGGGGGGAAAAAAAAAAATTTTTTTAAAACCCCCCTTTTTTTTTTTAAAGTTTTTAAAAAAGGAAAAAAGGGAAAAAAAATTTTTTTAAAAAGGGGGGTTTTTTAATTTTTTGGTTTTAATGGTTTTTTGGTTTTTTTAAAACCCCGGGGGCCGGATTTTTGGGGTTTTTATTTTGGGGGGTTTTTTTTTGGGTTCCACCACCCGGTTTTTTTTCCTTTTTTTTTAAATATTTTTAAGGGCCCCCCCAAAAAATTTTTTTTAAAAGGGGTTTTTTGGGGCCCTTTAAACCCGGAAAAAAAAATTTTTTAAACCAAAAAATTACCTTTTTTTTTAAAAAAATTTCCCAAAAATTTTCCCTAAAAAAAAAAAATTTTATATTTTTTAAAAAAAAACCCCCGGCCCGATTTCCCTTTTTTTTTTTTTAAATTTTTTAAATTTTTAAGGGTTTTTTTTTTTTGGGGGGGGGGGGGTTTTTTTGGGTAAAAAAAATTTTAATTTTTTTAAAAAAAAAAATTTTTTTTTTTTAAATTTTTAAAATTTTTAAATTTGTTTTTTTTTTTAAAATTTTTTTAAAAATTTTTTAAAATTTTAAAAAAAAAAAAATTCCTTTAAATTTAAATTTTGGTTTTTGGGGTTAATTAATAAAAAAAGTTAAAAAAAAAGGGGGGAAAAATTTTTGGTTAAAACAAATTTTTCTTCAAAAAAATTTTTTTTTTTTTTAAAAATGTTCTTTTTAAAAATTTTAAAACCCCAAAAAAAAGGAATTAAAGGGGAAAAAGGGGCCCAAAAAATTTAATTAAATTTAAAATTAAATACTAGATATAGTTGGTAATTTTGAGCCATAAAGTTTATAGCTAATAGGGAACATGTCAAATTGGTCGAAACAGGTTGAAAGTAAGAATTGACGTATTCCTTATCTATAAACAAATGGAAAAAATGTTCTTTTTGACTATTACATATTTAACTCAGATAGCTAAGTTACTAAGGGAGTGTCTGGGATTACTTCTTAAAACTCCTAACTTGAAAGGGGCAATTGTGTTAAGTGTCAAGGGTTACATTATGGAACAATTTCATCATGATAAGCAAGGTTGCAAAAATCGTGAATCGGTAGTCGGGCGGTCGACCCCCCTGTAGCTTGTAATCGGTCAAGGCGGGATTAATCGGTGATTAATCGAATTGGCATTTTCGGCAAGTTTTGGGTATTTTCGGCGAGATTTAGGTATTCTAGACAAGACTTTCCTTGAAAATCATCTTGTAACAAATAAAAACATCAAATATAATTGATTAAAACTTGTTCAAGACAAGTTTTGGGTATTTGAAACAAGATTTAAGTTTTCGGCAAGTTCGACCACCATTAACGATGCGTTGACCGTTGCTTACCGATTTGTTTGACCCGATTACACAAATCGGCAAGGTTGGTGGTCTAGTGAGCACCTAATCGGTGATTAATCGGCCTTGTAGGCCTTGTTTTGCAACACTGATGATAAGGATGGTGATGCTATCAATAGTATTTATTATTATTTTTCCTATTAATGTTTTACAGTCTTAATTGGATTTAGTAATTACTGATGCATGACATAAGTTAAATGCATATATGCGGACGATTTAAAAATTGCAACATTTCAACGATTCTATATGTTGTCAGCTTGATCTAAACGACTGAGCACATGTCTCACCTGAATTGGCAGTTGGAGGCACTCAAGCCACTTTGAGATTATGTGCCCAACTCTCGGTTGTGACAAGTTAAGAAGTTTAACTTTCTACAACAACTCAACAAACAAAGTATCAATGTATGTTATTTACAAGCTCATTTATGATTGTATGGTCAACTTTTAAACTGTAAACTCTATACATTGTGTCTTAGATTATGTTGTTTATATTAGTATATGTTACCAGTGACGAGAACTAAACGAGGTGGATACTCGATTAGTGGTCTCCTGGGCTCAATATTCTGGAGATCATATGTTCCCCCAAGGCAAATGAGAAGTACTCTTTTATTAGTCATAGTTAAAATATAAAATTGTTTGATAGTAATCTTTAAGTGCGATCTTTGATAATTCACAAGTAGTTATGAATTTAAGTGGTCATTTTTCAAACCAAGAGGTGTTATATATTTTTCAAACCATGCAACTCATTTATGTTATAAGAAATTGAAGAACTGAAAGAAAATGTTTACGCAATTAATGCTCTTTTGAAAGATTGTATCATAATTCGTTAATTTAAACATTAATACAAAATATTATAATTGTTTATTTAAACATTTATACAAAAAATTTGAAACTTCAAGATAATTATAATAATTACAAGGTGTTTGGATAAAAAATTCAGAAAAAAATATATGATATAAATAAACTAGAAATAAGTTCTTAAAAATACAAAATATATAAACCACGCGCATGCGCGAGTCTTATAACTATTAATCTATATTATACAATTATAAATTATATAGTAATCCAATACTCTTCATCTAATTTGCTATTTCTAAAAACAAAAATCCTCATTGTATGTAAGAAGAGTAGTTTATACCACAACAACGACCACACATTGCAGGACCATAAAATGATAAAATAGATATATTTGGATTGTAAAATTGAATCTTTGTCAATTCGGGTTTTAAGTTATGAGTTAGCATGTCTCATTGGTTGCCGAATGACCGAATGGAGGTTTTTTATGGTAAAATAAATATGTTACTTCTTGACCTTTTACCCAAAATTAAATATGTTACTATAACGATTTTTAATGTGTTTTTAACCAGTATTCACTTAATAAAATATAAGTCCTACTTTTACAAAACTTTTCATAAAACCCTCTCAAGTTTCATTGCAGTTACATCATAAGGTTACATTCCGGCTTTTGATTAACAAATAACTTGGTGTCCCAAAACGTATTTAATTTCTTAAAGAATATTACCATAATAATAGCAGCCATAACAAGATTTCATTAACATGAAGTAAAAGTGAAAACCCAATAATGAAAGTAGCAGCAGTCAATGAGGCATATTGCGAAAAATTAATCATTTTAAACGGGTAATATAACAGCATCCACTATGATAAATCTTTAGAAAAGTTTATAGTTATGCTACATTACAAACACATAAATATTTTTATTTATAAACTCATTTCCAGTATAGATAAACTTGTTAAAGCTTTATAAATATATAATATAACTAAAAATACGTGGTTAAAAAAACCCTAAAACCGATTCACCTTTGGCGATTACCCATTCCCTAAATCCCTAACTTAACGATTTCCGTGCTGCTCTAATTCTCTTTTCTATTGCTCTAATCTGTTATAATCAGACAAAGACATTCGTGTTTTGCTTGATCGTTCCAGGTTCTTGTGATCGTTTAGATTCTTAGGGTCTTTGTTTATCGTTTTTTATTTTAGGGTTTCGCTATACTGAGTTTTATTCATAAACCTGCTAGTTATGGAGGGAGTCGGTTAGAGATGTTATATGGGCGTTTAATGCTTGCCTAAACTCGATTTAGGCCCTCGTTTTGAAGATTAGACGATTGCTTTTCGCGTTTTTCCTGTTTGATTTGTTTCTTCTCGTAGGGTTTGTTCTATTTTTTGTTTGTCGATTCTGACTACTATGGATAATTTGGGTGATGGTGTGGATATGGAGGCTTTGAATGATCCTATGCAGCGATTTAATGAGCAAGACTCGCGACTCGACTTACTCTTCTTTACAGAACTGCCAGAACCCTAGCTTATCGGGTAGTGTGGAGATGCATGCTTGTTATTTTGAGTTTGGTACTCACCGTGGACTAACCCATACCATCGGGCTGTTGCTACGTCAATGTGACACAAGTACAAGTTCTTCTCAGCCACAACTTGGTGCAAGTTCTTTGGGTATGGGTGAGTTTTTTTATAGGAATTCTGAAACTGCTAGAACTAAGAGAGTTGTTAATGATGATGACTTCTGGGATGTTGGTCCTATTGGAATTGCTATTACATCGATTGCTATGGAGGAACCTGTTGGTATTCCTAGTACTTTAAACATGCATAACCCACGTCTTAGTGACAATTTCGCACCAACATTCCATCCTGCTCATCTCTTGCTCATGAGTTTAAGGACACCACTACTGGGTGCTAATATACCCAGTGGTGATTGTGTAAGTGTCTCATCTCCCAATCTTTGGAAGGGTACATGTTTCATCACATACGAGAAACCAAGCTCCGGAACTACACCTATTGTCAGTAAAGGTAAATACAGTACCTATGTCGTAAGTTGGTGCTACAAGTGGTACAAATTCTGCTAATGTTAATGGTGCTAAGTCATGTGATTCAACGAAGCGCAAATCTAATTTTCGTAGGTTGGAGTGTAGTAAAAAATCTAATGGGGGTGGATCTCTCCATTCCTATGAAAGTCGTTGAGGAGGTAAACTCTAAATTTGAGAACACCCTTTATGGTTATTTCCTTGGTAAACGTATTGCTTTTCCGGTTGTTGATTATTACGTTCGTAATACATGGGCCAAGTATGGTATTCAAAAGGTTATGATGAATGCAAAGGGGTTCTTTTTCTTTATGTTTTCTACTCGTAAAGGTGTTGATGATGTGCTTGAAAACGGACCATGGATGATTAGGAATGTGCCAATTATTCTTAAAACGTGGACTTTGAATACTAATCTGCTTAAAGAGGATTTGACTAATATTCCGATATGGGTTAAGTTCCATGATGTGCCCCTTGCTATGTTTTACGATGATGGTCTCGGCCTCCTTGCTGCATTGATTGGTACGCCAAAATGTTAGATTCTTATACTAGTCAAATATGCTTGAAATCATAGAATTGAAGTAGTTTTGCTGGGTGCTGTAATTGAAGTTAAGCGGATCGGGTCTTTAGGAAAGCGTCACATTGAGATACCATTACTTGATGGGACAAGATCTTCTATTGAAAAGATTCGGGTGGAATATGAATAGAAGCCATACCGGTGTGATACATGTAAATTGTTTGGTCATCACGATGGGATTGTCCAAAATCTGCTCAATTCCTACTCGACTATACGGTGACGTTAATGATGGTTATCAAGCTGTCACTAACAAGAATAAGGTTCACGAATGGTGGTCCAAGTGTTCTAGGTAAGGAGGTTTTACTAAAGTGGGTCCTAAATTTAGATATCAACCTAAAGCGCCTCTCCGAACCCAAAAAGGTGGATAGTGCAAAGAAGAATGCCACTGATGTGGCTAGTTCGAGTGGGACAAAGATTGCTACATCTAACCCTTTTGCTGCACTAAATACGATCGATTATGATGACTGTGGCGATCCTACTGATGTAGGGGTCTCTGGTAATACAATGGAAGCAAAGAAGGATGGGTCTCTCGAGACAGGTTCAATGGAAGCTAATGCGGTTGGTCCTACCCCAATTGTTGAGAAAATTGGGGAGTTTGAAAACTTCTTATCGATGGGAAAGCTACTCTTGTTGATGATAATGGTAATCCTATTAAAAGGTTGATTATCAAGGTCATAATAAGGTTTTACCAGCTACTTCTACTAGAAGGGTTAACCGTTCACTAAGGTGGAGATTGTGGTTTCGATAGTGATGATGAGGTTATGAACACCTTTGATGAGTCGGGTAACCCATTCAGTGGTGGTCATGATCGTGAAGATGACTATAATGACTATGACTATGATAACTATGCTGGATCGAGTTTCGATCTTCCGAGAAATTTGGATGCCTATTATGACACGTATGGTATCCACTCCAAGGCTTGGTAGGAAGTAATGTTATCTTCATAGGAGTATAATGTTATATTTTGGTAATGGTTTATTTTCTTATATAGAGAATAGGAAGTATATTGTTATGTAAAGCTTACCAGCATGTAACAATTTGAGATTTGGGATTCACCCTTATCCTTTGTACTTAAATATTTTGGAGTAATATATTTACGGGTCTTTGACCTTTCACCCAAATATATATATATATATATATATATATATATATATATATATATATATATATATATATATATATATATATATATATATATATATATATATATATATATATATATATATATATATATATATATATATATATATATATATATATATATATATATATATATATATATATATATATATATATATATATATATATATATATATACTCAATGTATTAAATTGTGAAAAGGTCTAAAATATTGACCGCTTCATCTCCTCATGTCATGGCATTGAAATTGATGTCCATTATGGTTAACAATATTATAAACCTCTTCATTTTCTATAAACCCTTTTATAAACTAGCATAGTATAATGCCCTAAGGCCAATGCTAATGACAACCATAAATATTGTAGTCAGCAGCTAATCACATCATATTACATCGGTTTCTCCACTCGTCTGACCTTTGAACCGCGATTGGCTAATAATGTCGTAACTACTACAAAAACATACCTCACAAAACTAATAAAAACAATACACACAAAATAGAATGAAGCTTGTGATGTTGGGCCAACTATAACTTTGAAAAGGTTAGGGGTGATCGGTTACTAATTCAATTGAGCTAATAGGAAAGACTCGATCATCTATGCGACTCGTTGGAGGGCAACCATACCATTAGCATTGCCCTAATGACCAATAATTCATGTTTTTCCAAATTACGTCATTTGACAATAATAACTCACCGAAGGAAGTGGAGTACATGTAACTTGAACTTAGAAGTTAGAAGAATTAAATAAAACATATATCAAATTTGTATATAACTTTGTTATTCTCCATCAATTCAAATGTTTCCTTTCTAGCAGGTTTTTATTCGTGTTGCTAAAAACAGTTTCTACTACTGTACTAAAAACCGAAATATCAAATGAAACGGATTAAAATGCACATGATAATTTTTGGTAGGGATCGGGGACCAAAGCCAATGTACTTGGTGTGGGGAGATGTTCGCTTATAAGTGAAGTAGTACATATTGTAATATACTATTGCATAAAGTATAAAATGCCACAATCTATCATACTATTGAATTGCATTATACTAGCAGTAATTAGTAGTTTATTAGAGGTTGACAACATCCATTTTCTAGAAATCACGTAACCAGAGATGTCAACTATAATTGGAATCACAAATGATGCGAATGACTAAAAACTTATGTTGATTGGGTAGTGTGTAGTTTTTTTTTTTTTCCTCCTCTTCGAAAGTCATCATTTTACTAAATGCCAAAGACGAGCATGTCTTAGTTTTAAATACGTGACACACATAATTAGAATCATAAGTTTTAGTCAACATTCGAATATGCATAAACAGATTAATGTATCATGTATGATAGAGTATAGAGGTATATTTTATATCCAACATCCCTATTGAGTAATGTTCAAAAATGTATCAAAAAATATAAAACCAGTAATGTGACAAGTGGTTTAAGTCCTGCTTTAAATGAGATCGAATGATCTAAACATGTATCATCGTGGCGTATCATTGTTAGTGGCTCAAGACCTACTAATCACCGTTGATTAAAGCGAAGGTTTATGGATAATTATTAATATACGTGAGGACCGGATTCGAACTCGAAGATGGATCGCACGCACATTCACGTGTGAGAATTGATGTTTAGAATAATTAATATATAAATGTTATTATTAATTATTTAGTCACGAATAAACATTAAACGATAGTTAATATTTAACCAGTGTTTCGACTAATGGTCGTTAAATGTAAACCATAAGGACTAGAGTTGGAAATAATAGACGAGTATGATCTAGAACCCTCGTGGGTTTAGATGGCGGTCGTGGGTTCCAAAGCCCAAGGAGGAGCTTTTCTTGGTCATCAAGTTATTAGATGTGTATAAACACAAACCCCTTGTATTCATAAATCTAATCTTGGATCACCAAAGAAACCTAATTTCTCTCTCTCTGCTCCTTGGTTGTGGCCGATCGTGCACCTCCCTTCCCATCGGGATTCGATTTTCCAACTCAAGATACAAGTGTTTGGTTTTATTTTAGATTCAAGAACCTTGCTTTTCACATCAAATCGATATTAGTACGTGTGTACAAGAAACGAAGAACAAATACAATTAAGTGTGTGGTAATCTTAGGTGTCGATTTTAATTGGTCGAATTGGTGCAAACCCTAATTTAGGGTTTGGGTTTTTGTTCATTGTTCTTGATATTGTGTTTCTTGAATGCTAAAGGCATGCATATATTTTTAATTCGGTTAATTAAATTTACAAGTATTATTCCTATTACTTCCGCTGCATGCTTTGATGATGTTTAATTGTTTTCAATAATTGTTATGATTAGTAAAAAACCCAACAAGAACAGCATAAGCCCATGCCAAACTAGGCCTGACAACTCTTCTCAGGTAGCATATTGCATGCACAAAGAGACAACTGTTACAACTGTCACTAACGGTTAAGACGTACGAGTATGACATAGCACAGTGGAGAACACATGATCAGCAAAATAGGAGAGCAGAGAACTTTGAAGTACGAGCCCGGGGAAGCATGCAATATGTCTTCCTTGTCTGCTCTTGAATGATAAACACTTGGTTCCCTGGTAGTCGTTGATCACTCTCAAAGGGTTTATCTCTAAACTCTACAAGCCTCTGTATAAAAGGAGAGAAACACACACTATCACATAATTAGTTTACTTTGGCAAATACTGTCTCACATCAGTGCTACATGTTTATTGTTTAAATGTTACCCAAGCTTCTTGATCTATATCAATCTCATCAGGTCCTTATCGTTCAACACAAAAAAATAAAAAAATCCCCATCACACCTCTAAACCAATTGACATACCATACGTAAATATGGCACCATCCGTCATAACATGATACAAAATATCCGCAAATATTTCAAAATTGTCACCTATTTTCACTCATTTTCTCACTCAAAATCCATAAATCTTTTTCCTTCTTGTACAAACTCCTTAACCAAACATGTAAAGTGAACAACCCCTCAAACTTCAAACATACCAACAACCACCCAGGCCCCACCCGAGTGGGAAGACCTCACTCACCGCATGAGGAGGGTCAGAGAATACTCAAAACGCTGAACACCAAAGCAATAAGGAACCTTATAAGAAGGCCATCGGGAGAAATGCATGCAACAAACGACCATGTCAACTCACGCACACAACTCTCTTTCTCGTAGGGACCTCCAAGATCTCATAAGGAACTTCGTACACACATGCCAAGCCCTCATGTTAGGTTTACGTAAGAAAGTAAAGGTTGTGGTAGCTCAGATGAACCCGGGACATACCACTAGTGTATGAATTCACTAAACCAATATCCACAACAAACAAGGTTCTCGGTACAACAATGGGAAGGGTTACGATTATATCCACTTCAAGCCAACTCGTGGTAGCATGATGGAGCAGTTTGCGAGAAGAAAGCATGATGGCCAGTTCTCGGGTAAACGATTCCATCCTACTTACTCTTTCCCAGCGTAGTAACATACCTAAAATTAGAGTACTCCACCACCTAACAAAAATTCCCAAGTCAACATAACTTTGATCCCAGCGAGCGTGACACCTAATAATATCCATACTTAGTGCATCCCCTTAGAGCAACCCAACCTCACACCATCCTAAAGTCAACAACATACCGAGGCGTAAAACCTGGTTAAGATACTTACTACTGGCGCTTTCTTGAGCGAAGATAAACATCTCTCAAAATCATCCGTACCCGATCACCGAAAGCCATAGCCATACCCATTGAACAATTTGTTTGATGGATCCTCGAGTAAGAGCAACCGATGACCTACTCATGCCCATAAGCGAGGTATCTACAAAGGTGTAGTGAGAGACTCGATTCTCATGTATGGGTATTCGAAGGGGCAATAAAAACATGCACCTGGAATGACTCAATAGCCTGTCACATGTTCCAATAAACCCTGGTCGACTTAACAGTAGTCTGGTTTAAAAGCCAGGCCAAAAACAGCATCTCAGGCAGGCAAAAGACAAATTTCTCTCCAACTTCCAACCCATGAGAAATTATACAGGCAATTTCATCAACCTCAACACTACTAAGACAAGGCTCATGGTGAATCATTCAAAGAATTCACCAAATGGTTCAACAATGAAACCATGAAAATCCCGTGCCTTGACGATCAACAACCGATTAGAGCTTACATTTCGTAACGACCAAAGGATAATTCATGAATGGAGTCGGGTCGCGAACACCCACAACACAAGGAATGCTCGAAATAGCAAGTCAAAGGAAAGAAACTAAATGCCAAATGGTGAAGTGGAGGAGAAACCTTTAAAATGACAACAACAAGGCATCATCACAACAATGAGGTCCAGCATCAAGGTCTGGCCACCTCGGAAGGAAAAAGAGGAAGTTTATATAAGAACATTGAACGATCGACACTAGGAATGGTATCATGAACACATGTCCAAAATGTCAATAGAAATCCTTACGAACGTAGAAGTATCGACACACGGACCATGCCACGTCCACTCCCAAGTGACATCAAAAGAGATGGAAGATTGTTTTGTAAGTTCCACATGACCATGGGCACGACAAACTCTTCGCAGAAGCTCAAGAAATAAATCAGAAAGCAATCACCCGAAACAGCTCGTTCACTTACTTCCAAAGATAAGAAGATAGCTACCATCGCCCTAAGGAACCAGCCGAGCCATATCAACATGATATCGTCTCGACAACCTAAGGACGACGAGGACATCTATGCAATTACAAGCTAGAAACAAGTCCATTCGTGAAACACTTCAGCGGACACCTTCATCCCATCATCCAAACCAGTCGTCATATCAGCAATTATCGCATCACACAAGGTAAAGCAAATATACGTGGATGGAGGAAGCTTGAAAGGACATTATGTATGATCACCGCTTTAGCAAGCTACCGAATCATTTCGAACTTATGTTTTAATCCGTTAAAAACACCACTAATTGGTTTCACTGCGGAAACATTTTATGCTCGTTCGTCATAAGCTCGGAACTAAAAGTAGGAACATACTTACCATCAAATCACGATCATGTTGAAATTCATATCATCAAATCCACATCTAAGTAGTACAAGGAAGGAAAGTAATAAAAAGCTTAGTATGGAAGTTTTAACCATCGGTATGCTCTTGAATTCCCTATGACGCAGGCGTAGGGTAGGCCACAATCAAAAGCTTAATATCCGTGCACGAAATCCCGCCTCAGCCAAAAATAGAGAGGAAGTCACCACCAAAAGACAAGAACAACCAGAAATCCCAGCTACACCTCCGATGCGGAACAACATTTCAAAGAAAGTGAGACATCTAGACACACTTTCTTGACTGCTTCAATTGGGTAACCACACCATGCTGGGTTACAAGAGAAACAATATCCTTCAATAAAGAATCAATGTCTCGACAACACACAAATGTTACTCAAAGATGATAACCTCATCCAACAACAAATACGAGGAAAACATCCTCATAGACAAACCCAAGGTCTCGACATTAAAGCAAACAGCCCAAATCATGACGCCAAGGCAAAGCCTCATGCAAGTAATCTTTACAGAGCCTCGCCAAACGAGGAGAAAAGCTAACCCAATCATGTTGGGAGTGGCGAAAATAGTAGGCCAAGCTACATACTTCAAAGAGAGCAAAAGGCGTGTTACTCACGCAACCAAATCAACACAAAATCAAGAAGGCTAATCAGCACAAAGTGCAAATTCACCCAACACTTTGTGATCCATCCGGTAAATGCATGTCACTTGGAGTCGAAGTGAAGGCTAGGCAAGTTTAACCACGAAATGGAAGCCTCAGATTACAATGCAGTGTCAATAAAACAAGCCCTCACCTACTAGGAACCACCTAAGTGGGGATCACTCTCCTCCAATGGCAAGCATTCAACCCCTATGGCTAGTTACACTTGGGTGGATTTTACTTTATTTTTTTATCAAACTAATCTTAACGCATTGGGATAGCTCATCCTCGCATTATTTATACAAATATGCAATGAAAAATCCAATATTTTTTCTAACAAAGTATCACATTTATCCGACTATTCATACAAGCAAACATTTACTAGAACGATATTAAGCTTTATGAACATGCTCATGAACAAAAGGTGCCTACGAGTCATAAAGCAGGGGAATATACCCGATGACGCCTTTGGATACAGCTTCATTGTTTAAGCTTCTATTCCAAGGTACACATACACAACTTGCTGGTGAGAGTGAGTTGCAGAAGATAGCTAGTCAATAGTTACTAGTTATAATGTGCACAACAAAACACAAGTATTTGTTATCTTGTCAAAGTTAAACAAACTTTAGACAACAAATATTCTTCATATTTAATTGATCACTAAACATAGAAATAACAACGATCGATGGGGTTGTCTAGACATGCTAATTTCACTAAAAGTTCGGGATCACAAACAACATAATAACTAAAAACTCGAGGCCTACACGGCACAGTAACATATACTGATAAATTCGATAGACAAGGTAATTTACTAAGAGTTGACGATCACAAACATCCTAAAACCCATGCCTACACAATCTTGGTAACATACACACAAGAATTGGCTAGACAATCTAATTTTACTAAGAGTTCAGTGATGGTTAACACCCTAACTAAAAAACCAAGGCCTACACTAACCTAGTAAATTATAAAAGCTCAGGACAAGAAAATCATACGAACATGCGAAATGGACATCAGCTTCTAATATAACCTTATATAACAATGGGACATAACAAGACAAAAATTCAATAAATTGATGCACTATCAATTTCACTACGAAACCATTGGTAAAAAGTTAGATTATATTCAAATATCCGTGGACGAGCAATACCATGATCACATCAAAAACCAGTGCCAACATAAACCTAGTAATACCTATGGCTACTTAAACAAAGTACCTACAAATAATAACATAATAATTATTAGTAAACAAGGCCCAACATACGGCTAAAACATCAACAACCTCACAAAACATTTAAACATGAGTTGAAGAGGAACATCGGCAGAAGTGTTAAGAGGTCATCGTGACTGCTCTTGATAGGCTATGAGCCTCGGCAGATAAGGCCACGACTTGACACTCATTTCAACAACTTCATTTGTCGATTTTACATGCATTATCATCCAAGCTGGCACAAGCCATAAGGGCAACTTGTGGTGCTTCACAATCACCTTGGAAGTCACGCGAGAACCTGTGCACATCGTCTCTTCTAAACATGAAGAAAAGCATCTTAATACTCATCGATCAAAGTAGATTGTTGACAACCACAAGCAACTACTCTATCGCCTTCTTTCTCAAATTTCTTAAAGTGAGGCAACATGCTCAATTGCTTTCGAATAATCGATAGCCAGTAGCCAAAGAATCGGTTAGATCCTTGACATGATTCTCCAACCTAACAGCGTGCCACTTCAAGAAAGCTAACTCCTGCTCATGACGCTGACAACCTCTTCCTCACTAGCCTTCAATGCCATGAAAGCATTTCCTCCTTATAAGTAACCCTAGGGCTGGAGTTTAGGTGTATGCTCTTGACTCGGGCTTCAAGACCAACTTTTCCTTGAGAACCAAGCTGGCGCACGCCTTCCTCGAGACTCTTACACTGCCTCGGCAGAACTCTACAGTTTTTTTATGCCATCGGCCTCGCCTCCAACTCGACGTAAGATACCATGCCTAACCTCGGTGAAATGCATACTCACTAATAATATCGCACAAGAGATGATCAATGTTTTAAAATCACGACTATACGCCGCCTAGTCGTAAGTTACACGAGGCTCCAGTGTTGGGATTTTTTTAGATCAAGGCTCACGACATGCATGAATCCCATAAAAGTGCAAAGCCTCGTGGATTTTTGTGATTTCGCTTAGGGATTTTTTGTCCCTAGAGGATGTAATGGTTTTGGGCTTTTTTATTAATATTAAGATACATTAATATATATGTATATACTTATAATATACATTGGGACCTTTAAGTTATACAATATCTAATAATCCTTATATTTTATAAAAAAACTAAAACACATAATCAACAAGGCGTAGGCGTAGGCGTGTAATAGCTGCCACCACTCTATTTCTTCGAGTAAAGTGGTAATCTAACTATATCTTGAACTCATTTCTAATGATTGTTTATTATATTGATTTCTAAATAATATCATTAGTTTATTTAATCCTCAAGCATAACGCTATATGGTGTATGTTCATTATGATTAAGTAAATGTAAACTAATTTTGTGTTTATTTTAATGATTGTTATTTTCTTTAACATGTTACTTTTATCCGGTTAACTAGGGCATGACATATTTTCTTTATTGAATTTTAGATTTAATTGCTTCAAAATTTTAACTAATTTTCGTATGCAATCTAATGTCTAAGTAGTAGCTTATTAACATATATACATGTTGTTTCTTTGGTGTTATGTGTTACGAAGAACTATAGATTTTTGTTGTTTATACTTGATAGTTTGATACTTGGTAATTTGTTCAATTTCATAAGTCATAAACTCATATATTGTAATGTATGTCTGTGGCTTTAGGTAGTTCATCATGGATTCCAAAACCAAACAGATGCTGTGTAGAGACCCGGATGGAAATATGTAACAAAATCTATTAAAGGGACGACTATTTAGCTTTTTCAAAACACACAAAGGAATTTATAGGGCTAAGCAACATTTGGCCGGTGGGTATCGAAATTCCAAAGGATGTAAACTATATCATGCTCATTTCGGAAGAAATGAAAGAGTACTTTGGTACTTAGAAAAAATAAGCGAATTGCGAATGTTACCTAACTTTGATGAGGCGGAAGTGGAAGAGTATGTGTTGATGAGGTTGAAGAAGTTGGGTGGCCTCATCAAGGTATTAGTCGAAAGTTTAAGCTTAATCATCGAAAAGCAAAAAGGTGTAAAGGCCCTTATGGATATGTTTTTCACACCTCCACCGAATTGGTTGTTAAAACCGCAAATACGAAAAATGAAGCAAAACCATTAATGATATATGCAAGAAAGAACTTTAGATAAAGGCGTGAGAGTTAGCTAATTGGTTCTATGATTGGATTTATTTAATGTCGTTAATCATGAAACTTTCGATAGCTATCAAGCAATAGCTCAACATAGAACGGGTTTTAAACCTCCTAATTACCACGAGGTTCTAGTCCCATATTTGGCTAAAGCACAAGTCAACCATGAAATGGTAAAACAAGCGCTGGAGAAAGGGGCGGTATGGTTGTTCTTTAATGTCCATGGATGGTGAGATGCTCATAAATACATAATCAATTTTCTTATTAACTCTCCTAGAGGTTTTGTTTTCATCGGTCAATTGTTGCTTCAAATGTTGTAAAGAATTCTAACTATATAAAATATATATATAGGGTGAAGTTAAAAAAAAAGACAAATATCCGTAAAAGAATAAAAGATTTTTTTTCAAAAAGTTCACCAAAAACTCCCAAAAATCTCACAAGATCGGGTATGTTGGTGCATAAAACTTTGTGAAAACATTTTTATAATTTTGAGTTTTGATCGTTTTTAATGCACAAAACAATTTTGATCAAAAAATTTTGATGCACAAAATTTTAACTTGTTTTAGTTTGAGGCAATGTTATTTTGATGAAAAAAGTCAAAGAAGTTGGGTAAAACCAATTTTGATGCACAAAAAAAGATTTAATGTAAACGATATATTCATAATTTTTTTCAAAAATATCCACTTTTGAAAAAGTTTTTACAACTTTTTTCATGCACCATCATACCCGATCTTGTGGGATTTTTGGGAATTTTTTGAACTTTTTTGAAAAAAAATCTTTTATCTTTTACGGATATTTGTCTTTTTATTTGATCTTTTATTATATATATATATATATATATATATATATATATATATATATATATATATATATATATATATATATATATATATATATATATATATATATATATATATATATATATATATATATATATATATATATATATATATATATATATATATATATATATTGGTTCGGTTCCATTGAGAAAGTTTTTATTTTGAGAAGATTGAGAAATCTTCGTTGAACAAATGATTCATGTTTTTATTTGATTCCAAGTAAACATCATTTTTGGTGAATCGAATCTATAAATCACAAATTTGATTCACAAATCATTGTTAAAATCGAGTTATGATGGTGATTCATTAAATTTGTATAGATGATTCAAATTCTAATATATCGCAAAGGAGATTTTTAACGTTGATTCAAATTTTTTACACATTTTGAATTTTAATCACATTAAAATGAGTTTTATGCTTGAAAACATGAATCAAAGTTAAAAATCTATCATTTTGAAAACCTTCTCAATCTTCTCAAAATAAAAACCTTCTTAATCGATTCCAGATTCTTATATACATATTATATATATATATATATATATATATATATATATATTATATATATATATATATATATATATATATATATATATATATATATATATATATATTAATATTATATATATATAATATATATGATGCTTGATCGATGGTCGAGGAAATTGGAGAGCAAAATGTTGTTCAAGTAGTGACGGACAATGCATCAAATTATAAAGGAAGGTAAACTATTAATGGCAAAACGTCAACACTTATATTGGACCCATGTGCGCACATGTTTGATTTTATGCTTGAAGTTATTGCGATGATTCCAAGAGAAAAGCTAAAAAGGGCAATGGCGTTAAATAGTTATATATATAACCCATTTATGTTGTGAAAATGATGAGAAAGTTCACCGGGAAAAGGAGTTCTTAGGCCGGAGCAACAAGATTTGATTCGCTTACATTACTCTTCGGGCAACACAAGTCCACAAAATGAATTTGAGAAAATGTTCATCGATACTTGGACATAGGGTATGCTAAGGAGCAATGGTAAGGTGTGTGGCTAGTATTGTTGCGATGCCTACTTTTGGAGTAACATTGTGTACATCCTGTTAAAGGGGTCCTATTGTAAGCGTTCCGATTAGTGATGGAGAAAAAAGCCGAAAGGTTACATATACCAGCCATGAAAAGGTAAAAGAATATCATCATCTTTTAATGGTGATGAAAATAAGTACCGGGATGTTTTGCCATTATCGAAAAAGGTGGGGGTCAACTTCATCAACCATTACATGCTACGCTTTATTTAAATCCACAACTCTACTACTAAGATCCCGAGATTGAGGAGGATGGAGGGCGGCCAACATTGCATTCAAAGGCTTGTACCAAATGAGGATGATCAAACTAAACTTATGGCGGAGAAGCAAATGTATAAGAATGCGGAAGGTATTTTGGGTATAAACTAGCCATACCCGGTAAAATATCGTGTTACTGGGTAAAATATAACAATTAAAGATAACATATACTTATTATTATTCTTCACCCTAAACAAGTAATTTTTGTAATGAAATTTTGGAGTTCTTATGGAAATGATTTCCCCATTTAAAGAAGTTTGCTATCAAAGTTCTAAGTCTTACATGTAGTGCAACAGGGATTGAGGTAATCGGAGCATATTTAGTCTTGTAAGTATTTACGTTATTGAATATTTACATAAGTTGAGTTGATTTTGCATTTGCAACTTAAGCATATTTAATATTGTAAAGTTAAAAGTATTTATGTCGCCCCACTTTTGATTGATTTGGAATTCATAAAAAATAAAAATAGACTTGAACAAGCTAGGCTCAATAATTTGGTTTATGTAAAATACAATCGACAATTAAAAACGTTATGATCGCCGTGATATTATTGATCCTTTATCATTAAATGACATTGATGAAAGTAACGAATGGTTTATTGGTAGAATGTATGAAGATGAACCACCAAGGAGTGATCAAGGGCAGGCAGACGAGTCAAACTATAATCTTAGATCCGATGATGTGTATGCTAGTTCAAGCTTAAGGGGAACATGAAGAGGATGGTCTAGTTCTAGATCAAACATTATGGATGAAGATGATGAGGTTTCCATTTTAGAGAATAAGAAAAAAGATGTTAAGAGGATGAATCGGTCAATGGAGGATACACATTTAATAATGATGATAACGATGGTGAATTTGATAACATAGCTTGAAATCTCTTACTTTGTTTCATTAAGTAGTATCTTTATGAAATATTATCATGAAAAAATTGGCATTATGCCTTGAATATTGATACATTGTTTCTTGGTATTTTGGGTTTAAATGGCTCTTTTAGATGCATTTATTATTAAGTGTCTCAATTTTATTTTGTGTTATTTTTTGCATAAATTGTCACATATGTTATAAAAACAACTAAATGTATAATGCCCCATATGAATCCCGAGCCGGTTTGTGCCGCCTCGAGGCTCTTTGACCCCCGAACCTTACCCTTTAAGCTTTTCAAAACATTGGAACGATCAAAGACATAAAGGTTTTTGGGGGGGTTTGGCCTTTTTTAAAAAAAAAAAACTTTAAAATTTTTAAAAATTAAATTTTAAAAATTTTCCCCCAAAAAAAATTTGGGGTTAAAAAAAATTTTTTGGGGGGAAAAAAACCCTTTTCCCCCCAAAATTTTCCCCAAAGGGTTTTTTCCCCAAACCCGGTTTCCCCCCTTTTTTTTTTTTCCAAAATTTTAAAAATTTTACAAAATTTAAAAAAAAATTTTTTTAATTTTTAAACCCTTTTTTTTTTTTTCCCCCCAAATAAAATTTTCTTAATTTTTTAAATTAAAAATTTTCCTTTTAAAAAAAAGGGGTTTCCCTTTTTAAAAAGGGCCCCCAAAAAAACCCCTTTTTAAAAAAAAAATTTTTTGGATTAAATTTTTTGCCAAAAAATTAAAAAAATTTTTTTTTTCCCCTTTTAACAAAAAATTTTTTATTTAAAAAAAGTTTTAAAAAATTTTAAAAAATTTTTAAAGTTTTTTTTTTTTAATTTAAATTTTTAATTTTTTTAAAAAAACTTTAAAAATTTAAAAAATTTTTTTTAAAAAATTTTTAAAAATTTTTAAAAAAAAAAAATAAAAAAACTTTTTAAAAATTTTTTTTTAAAAAATTTTTTTTAAAAAATTTTAAAAAACCCCTTTTAAATTTTAAATTTAAAAAAAATTTTTAAAAGGGTTTTTTCCCAAAAAAATTTTTTTAAAAAAAAAAAATTTTTTATTTAAAAAAAAACCTTTTAAAAAATTTTTTTCCCCCTTTTTGGAAAGAAAGGGTTTTAAATTTTTAAATTTTAAAATTTTTAAAAAAAAATTTTTTTTTTAAAAAAATTTTTAAAAAAAAACCTTTAAAAAAAAAATTTTTTAAAAAAAAAAAAATTTCTTTTAAAAAAATTTTTTTTAAAATAAAAATTTTAAAAAAATTTTTTTTAAAAAAAAAAAAAAAAAAAACCCCAGGACGCATGACATATTTCCTCTTTTTCGCTCTTCGATGATCAACACTTGCTCCCCGAAAATCGTTGATCACTCCCAAAAGGGTTTATCTCTAAACCCTACAAGCCTCTCTATAAAAGGAGAGTAATACACACTATCACATAATTTTTCACATACTTGGGCAAATATGCCTCACAGTAGAGCAACGTGGTTCTTGTTTAAGTGTTACCCGAGCTTCTTGATCTATATCAATCTCACCGGGTCCTTACCGTTCAACACGGGAAACCAAACAACAAAACCATCCTCATCCCATCCGTAAATGGGTCGGGTCGGTTTGGGTCATGGGTCAAATGGTCATGGGTCAAACGGGTCATACTATAAGAATGGGTTGAACGGGTCGCCGGTCAAACGGGTGGGTCGGGTCGACTCATTACATTTCCACCGTAATCATGCTACTATAGTATATTTCATCCGTTTTTACGCCGCTATTTTTTACGCCGTCCGCTTTTTACGCCGTTTTCCGCTTTCGTGCCTGCCGTTTTTACGCCGCCTTTTTACGTTTTCATCTGCTTTTGCGCTGCCGTCCGCCTTTTACGCTTTCCTCCGTTTTGGCGCATTGTCGCCCGTTTTTACGCTTTAAATCTGTTTTTACGTCCGTTTTTACGCCATCCGTTTCGCGCATTTTCGTTTTTTGTCGCCGTTCGTTTTTACATTTCGCCCGTTTTTCGTTTTGCCCATTTTACGTTTTCATCCATTTTTGCGTTTCGCTTTTTACCGTTTTCATCCATTTTTGCACGTTTTCGCCAGTTTTCGCAGCGTTTGCCGTTTTAAGTTTCGTCCGTTTTCGTTTCGACGCGCATCTTCGCCCCAGTATTTTTCCGTTTTGCGTTTTCGTCCGTTTTTATGTTTTCGTTCGTTTTTACGTTTTCATCCGTTTCTTGGCGTTTTCATCCGTTTTCACGTTTTCTTCGTTTCGCGCCGTTTCGTTTTTTCTTACCTTCTTGTCCGTTTTGCGGCGTTTTGTGCGTTTTCGTCCATTTTTTGACCTTTTTCGTCCGTTTTTTTACGTTTTCATCCGCTTTGCGGCTGCGTCTGCATTTTACGTGCAAAATGGATGAAAACATAAAAAGCGCATAAAAACTCGCAAAACGGATGAAATGTAAAAGCGAACAAAACTCAAAATAACGGTCTAAACGCGCAAAAACGATGAAACGAAAACCGGACGAAAAGCGCAAAAAGGACGAAAACGCGTAAAATGGACGAAACGTAAAAACGGACGAAACGAGCAAAACAAATGAAAACGAAAAAGGACGAAACGTAAAAAACGGACGAAACGTAAAACGGACGAAATGCACAAAACGGACGTAAAACGTAAAAATGGCCGAAAACGAAAATATGGACGAAACGCGATAAACGGATTAAAACGTAAAACGGACAAAACGTAAAAACGAACTAAAGCGCGCAAAATGGACGAAAACATAAAAATGCATTTAAAACGCGCAAAACGGACGAAACGTAAAATGGACGAAACGCGCAAAATGGATGAAAACGTAAAAACGGACTAAAACGTAAAAACGAACGAAAACGTTAAAAAACGATGAAAACGTAAAAAAATGACGAAAACGCGCCAAAACGGATGAAAATGTTAAAATTGACAAAAAAAAATCTAAAAACGTATAAAAACATAAAAAACACGACATCTAATGATGGTTGAGTTATCATCCGACCCTTAAGTGACCCATTCGACCCATTTGTTGACCCATTCGACCCATTTGTTAATTCACATAAGTCCATATGTTGACCCATTTGACCTGTTTTTTGCAAATGGGGTAACCCAACCCAACCCATAAATTGTTATTTTTGACCCATAGCAACCCATTTTTCTCTAAATGGGTTGTGATTGCCACCTCTAACTCAGTAATGAGTGATCAAATAAGAAGAAAATAAATGAGAATAGTGAGAAAACCACATCGACACATTTCGGATGCACCTACAAAAGTAGATGAATCTCTTCTTAAAATTTTCCTCTTATTTAAAATGTATGGTGGAAATTCTTCTCATTATTCTCATTTTAGTTTTTTTTCTCACCGAATCCTCTCGCATCAGTAAAAGCATAATTTGTGTAACTCGATGCGTGGTTCGGTCGAAAGACTTCCTTTCATGAGCAAGCTTTTACAACTCACTAGGCAACAGTACCTAATCATTGCAGTAGTATATGCAAGCCTGTGGGTTTGATCGTTGTCTCGAGGAATAGAGATGCTAGTAGAGATGTATAACAAAAGGTGAGGTGAGGATGATTCTTTTAGTCTTTTTATGTTTTTATGAAAGCAAGTAAAATCTCGGGGTTTAAATATTGGGGTTTCGTAATTTACCAATTAAACTACTTAACAAATTAAATTAAAACTAATTAAACTAAATAAATGTAAAAGCTATGGATTGTATGAGTGTGTTCTTATGATAATTAAAACGTGTTCACTTAGATTTTCTTACTCCCTAGTTATCTTTTATTGGTCGGTTGAATTGTCACATCCTTGTCCTAATTGATGCATTGTATTCGTGTTAGTTTTGGGTGGTGCCTAATTCCCCAATTCTATGAATCGTAACTCTCTCTAGAACACCCGAATCGCCAAGTACCGAGGTATCTCCCGAATATCCTATTAACCTTAAGCTACAACTCACGTGAATAAACACAACGAGCGCCTAAAGTACACTCTAAGGCTTTGTGATATTTAGGACGCTCAAGCTCGCAACAATTAAAGAAGAAGCCATTTTTCCTTATTCTAGAGTCTACCAATTAGAACAAGAGACAACCTAACAATAATCAATAACTAGGTTTTATTGGATCTAAGAAAACACTAACTAACTTAGTTATAAATGATAGATAAGCAAGAACACAAACAAACAATCAAACATAGATGAAACATGGTGATAGATTGGATAAACAAACTTATCTTTATGTGTAAAGAGGGTTTGAACCTAAAATCTTGTCCAAGTCGGACCTCAAACAAACTAGGTTTGCTCTCCAAAATAATGCACACATAAAAGAGAAAATTCAAGTCTATATAAAGAACTACATACTGACGGCATCCCTTTTGATGGTGCGCCGTCTAATCACCGCATTAGGGTTTCATCTTTGCCAAGTCATCGGGACGGCGTGGAAAGAAAGTAATGACGCCCGTCTAGGTTGCTTCGGACGTTGTCCGGGAAAGTCTTGGTCGTCCGTGTTGAATAAGAGTGACGACCTTACCGAAACAAGGCGTGACGCGCCACTTGTTAAGACCAAAATAAGTTCGATCCGTCGCTTGAGAGTTTTGAGAACACCACAGGCGAAGGCATCGCCTTGAGTTGGGACGTCCGCTTTTGAAATTGCCTTATGTTCTTGACTTTGTCATTTTCTTCATGTTTTTTCGCTCCTTTTCGTCAAATATGCTTAATTCAAGCATTTTGCTTCAAAAGACCTAAAATTTGAAAAGGAACAATTTTAAGCAAGAATGATATAAAATATAACGATTTAGAGCTTAAATGACCCCCTTAAAACGTATGTTTTAAATCCTTATCAAATATCCCTACACTTGGAATTTGCTTGTCCTAAAGCAAATGTGCTTTTAGCTAATCAATTTATGAGTTAGGTGTCATTTAGCATTTGTTTAAAATGATCTACAACAAGTACAAGAGCTACAATAGTCAAAACAAGCACGGAAATTGTTTACTAGCATCTCACAATTGGTGTTTGGATTCTCTCATCTCTCAGGTGTATATGAAATATAACATGTAAGAAAATGGAAGATAAACACTATCTACCTGTCATAGCACATAGATTACCATAGGCTTGAGTATAGATTAAACCTCTACCGCTTTGGCGTAAGGACCTAGGAATAACTATCTAAGAGGTCTTTACAAAGGGTTATAATGTTAGGCTTGAGGTAGGGAATAAAAGGGTTTTGTTGGATATGGGAAATTTTAGTGGTGGCAATTCAAAAATCTAAGTTACATGCATGTAAAACGCGGCGTTGCTAAGCCAAAACTCGACTCACTAACACTAAATAACAACTTTAGATAAACATAAGACATAAACTTAAAACATAAAAGATAGATGTAGGATGGTAGTCCGTATGTTTTATTTTTTTTTTCATTTCTCTTTTTTTCAATTTTTTCATACCTTTACCCTACCATCCTCTAAGATAACATCAATATAAAGGATTTATAAGAGCGCCCCGACTTGATTTTTTTTTTATTTCACTAACAATAATTGACCCAATTGAAAAATAAAACACTTAGAGTACTTAATTACGAGACAAAGGAATTTGAATTTAACGCTCCTTCCTTTACTCCATAAAATACTAGTTTAACCCATGAGTCTCAATCATCCCAAAATCAGATACAAAAGATATGACTGACTTGGCATCCATGCAAGTAACTAGATAATTGAACTACGGATTTAAAAATGGTTACAATAATGCACTAAAGATGAGTGCATATAAGGTGGGCTAAGGCGATTTGGGTGTAATATTTGAGGTGTATTGTAAACAATGCTCTTCATTGACATTCGAAACCGAACATCACGAGAATCGCGAAAAGATAGGCTCGTAGGGTTAACTAGGGGTATCGGTACTAAAGATGAGTACATCGCAGGAAAGGGTAAAATTACTCAACCAATGAGGTTGACGTAATTAAATTACGTATTCAAAACAAGGGTTATCCTAATGCTTCTTATCATTTAGTTAATCCAAACTACACGAATGTAGTCTCACTAGCGATCTCGGAATGCATCACAAAACAAGTTCTAGAATCTATTATACTACCGGTACACTCACTAATCATTAAAGATGAATGTTTTTATTCCTAAAGATCTTGGGGCGAACCTCACATTTTTAGGGTGGAATTTGAGTGGTATACGGTTTTTGTGCTAGTCATATAACTCCTATCCATGAGACACTTTATTAAGACTAAAGTTTTACTCGTAAGTGCCATAGAAAATTTTAAATTTGGTGCAAAAATTACCCTAACAAATATTTCTCATAGTTTATTACACAATTTACTAAGGACAAGGCAAAAATCAAGTGAGTGAATAGCTTCTAAGTTCCCGTTTTATTCTTCCTCCCTAATACTCCCACGATTAGTGCGGTAGGATATATCTAGAATCGCGGTTAAATCCTCCTCTAAGAAGAATAAGCAAGTAATAATTTTGCTTTATCATGCACTTCATTTTCTTGTCCAATATAACCCGCACACTTATAAGAAAACGAAGACGATACTCGCGTGAAATCGCCGGTATATAAAACAAAACTACACTATAAAGCAAGTAAAGATATAATGCTTGTGGAATGGATGTTTGCAGTTACGGAAAATTAAAAATTCTAGGAATTTCCAAAATTACAAATTAGATGAAACGAAAACTGAAACTGTTTATACATTGCATCGATGCCGCCGGTGTTAATCCCGACGCCGTCAGTAGTCCTCGATGAATGAGTCGATCGTATTTCGGAAAAAACGGAAAAATTACTTTAAAACACGGAAAATAAGCGCAAAATATTCATTGTGACTCGATACAAGCATTTGACTCTAACAAATACACATACATATACAATTTCAAATATTGTTAATCTCATATTTATATTAGTTCTAAAACACATGTGATCTTCCTACACTTATTTTTTGTAAAATACATTTACATGTAATTAATACGGTTAAAAACAAAATAAAACATTTTCACAAAATAATATAAACATAAGGATTGAGGAATAATGAAAAAGATATATATAAAACAAAAAAAAAAAAAAAAGGAAAAAAAACAAGCAAACAAATAAACATGGGTTGCCTCACAAGAAGCGTTTTTCTTTATTTATGAGTCTTGTAGCTAGACTCAAATCCATACCACTACAACATCTCAAGCACGCTCACGTGTTCATATCTAACCCAATCTATTATTCTTTCATCTTTCTTATAATCATCTCCTAACTCTAGGCATTTTTTATAATATCTCTTATTCTTCTCATGAGAATGCCCAAGTCCATTTTGCTTGTCTCTTTCGCTAAGTAATGAAATATGAGCAATTCGATTACATGCCTCGATATCTTTGTGTTTAAACCTAGGGTGTGTACGGGGCATTTGATAGACAAAATCCTCAACTTCATTAGAGAATGTAAGTAAACCATCAACCATTTGTTCACTCAACTTAGTCATTCTCTTAAAGGGTTTTTTAAATATCAATTGAGTGGGGTTTCCATCAATGAACTCTCTAAGTCCTCTAAAACCATGAACTCTACAAAATAAGAAAAACTTCAACAAACACTTGCAAATGAGTAACCGATTAACACCATTGTTCCTTGATAGGCTAACTAGTTTACCTTAATTTTATTGTATAAGTTCCTTGAGATTAAGTTTAAATGTAAGACCGAATTCAAGTAAGCATCAAAACATTCAAATCCTATTTTACAAGGAAATTGCATGTTAAAGGGACTATCCTTCTCAATTCTACACCTATGGTCAAAACCTTGAGAGGGATCTTCCTCCATCTCAACCCTATTTTCATCAATGACTTCCCCATCATCAACTGCCTTTGCATCATCAAATTCCTCATCGGAATCCGAATCATAAAAAGGACTATTATGGTGCCAATTTGTTTCATTATACCCTAGATGATTACCGAAGTGATAAACGGGTGAGAGATTAGGTTGATCTGCATTCTCCATAGCGGGGATCGGAGCTGGTAGTGTAAAGTTCTTACAGAAAAAGATGCGAATCATGGAGGGTGATGGGATCTACGAACAAAAGCACAAAGAAGGGCGGTAAAATACAAGAAAGCTAAAAAAAGAAGAAAAAAAAAAGTCTCACTTGATAGGAATCAAGCGAGTGAACCTAATAGAGCTAGAAACCCAACTAGTTATTCTATTCCCCGGCAGTGGTGCCAAAAACTTGATGCGTGGTTCAGGGTCGAAAGACTTCCTTTTCTGCGAGCAAGCTTTACAACCCACTAGGCAGTGTATCTAATCGTTGCAGTTTAGTATGGACAAGCCCAGGGGGTTGATCGTTCTCTAGGGCAATAGAGATGCTAGTAAAGATGTATGACAAAAAGGTGAGGTGAAGATGATTCTTTCTAGTCTTTTTATGTTTTTTATGAAAGCAAGTAAAATCTCGAGGTTTGAAGAGTGGGGGTTTGATAATTTACCAATTAAACTACTTAACAAATTAAATTAAAACTAATTAAACTAAATAAACGTAAAAGCAAGTTTTCCTTATTCTAGTGTCTACCAATTAGAACAAGAGACAACCTAACAATAATCAATAACTAGGTTTCATTGAATCTAAGCAAACACTAATTAATTTAGTTACGCATGATAGATAAGCAAGAACACAAACAAACAATCAAACATAGATGAAACATGGTGATAGATTGGATAAACAAACTTATTTTTAAGTGTAAAAGAGGGTTTAGAACCCTAAAATACTATCCAAGTCGGACCTCAAACGAACTAAGGTTTGCTCTTTAAAATAATCCACACATAAAACAGAAAATTCAAAGTCTATATATTGAATTTACATACGCGACAGTGTTGCCTTTTAATGGTGACTCCGTCTTATCACCGCCATTAGATTTCGTCTTTGGCAAGTCATCGGGACGACGCCTGAAGAAAGTAGACGCCGCTCCTGGTTGCTTCGGACGTCGTTCGGGAAAGTCTTTGGCGCCCGTGTAGAATGAAAGAGTGACGACCTTCGAATAAGGCGTGACGTCATTACTTGTTAAGACCAAAATAAGTTCGAGCCATCGCTGAGAGTTTTTGCAACACCTCAAGGCGACGGCCACCCTTGAGTCAGACGCCGCCGCTCGAATTTGCATTGTTTTCTTTACTTTGTCGTTTTTTCATGTTTTCGCTCCTTTTCGTCTAAATATGCTTCATTCTAGCATGTTGCTTTTAAAAGACCTAGAAAATGAACGATTTTAAACAGTAACAGATATAAAATTTAACGATTTAGAGCTTAAATGACCCCCTAAAAACGTATGTTTTAAATCCTTATCAGTAACCGTATTCAATGTACTACGGAGTAAACCTTGTCACTTGTTTTTACCCTGTTCGAGGGACACGGACATTAGCAACAAAGTTGTAGGGTCCTCTACAAAACATAGAGTAGAAAGGAACTTGACCACAACCATACAAAGTACGCTAAGTCAAACTTACTCTTGGGGGGACTTTTTATATTGGTATGTCATATTCTCAAGTTTTAAAAACGTGACATAGCTAAGTGTGTCAATGGATCGGATGAGATAGGATCATGGTGCGATCCACTAGTGATTCGACTAGATGGATCATGATTCCATATACGATCTAACTTATCAAAACAGTTGGATCATGGTCCGGATCAATCCATAATCTAACTTTTTTTATACTTGATTTATATATTTTATTTTAACTATTGTTATCGCTGCGTATATAAACTAAAATAATGGTAATTTCACTACGTCTATTACTACAAAAGATAACCGTATAGAACTATAATGTACTAATTATGATTTATTATGAACAAGAATACTTTGATTCGTATACTTTATAGTACTAAAACATTCGCATAATAAATAAGAGAAGCAAAAACACCAAGGAAGGATAGGCTTTGTGAAGAGTTCAAAGTGCTCTCACACTCTTATATCACTCATAGGCGTAAACAGCTTAATGTTATCTGGTTAGATTGGTTGTATTATTCAATATCTCCTTGGTAGGTTCTATCGAATATATTGCCGTTAAAAAAAAGGTTATTACAGAGTAATTCTTTAACCAATAAAAATAGGTAAAAAGGACAATGACATTCAAGGAACACCTACACTTCAGATCTCATGCCTTAAAGTTAATATCAAGCATTTTATCCTAATCATGAGTGCATATGCAACGACTAATGCTGTTCTTTTACATTAAAGCTACGTTTAATGTAGTTTAATTTATCGATTAATACCCTTGTTGGGTGTCGGTTTCCACCACTGGCGTGCAAATCTATAGCTTAGAAAATTCAAAATGGCAAAAGAAATAAATTTAACAGTGAGGAGGCGGTAAGAGAATTCTCACAACGTTCATGGTCTCGGATAAATCGTAGTAGAATATTATGCTCGACAGCTAAAGGGAATGTTTGGTTAGGAAACCCAATTTCATGACCATTGCTTTTGTGTTTTGACATAGGTTAAAGTGCTAAACTCAAACCGATTTCAAATGAAAACGTTGGACAACTTGGACATCTTGCACCACACGAGTGTAATCACTATTATTTCGAGTGGAAATTAATATATCTTGATGAATTCTGAACTTGATGTTAACTTAATTGAATCGTTTTGTTTAATAGAGAATAGAAGAAATTAGAAAAACGAACTGCGGTAAAATAAATTTTAAAAGCTGTTAGTAGCAACTACATATTTGTAAATACTTCATCACTGTTGTCAAGTTTATATCAACAAAATAAAAAGTTGTTGGAGCAAAACCAAAACAAAAGATACTGAAAAAGTCAGATGAGTGAATGGGATTCACTCATCATGTTTTGATGGCTGATGAATAAGTCTCAAACATTTACAACGAGCACTTTTTAAGTGTGTTGTCAATCACTTAATTAAATATCATTGGCCACACAGAGAAGCAATGAAAACTTTAATTATTCCTTTAATTCGCTGGAGAAGAAAATGTATTTCACCTTAAAGAGACTATTGATTTTCAAACAAGTCATGATCAAACTTGTATTGTATGAAGAATATCAAGTTCTTAGAGAAGAAATATGGGTTGCATTATATTATTTTTCAACAACCCTGTTAAATTTTGAAGTATCAATCTGTGGCAAACATATCATTCTATCAATTGCTAATGGCTTTCAAGTTATGTTCATTGCAGAGATTCTACAGGGGTTAATCATGGACAAAGAATAAAAGGTTTAAAGTTCCAAGAAGATCGTTTCTGCTGAAGTTTTCTCATTTCTGCTCATGAGTCATTTATAGCCGTTAGAGGGGTCTTAGTGTAACTTAATCTCCTATTTAATAAGTCCCTTAATCTAGGGTTAAAAACACTTGAGTGTGCAGTCATTGTATCACACTCTTCTCTTCCTTCTGATCATTTCATTAGTCTTGTCTTGTCTTTGCACTTACATGATTATTGTCTCATTGACATTAATCTAATCTTGTAACATCTTGGATACTATTGTAAACTTAATCTAGGCTGACTATTGCGGCTTAGATTTGAATAAAGGTTCTATTGTTCATCTTGTGTTGCTTATACTTTCGACATGGTATCGTAGCTTCGTGCTCATTGATTCTCTTCTGCAACAAATTGGTGGTTTGGGGTTATTGCATCGCGTAATCATCGGTTATCTTCTACTTACAATTAGCCCTAGACTAAGTGAATCTAGGGTAATTGTGACTTGTTCTTCCACGATATTTCTCTCGTAAGTCTAAGTCTTATCGCTTCTTCAAACATACTGAAGACTTAAGTCTTTGTGGGCAAACGGGTAGACTAACATCTTGATCCGCCACCTTTGAGTGGTACGAATACCGCTCTGGTTTACCCTAGTCCACAGGCTTGGTGCTAGTTGTTTCTTAAATTCAAGGTCTTATTTATTTGTCTATTTGGTCTTATTATTATCTCGTCGTGTCTCTTTGTCTGCCTTATTATATCCGTCTGCATTATTGCTTGATTTATGGCTATTGGTGATGATAATATTGGTGGCTCTTCCATCGAGAAAAGCTTATCCTTTGGTGATGCTTTGTATTTACACCTAACAATACCAATGGTACTCCCATTATTTCTATTAAACTCACCGAACCGAAAATTATAAAATATGGAATATGGCCATGACTTTTGCCTTAAGGAACCATAATAAGTTAGGGTTTATTGATGGTACTTGCATAAGAAATTATTCGAATCCTAGTCTTGCTAATCAATGGGATACTTGTAACTCTGTTGTGGATACTGGATTCTTAACTCTCACCACGAACTATTCTTTGGGCTATCTATGCTAAACCGCTTATGAAATGTGGAATGATCTTAAAGATACTTATGATAAGGTTGATGGTTCGCCTATTTTTAATTTGCATAAAAATATAAACTCTCTCGGTCAAAGTGGGTCCTCTCTTTGCTGATTATTATAACAACCTTAACTCTTTATGGAAACAATTTGATTGTATGATTAGCTTGCCTCGCACTTGTGAGGTCATAAAACATTTTGAAAAACATAATCACTAATCAAGTTAATGCAATTTCTTATGGGTCTTGATGACTCCTATGTCCCCATCGAAGCAATATTTTAACCAGAGATCATTTACCTAATGTCAAAACTTTCTCTGTTGTCTCCGGAGAAGAATCTCACGTAAATGTTTCATCTAGGAATAGCTACGCTAAACCCAAGGCTCTGACCTTTCTTTGCGCAAAACGTCGATAGTGGAAAATTTTTGATAACAAAAAGGTTTTAACAAACATGAATCTCAAATGTACTAATTGCAAAAACCCGGTCACACCGTTGATAGATGTTATGATCTTGTTGGTTATCCTGCTGGATATGTTAAAAGGAATTTTAATGGTAAACCTTTCAAGATAACAATGTTTCTTGAAACTAATCATGTCATCGATAATAATGCTAGCAACTCTCCTGCTTTCTTTGTCTATGAACGACTCTCCGGACTTATGAGTCTTCTCAATGACAACAATGTGTCATCTCGCTAATGCCAACTTAGCGGGTAAAAAATTTCGGGAACCTTCTTTAATGGCGGTGTCAAGTTTAATGTAAACTTTAACAAATTTTTAACAACAACACAAAATCCTTATCCGAAACATCGGTCTTGGTTGGATTGTTGACTGTGCAAATCAAGACATGATTGTGTCGAAATTTTTAATCAATGTTGTTAACATTTCAAATCTTGGCTTAATTGTTGGACATCCCAACGGTACTCATGCCTTAATTACTAAAATTGGTGATTTAAAGGTCAATAATGACCTAACTCTTTTTGATGTTCTAGTTGTTCCTGAGTACAATGTTAGTCTGCTGTCTGTTCATAAAATTGCTAGAGACAATAAGATGTTTGTTGGGTTTAATGAATCTAATTGCTATATATAGGATTTACATCAAAAAAGGATTGTGGGGATTGGTAAACAATACAATGGGTTATATATGTTTGATATTGATTCTACATGTAAGATTATATCTAATAACTGCATATCTGTTTGTCATGTCTCTAGAAATCTCTGGCATCAAAGACTTGGTCATCCCTCTGACCAAGTCTTACACATACTTAAACCCACTCTTAAATTTGATATACATCTGAAACCGATCATCTCTGTGATACTTGTAATAAAGCTAAACAAACCGGGAACCATTCCTCTAAGTGAACATAAATCAACTAAAATTGGTCAACTTGTTCATCTTGATATATGGGACCATATAAAGTCACTAGCAGAGATGGTTACAAATATTTTTAATGCTTGTTGATGACTATTCCAGCGGTGTGGGTTTATATGCTTAAGGGGAAGGATGATGTGTATGTTTCCATTGTTAACTTTACTCATATGCTATCAAATCAATTTAAACACAATGTTAAGATTTTTAGAATTGATAATGGGACGAATTTGTCAATAATAAACTTCAACACTTTTTCCATGAAAAGGAATTTTACATCAAACCTCTTGTGTTTATACACCACAACAAAATGGTATTCCGAAAGGAAACATAGGCATCTCCTTAATGTTGCCGGATCCTCATGTTTCGTGGGAATTACCTCTATATCTTTGGCCCGAATGTGTTCTAACCACGCCTATGTCATAAACAGTTACCTCTTGACTGTCTGCAAGTCCCCTTCTTCCTTGTATATGGGCATGACCCTTCACTCTCTCCTTAGAGTCTTTGGTCGCTTATGCTATGCCACCATTCTCAACATCTCTCGATAAATTTGGTAGTAGGTCCGAAAAAGTGTCCTTATTGGTTACTCGAATGAGAAAAAGGCTATAAACTCTTGAGCCTAGAAACAAAAAATATCTTTTACTCCAGAGATGTCAAATTTTATGAAACTGTTTTTCCTTTCAAAATGAAAAATACAATGTCAAAACCTTTTGTTGAAACTTTTGTACCAAAAGATTTAAATCACAAAAATTTCTTTGACTCACAAATAAGTCCCAATGATGAAGGGAGAGTGACATCCTATGATGTTGGCACAATGGTAAGTCATCCTACTAGGATTGACGAACCGGTTGCAACATCTATAGATGACAATACACACACCCTGAGGGCACCATATCACATGAATCACATCCCGCTAATGCATCTTCGATTCTCACCGATACAACACCGATTCTGTTGAACAAGAAAGAGGCTGCCACCATCATTGCTAGAAGGTCAACCGAGTCTCTAAGTTGCCCAAGTAATCTTAACGACTTTATTGTAGAAGGAAAAGTCAAATATGGTGTTGAAAAGGTTGTTAATTACTCTAATCTTAACAAAGATAGTTACCGCTTTGCATCTAGTCTTAATAAAAGTATTGAACCTACCATTATGAAGAAGCTATCCTTGATAGTAATTGGGTTGATGCTATGAACTCAAATTGAGGCCTTAAATGAAAACCATGCTTGGGATATAACCGATCTACCTCTAATAGAACTCCTATTGGCTACAAATGGATCTTTAAAATCAAATATAAAGCCAATGGTGAAGTTGATAGATACAAGGCTAGATTAGTTGTTAAAGGCTATAACCAAAGGGAAGGAATAGACTATGATGAAACTTTTTCTCTGTTGTGAAAATGTCTCATCGTTAGATGTCTTATTGCATTATTGTAAAAACAAATGGCCTCTTTTCAACTAGATGTTAACAATGCTTTCTTGTATGGAGATCTTGATGAGGATATCTATATGACCATCCCAAGGGGTTCGTAATGAGAACAATAAGAATAAAGTTTGTAAACTTGTCAAGTCTCTATATGGCCTAAAACAAGCTCCTGTGAAATGGAATGAAAACTTGTCGTGTTTTGAAAGAAAATAACTTTGTTCAATGTTAATGATCACTCTTTGTTCACCAAAGCAGAGAATAACAAGTTTATTGCTCGCTTGTTTATGTGGATGATATTGTCCCATCGGAAACCGCATTGATGAGATAAACCTATTCAAAGAGTTTCTAAAATCAAATTTTCATATTAAAGACTTGGGAAATCTAAAATATTTTCTTGGCATTGAGGTTCTAAAACCGGGAATGACATTTGTCTCTTCCAAAGAAAATATTGTCTTGAACCTCAAAGAATTTGGCCTTCTTGGGTGCAAACCATGTCCACTCCTATGGAACCCAACTCGTCCTTCCATACATTCCCACCGATGATGATCCTTACTTGTCAACATCACGGTTATCGGGTTACTTGGGAAACTTATCTATCTCACCCATACAAGACCCGACATCTCATACTCGGTTCATTGTCGGCACAATATATGCATTCTCCATTGAAATCTCATCCGAATGTGCCTCAATGTTCGAGATATCTAAAAGGAGCTCCGTGAAAGGTCTGGGTACAATTTCAAGAACTCGAAAATCATCTTCAAGGATATAGTGATGCCGATTGGGCCGAATGCAAGAAAACCGAAAAATCATCACAGGTATTGTGTTTTCTTTAATGATTGTCGATCTCATGGAAAAGTAAAAACAAAACACTCTTTCAAAATCTTCCATGTAGCGAGTATAGATCTATGTCATCTGCGCTTGTGAAATCATTTTGATTCAAAAATCTTAAAGGATCTAAAAGTTGATATTAATCTCTCTGTTAATTTTTTTGTGATAACAAATCGCTTTACAACTTGTTGTCAACCCCTGTTTTTCACGAAAGATCAAAACACTTTGAAATTGATGTTCACTTCATCGGGAAAAATTGCTAGAGGTGTTATAAGTGCAAAAAGATTGGCTCTTCAAACCAGCTCACGACATACTCACAAAACCTCCCGTCTATCAAAGATAAATTTTGTGTGAAAATTGATATTGTTTGATATGTTTGCCCATCGACAAGGGGAATGTTAAATTTGGAGTATCAATCTATGACAAACATATCATTCTATCAATCTGCAATGGCTTTCAAGTTATGTTCATTGCGTAGATTCTACACGGGTTAATCATGGACAAAGAATAAAAGGTTTAAAGTTCCAAGAAGATCGTTCTCTGAAGCTTTCATTTCTGGCGATGAGTCATTTATAGCAGTTAGAGGGTCTTAGTGTAACTTAATCTCCTATTTAATAAGTCCCTTAATCAGGGTTAAAAACACTGAGTGTGCGATCGTTGTATCACACTCTTCTCTTCCTTCCGATCATTTCATTAGTCTTGTCTTGTCTTTGCACTTACATGATTATTGTCTCATTGACATTAATCTAATCTTGTAACATCTTGGATACTATTGTAAACTTAATCTAAGTCGACTATTGCGGCCAGATTTGAATAAAAGTTCTATTGCTCATCTGTTCTTATCTTTCGTCAAACCCTTTGCCTGAAGGAATGAATTGAGCTTACATTTTGTCTTCCAATAATTGAGTTAGTTAAATTTTTTATGACTTTATCCTTTAACAACCCTTATTGGCTATTGCTGTTATATTCAATTCATTATCCACCCATTTACTCCTCCAGATTGTCTTGCACCGTTGTTTGTACTTTGTACCACATAGTATGTGCTTTAAAGATGTATGAAAAGCTAGACATGTGACAACGAATTCTATCTTATTTTGATGCATTGTAGAGTGTTAAAGCATATTGTATAGCAAACTTGTGGGATTGGCAAAGGCTTCGACACCAGGATGCCGATCAACATCCAGTAATCTTTTAAATTCGTTTGTCTAAGAATATGTGCATGTATGTGATTTTTATTGGTGGTAAAGTGGTCACTAGTAATGATGTAACTATAAAATGGAGAATCTTGGTAAGAAAGCAGTGAAATGTATGCTAGCTAGCATGACATCTCTCAGTGATCATTCACCAAACCTTATTCTGTTTGAGCATCTCTCCAATTCCATAAACTTTATAATGTACTTTACAAAGTGTATATCATATATACCACACAAATATTTTATATGCCAATATTGAACACATCACTATAAATAATAATTTAGTGTTTCATTTTCATTGGGATCTCATAGTAAACATTCTATTGTTCTCTCATTTCCTAATCAATAAACAAAAAGTTACAAATTGGTCATTCTCATTTACACACACTAACACACACATACTACACACACATAACTTCAATATTTGATATCTTGTTGACTACCAACCCTTTTATGAATAATAAATTCTAAAATACCAAAGCACTAAACCCAACTCTGAATATTGGAGAAATGACGGGCCCATCAAGGCCCAAAGTTTGAATTCAGGTTTCTTTTTTTCAGTGACATTCAGTTTGATTTTCGAAATAAATGTAAAATATTGACACATTTACCAGTTTGTTAACTCAAATTGTACTGAAATAATCATGTCTTCTACGGAATTATCAAGTTCTACTTATTAGTAATGATTGTGAACCTAGTTTTGTCAATATTGACATATATGGAAAGTATATTTAGGCATTGTTTGTAAATGCTTAACATCATTTGCTTGCACTAAATATCCACGTGGTTTTAACAATCAAGCATTAAAAATAAGCACATGATGTTTGGCAAGTTAATGTTGATAAGATATAGTTTTAGGTAGAGAAATGTTCTATTAATTGTGAAAATGACTGGAAAGGGTGTGTTCTTAGGGATCACTGGCAAAAAGGGTATATTATTTTATATGATAATCATGATCATCTCACGCAATCCTCGAAGTTAACTTTCCGTCATGCCATGAAGTTTGCTTTTCTCTATTTACGGATCAGAAGAAAAGTCGATAGAAAATTACAACCATGCGTTCTGAGTATATAGAAATGAATAACAAACATGTAATACTTATAATGAATGGAGTAGCATCATGTTGATTACAGAATCATCGAAATAATAACTCCAAATGAAAGTAGAGTTAGCAAATAAGCCGCAAGAATTGAAGTGAAATACTTTATAAACTTTACTGGCTTCTTTGAATTTTTATTGTTGACAAAAATATATAAGAGTATCATTGTAATATTGTTAGATTTCTTTCATTTTCCTTACAACTTGAGCACGCGAAAATGATCAATCGATTATAAGATATAATTCCTATTCCTAATCCTTCTCTTCTTTTCCTCAATTGTATCACTAGGCCACATATCTATGTTAAAATTAAATCAAGGTTCAAGCTAACATTCATAATATGCAAATTTTAATAACTAATTTCAGTGTTAAGTTACGAGGTTATAATTTATCTAATGACAAACATAAAACAACTGTTATCATCTACATGTTTTCTTGAAAAGATGGCAGAATTATATAGTCTTGTGTGCATGTGATATAATTATTTTGATGTATTGCAACTCAAAAGTATTTGCACGTTAGAGTCTTTGTTTAACGATCATGTATCTGTGTTCAATTTACGTATCCAAAATGATCATGCCGCTATCAAAATAACGCTCTTGATGGTCCTTACCGAAAAACAGAAATTTTGTCACATTCACTCTACAAAAACAGAGAGCAGATACATTAGCGTCAAACTTTGAGCGGTTATATTTCTTATGGGTCTCGGTAAGAAATAAAAATGAAAAGATTAATTTGAATTAATGGTCATGTGACCAGAAATTCATCCTGATCCGGAAGTCACCTTTTCCTTTCCTTGGGCGGTTCTCCGGGCACTACGGTAGGACGTGGAACCAGTTGTGGCCTATGTTAGTTTTAAATGATTCACCTCTTGTAAATTAATGAAGTTAAACTAGTGACACTGTATCTTCTTATGTAGTGAATCAGCCTAAAGCCACAATAATATCAACAACAAAAGAGAATAAACTTTTTTTGTTAATAATCTCCTACTAGAACAGCTTACAAGCTCTACAATTGAGGTTTCGAAACAAATGATGAGCTATATAAAAATGAAAATTAATGGACTTGAATTGGACTTGAACAAGTTTTCTGCCAACAGCTCGTTTGGTTCGATTTATTCATTCCGGCAGCCAATGTTCTTTCGGTCATCCATTCCGCCCGCCCGCCCAGACGCGGCGCCTTTTATATACAGTTTACATATATCTATCATCATATCATGTATGGATATACTGATTAATTTTAGTTAATTTGCAAAAAAGGAAATCAGATAGACCATCAAGGCATCAAGCTATCTAATTAAATATAGAGGAACAAAATAGTATTGCAGGGTTGGCCCAACCCAAGCTACCCATTCTTACTAGAACCCATTTTGATCTTCATGTAACCCACCCTTTTTCGCTACTTCTAGCTCGTGTGTTCTAGTAAGCGGATATTAATCAAGTTTCATGTTCCAGTTGAAGGGTTGAAAGTTTGGATATATCATCAAATGCGCAATGTCAGTGTAATTGACTTGACATCTTATCTACTTAATCATAGTGATACTTTAAATTTAGACCTTTCGTTACTAATTATTACTCTTTCAGTTTCCAAAACAACAAGATGTATCGTTGATAACGAAGGTTGTATATATATGTTTCAACCACTCCATCAAACACACTAGAATATCATCTAAACAAACAAAGGTACGTACAAGTAAAATGACTTTATCACACCTTGATCATCAATTGGAACGATGAATATATTTATATTCCCATCAGACCATCATGCTGTTATACAATCAAGAATCGTATATCGGTTTGTGGGATCAAAATAAAAGAATGTCATTATGACAATAGCTAGCGCTATCATTTATTAAAGTTATAATATTCCTAAGTCACCAGCTTAATAATCGATAGAGTGGTTATACCTGTGTCGACATACGATTTTCTTTCACGTATAGTCTAAGTAACTTTTGATGATGATTGATATCTAAACGATAGTTGTACAACGAGGATACAGAAACATGAATACTGGAGAAAAATGAGTTCCTGTCGAATGTTCAGTTAGTACGTTTAAATGAGTAAAATCCAGAAAACCCCATCAACAAAACAAACCTTAAAAATAGGAAAATGATTGGGAAGGTAATTATGTCTTAAAGATGTCCTAAAAACGTGTGTCGTGATCCGGTGGTTTATAAAAAGTGGGTCCCATTCTGAATGCATCGTGATGATCGCTATATAGTTAGTCATATCTTTAAGATACGACGAGGCCTCCCAATCACAACTCTAAAATATGCACCAAAGGTTCCTAACAGCCCGAACCTGACCAGTGACCTTGCTATTTTTGGGCTTCCTAAAATAAATTAGAGGAGAGTTATTTTACATACCAAACTTATCTCACATCTAGGGAATTCATCTCCACCATCTATCTAAAAAGAATCGATAATGAGATTAAAATCATTTTATTATTTCACCTATTTTTATAAATTAAATATCTCTTAAACAGTTAATCGTTAAGTGAAAATATTTACACCATCATGACGAGCATTTAATTATCTTTCATAGACAGGCACTTTGATATACTTTCGAAAAAGAAAAAAATTCGCTTTTTCGTTTTTTCGTTGTTTTTCGTTTTTACGTTAGTGAAATTTGCGTGAAAAAAACATATATGATAAAACACTAAATTGAATATATGATATGTAATATCATATGTGATATTACACTAATATCACGTGTGATATTACATATCATATATGATATTACACTAATATCGTGTGATATTCAAATTAGTGTTTATCGTATATGATATTTAATGCAAATTTCGATGAACGTCAAAAACGAAAAACTTAAAAAAAAAACGTGAAAAATACGAAAAAACAAATTTTGTCGAAAATATATCAAAGTGACTATCTATGAAAGATAATTAAATCTTCGTCGCAAATGATATATTTTTTCGCTAACGCGATTAACGATTGAAAGATATTAACATTGAAAAAAATGATGTAAGTGAGTTTTTAAATTGTTAGGATTAATCTCATCCATTATATCAAATAAAAATGGAAGGTGGAGATTGATCCCTTAGTATGTAAATAATCTTTTGTCCTCAAATTATCTTAAATCAATAAATTAAAGATATTGATATTAGTATTATACTCACTATTTTTAATAATCCCTGTTTATGACCTTTCGACGGTCTAATCAACGTTTTTCTAACCTAGTAAAACTGAAAATATTATTTCGCAATGTGTTCATAACTATAATGATTATACTATACCTTTTCATATAAGATAAATGATGGTGAAATTCGTTAACACTTTTGTCCAATAAGAAGATAAAGTATGGCGCTACATATGTTCTTATCTCTTATCCAGAGAAGAAAAACACGACCAAGACAACAAGTCAGCCACCACATCAGAAAGTTGTTTTTAAACTATTGCTTATGACGTGTCATTGCATGCCAACGTAGACCTCACTTGAGCGTGCCATTGCCGATTAAACAATTATCATAAAACGTCCAAGTACTATAGTCACAAGACAGTACCACGGATTGTGTACGGAACTTGGAAATATTTAATCACATACTCGAATCCGTGATTAAATGTTATAGGACGACTCCATTACAGAAGGGAGATTTTCGTAATCATTCACAAGGGCGAATATGTCTCCTTACAGGCTCCGCCTTTGTTTAACCAGACTCTCGTGCCGGTTCAAAAGTTGTATTAGAACCTCAAAAAACATACATGCCAATGTGAATATAAGCTACACAATACAAGTATGAAAATAATGCGTAGAAAAGACGATTGCATCGTGATTCACAGTATAAGAAAATTATCTTGTCGGCATATCGTGGTGTAGGAATTTTTTTTTTATAACTTGGGGTGATAGAAAATAAATAAATATGGTTTCAAAGTGTGTAAAGGCTGAAATTTTGTAAAAAGTTATAATAAAAACTTCTTGTGATGTTGATCGATGGTCTATATATATTTTTTGGGTTGTTAATAAGTATGCATCATAGTATTATTAAAAAGGCGAAGATTGAAATATTTGGCGACAGAAAAAGAGATTCAAATGAGGTTGCTCAACAATATTAACTGTCTTCAATTTGGAGAGGAAAGAAAGTGGCGGGTAAAGGGAAAAATGGTAGGTGGTGAAGAAAGAAAATAGAAGTTTGTTATAATTTTATCTCTTTAGTTGTGAAATAGAAGAAGAGAAATGATGAGAAGATGAAAACAAATGACAGTTATACCCTAATAAAAAGATGAAATATGATATAGGTTTGTATGGTTAATTTAGTCAACATGCATACAAATATCAACTTTCACTCACTTACATCCCAAATTTGGTATGAAACAAATTCATTACAAAACACATTAAATAGCCTCTCACTTATAAACCTCTCCACCTCTTTGGAGAAAAGATGATTCAAAACCCTAAATTCGGTTTTCATCATAATCGTGCCTTTTCCTTGTTTAATCATTCCGATCTTAGGTCGAGCAACATCTATAATCGTGTGTCGGTTTTGCTAGGGTTTTTCACCTTTTTTTGGTATAATTCGATTTAGGGTTTATACTCTTTTCATCAATCTGGGTTTTACTGTAACTGGTCTTGTCTATTTAATATCCTACATTTAATACAAGATCTAGGGCTTTACATTGATATCATGTAGAGTGGATGTTAATGTTTTCTTATAAACCCTAATTCCTTAGGTTTTCTACGTGGTTTTGAAGATTTAGACATTTAGTGATTCTTCGTATTTGTTGTATGTGCTTCGTTACAATATGAAGTCTGGTTTTTTGAATTCGAGGAGAGGTGGAGAAAAAAAAAAAAAAAAAAAGATGAAATTTTGGGTGGCAAATGACTGGATACTCGAACAAGTAATACAGGTAATCTTGATTTGAACTCTAATTTTTCAAAGCTTAGTGAGTTGGCTTCGAAAGTTAATATATTAGCTTCTGAAACAAATAGTGCTAGTGCTGTTATACCAACTAATACCTTGAAGTCATCTGATGTGACTAAATCTAATGATGGTGCTAGTGATGTTGAAGTTGAAATTGTGAAACCAAGTTTAGTGGGTAGTTTGGAGTCGTCTGATGTGCTAAATTCTAATGAGAAGTCGGTAAGTCTGGAACTACTGAACAGGTTGATACTTAACAAGGTAGTGAATGTGAACAATGGAATGATTTCTCTAACGAATATTCGACTATTATGGCCTGTTACACCAAAGAATACCAAGGCTTTTAATTCAAAAGATAACACAAGGTAGGCTTCTACATCTAGACAACCGAAAAATGCTAAAGTGGCAAGTACTTCTAATGCATTTGGTATTCTTAGTGAATTGGATGAGGCTTCTAATGCTAATGTAGAACCTAATGGTAATGTCGCTACACCTTTGCTTGGTACGACACCTGGTAGTCCAAGTACTACACCTTTGGTTGCAAAGATTAATGAACTGGAAAGTTATATGCTTGATGGGAAGCTTGTGCTAATGGATGATGATGAGAAACCGCTAAGACCTTGTAAATTAACGCTTCTGAGTTCTAACAGGTTTTGATCCCGATAATACAGATAGTGATGATGAAGTGCTCAAGGTCTACGATGAAACTGCTACTTATATGGCATCTACGAGTTCAAAGGTTAGTGAAATCTCTAAAATTTGTGGTGGAGTGGGATGAAGAGTTTATACGAGCAATGAAAGGAGGAGACCTATGATGAAAACCCGTATGATGAAAATGATTTTGATGATTGTGGCTTGACTGAAACCCAAATGGAGTTTGCTAATGCTTTTGACACTAGTCTTTGTGGTCAAATTAGATAACGTTTTATTATGTCCCATAAATTTGGCTTGTCGTTCTTATCTTTAGTTTAGGTTTTAGACAATAAAAGCGTTTGTTTTGCCTTTTTGTGCTAATATGTGGGACTCACCCACATCCATTATACTTATTTTTTTTTTCATAATAATATTATCTAGAGATATTGAATCCCTTTACCCAAAAAATAATAGCCTCCCACTTTTCTCCCTTCTCTTTCCAATTCACTCATTTAAAAATTCTTAATAACACACAAAATAATTGGTTTCTCATTTCACTTTCTTCTCTTAAAATAACTTGAGCATAGTGTAAGTTAAAAATGTAGTATGATGAAATAGATTATGTATTCTAATATTGTGCAGGTCGTTAATATTTTTCATATTCTTTTGAGTTAATTACTCAAATTCTTTTGAGTTAAAAATGTAGTATGACAAAGAGTGAAATAGATTATGTATTCTAATATTATGTATTCTAATATCACGAATTTTGTGCTTAAACTTTTTTGTTTGGTTCGCGTCTATGTGGTTTTACCTATCACGAGTTTAGTCCTATGAACACATATTCTATTAGTTAGATTGTTACTTCAAGGGCAATATTGTATTTTAGTTCAAAGGCATTATTGTCTTTTTACGTACATATTTTATTACTCACTATGTCCTAAAATAATTATCCTATTTTGATTTTTGAATGCATTGAGTTTTGAATGTATTTTCGTTGTTATAATTTTTATCAAGTATTATATAACACAAACAAATTACTTAAGGTTAAAGTTAAAGAAAAATACTTTGACAAATTATAACAGACAATTATTTTAAAACGAAGAAAATAAATGTTATCAAATATGGTCAAACATTGATCCAAACATCTTCATCATCAATTTTTTCATCCACAAACTCATCATATTTGTAATTTCACAATACAACACCACCACTTGACAAGTTCACGTCTATATACTTTCTCTTTGAATATCAATAAACTCAACAAAAAAACAAAACCTTTTTTATTAATAATAATACCTTCTTCATTGTTTCTCCATTACTCAATTAAAATCTTATAAAAACTCAAGTCATCATTCAACTAGCAGAACCCCTAATTCACTTTTGAAAAAGATGTGAAAAAATAGAAGGGGTTGAATAGTTTTTACCGTTTTAAATTTATAGTTTTGAAACTTTATGTAATTTCAAACAATGGTAATGTATTAAAAACAAATGCACAACAATATGTAAAAGTAAATGCACAACAATAAGTAAGTAATGAACAGATCAAAGCAAGACACGAGTGTTTATAGTGGTGCGATAACGAATCTTCCTTCCTCACCATATTCCACTCCCCAAGTATCTGACTCGATAGTATCCTTTACTATGTCAATAAACTCACTTCTGCGAAAAAATCTTACAATGTCACTTATGTGACAAACCGTAACTTTTCAAAGATTTTATTTTAATGATACTACTACCTAAAATGCGAATTATTTTTTGTGTTTCTCGATAACTAAATTTAAAACGAGAGGGTACCTCGTGATTTCTAGAAAACACACAACAAGACGCATACCAACGCCGACTTAGTTACTGACAAAACGGTTATAATCCAATTCCAAAGTAATAATGATGCCTTAGTATTACGCTCATGAAAACGTTTCGTAAACGTATTTGACATATTTTATGCGTGTCGGGATAATGCGTTTAAATTGGAACATGCAGGACACGGGGTACAATTAATACATTGTCTAATAATAAAACAAAAAAAATAAAACTAACATTAACCCACCCTCACGCCCCATCCTTTTCATCTTTTTTCTTTTCTGCTTTTCCTTTTCATCTTCCCCACACCCTAAAACATCATAATAGTAGTGTTCTTCCTCTTTTGAAAGTCAAACACGAATCTATCCCTCTCATCATACCAAATCCGGCCATCTACCATCAATAGACCATCACGAGATGTCATTGGTGGGAGTAGATGAGAACGACAACGACTAAAGGAGGTTTTCTTCATTCAAGATCAAGAAAGCTATGGTCAAACGTTCCATTTGTGTTCTATAAAGGCGCCAGATTCACGTGTTTTTATCACATCTCACACTCGATCACATAAAATTGGGTTTGTAAACTTAGGGTTTTCAAAATTGAATTGGGGTTTTGTAAATAGATTGGTGAATTGTTAAATTCAGTGGGAAATTATCTTGTAATCGATTCTTAGTTGAAGCCTTTGGTTGTGTTTTCCTCGATTCATCCTCTCGACCTCACCCCAACTTGTAAGAAAATTTTAATTTCTTCTATGAATTACTTTGAAAAGTTAAAATGTTATTTGATTGAGATTACATGTTATTTTGTTAAAAAAACCGAATAAAACAAAGACTTGGAATTTAGAGTTAATTTAGTTGGGAACCTACAAATTGTTGTTGTTTAATGTGTGGCAAAAGTTAATCTTGAAAACAATATGGATGTTTGATTTGGCTGTGAACGAGCAAACAAGATTCAGGAAGAAAGAACACTTAAAAAAAAATGTTGTCTAATTGACTTGGAATGTTTTCGGCTTATAACTTAAGTGCTCATTTTAATTTTAAGCTTAGTTTCGCTACTCTCTTCATGTGTTGCCTCGCTTAAGGATTAAAACAACTCTAGCTATTCAAATTGCACCTCGATTGAAAAACATACCCAATCAAGGGGTATTAGTCTTTGCTTGTTGTCGGTTTGGTATACTAGTACACAGCAAAAAGAGTCCATGGGTTTGTGTTGCATCGAGCCAACAAGAGAACAACCCAAAGGGTCATTATATTTGTGTATGTGAGTCACCAAGGGTGTGTTTACTCGTTTTTTTTGTTTTGTTTTTTGCTTGAGTCACCCCAAGACACCCCGAGGGAGGTTGTCACATTGCCTAATATTAGAACTCGATGAAGACTCGTAAGAGTCCCGCTATGTACGTGTTCGATTGTTAAATTATACTTGCATTTTGGTTGTCATTCTCGCATCAACAATGTGACAAAACATAAGTTTTCAAATCTACTTTTGGTATTAAATTCCTTTAGACCTCAAAGCCTACTTCATTAGAGTACAAAATATTTGTTAACTTATCAGATAATTTTGGTGTCGACCGACATAATCCACGACTCGATTTCCATCTCGCCTCGACTCGTCATTTCACTCGACTTATCCACCGACGCGACATGCAATGTATCGTTAATATTAACATTAAAACCCGATATGACATGAAACATAAACCAATGAAAGAAAATAACTAGGTACACTAATATTGTTTACAACTTAATAAAAGAGAGGTTTCACACCTTAAACTATAAAAAATATAACTCGTAGACATTTTCAATGATTAAACCGAACATAAATTTTGATGAAACATATAATTTTGACAAGAAGGCAACTCGGAAAATTAGAATATACAAATCGACTTATACTGGATTTTTCATAAACATATACACAATTTTACAAATACTAACAAAACTTAATATTTTTGAAAGCGAGTATTACAATTTTTCTAATGAATGACATATAAGACTTTCCAAACATAATTATCGCTTTGAAACACAACCTACATCGTGCAATATGCATATAAAAAATTAGTTAAGATCTAATCTTAATTATAACAAATGACATGAAAATATGTATACATATACTTAATATATACCTTTTCTTTTCGAACCATATACGCCATATCATATCGTACTCCTTCACGAACATCATCATCATTCGGGCATCATCGGACAAAAGTCTCGTTCACTCTCGATATACTTTCTGCATATACACTTTCATAAGCCAATACTTGCAAATACTCGAAAAACTATTAAAACCTAAATGCTGCCACACAAGCAACAACAACAACAAACATTTGAAAACTTTTCTTAAAATTCATCGTGTCTTAAGCCTAAAACTATTAACTAAACTTGCCATACTATTATAGGTCGCGTGTCGGTACTGCGCACTCATACCATTTGACTTTACTCTATTTCAGACGGCCTCACTAAGGTGAGTTCATGGCCCCTATTTTACTTGTTTTGAAATACTTTTGGGGGAAAATACATGCTTGTTTTTACCTAAATGCAATACTTTTTTTGCTTGAATACGTTAATTGTTTACTAAAAAATTACATCTTTTACTTGAGTACTTGTTTGGTTACTCGAATGCATTACTTGATTTCTCGTTACATACTCAATTATTTTCTCTTGTATGCGAGTTCTTAAATGATTACGGATTGCCTAAGCTATTACAATTGCCATAAAGTCCCCACATATCACGAACCGTTAATTACGTAGTAAGCGCAAATATTATGAATAGATCTATTGGGTTGAACTCCCTGTCCATAGTAGGATAAGCTCTACTGACCACTAGTACGAGTTGGACGGACGCATAATTATTTGAGGTAATGCTGGGTGTTTTGGCAAGACAACTATTGGGGAAAATATACATACATAATACTTAAGGCTTCGGTTCCATGAGCTTAGGAAAATTTTGTTTACTTTAACAGAACATAATAAGCATACTTTCAAAAATCTTGTGATACAATATTACACTTATTTAATGGTAAATTTTCACTTTCAAGACATTGTGGGTTACACAATGATCTTATTATATTTACAACATTGTGGGTTACATAATGATTTCATTATTTTCACAAGATTGCGGGTTACACAATGGTCTCATTATTTTTATATCGTAAGAGATGCAAAGGTTACTAAATTCTTTTGATAAATACTTCTCGTACCTTACACTATTCTTTACTTGAACCTATGAACTCACAAATATTATGTTGACATTTTTAGCATGTATTTCTCAGCTACATGATTTTGGCATGGTTCAGTATTCATGAAGTCTCATTTGGAGGTCATTCTCTATAACTTGAACTTTGTATTATGAAGTAGCACCCTAGAGATGATACCTTCCGCTACGGTATTTTTGGGGGTGTTACAGATTGGTATCAGAGCGCAGGCTACAACGAACTAGGTTGCATTGTAGGCCTAGACTATAGATGCAGACCTAAAATAACTTTTAAAAGCAAGGAACATATTACTAGAATAACTGAACTGAGTATTTCAAAATTCATTGAACCTAGGTTGAATATAGATTGATCACCTATATTCAACTAGGGACAGTGGGGCATAGCCTATTCACATATGTTTGACTTAGAGGTGAATTTTACGATACTGAGAGTAGTTATATTAGAATCATTTTCGAATTGGTTGTCTACTTGATCTTTGAGAGTCATAAAGATTTCTATGCGTGTACATAAACATGGCATAATATAAAAGTTCACATCTACACACAACACACTTATATCACAATACTTGTTCTTCAAAACACTTTTCCCTTATATGGAATACTTTTTCATCACAATCCGGCTATGTTACGATACCCTACCCCAAACTTTGTACCTAATAATAAATCGGGACTCGTCACTAGCCGTTCTAGGAACGACCTCCAATTGCTTACTAGACGAAACCTTCAAAGTGAGTCAATCACCCTTATCCGAGACTAGAGGTAACAACATACCGCACCTTGACACTTTTCATTACTTCAAACTTCCTCATTCGCTCCATACGATAGGATTTCCTTTATTAGTGGTAGAAGCGTTGAATCAAATTATCAAAATACAATCACCCCTAGGACGTTGTGCCTCTAGGTTCTAGGAAATTCCGCCTCAAAAACATTCATTTCCCTACATGACACCACTTCCACATCGAGATGCCAAGAGGTATTAACATACCGAATGATTATAGATACCCAACTTTCATCGGTAACCAAGGAAAACACCCCACCCAATTGGTGATGACCACTAGTACAACAATATAAATCGTGATACCCATAACTATAAAATCCACTCGCTACTTAGCCACCAAACACTATCAAACACCTGAAACTAGACTTTACCTTTAGTCCTTTAGAAACTTATATAGATGTTCATACCCGACTATACCTTCACCTTTGATGAATTCATTCCTAATGACCTTTCTTTAAAAACGCGTTCATATCAACTACAAAACTAATAGTAATATTTTTCTAAGATACTCATTTTGCTGAGTTAAAAGCTTTCTGGTCAAACTTTATCAAGACTTTTGCATACTAACGAGTGACTAAATGTTAAATTTAGTGAAATTGTTTTATCTACAAAAAAAATAAAAAATAAAAAATAAATAAAATAAATAAAAACACTCTACTAAATTGTATATATCTATTTTAGTTAGACCCTATCAAGTCAAGAAAAGACTAAACGTCAAATTTTACGGAATTATCTTATCCACACCATGATTAAAAATCCATTTTACAAAATTTTAAATCTTTTGAAACCGTGTCATTCTACACAATTATTAATTTCAAACAATGGAGTATTTATTACTTGAAATATTGTCTTGAAATTCATATAAATATTTACTCAAATAAAGATTTCAAACAAAATCTTCTCCATTCCCTTAAGAAGGAAAACGAACAACCCGAAAAAAAATCTTAAAGACCAACCATCATGCCTTTATATCACTTTACATCAGAACAAATTGGATTTTGTGCCACTAGGATGTAGACCATAGATTGGATTAAGACCGAAAAAATTAGAGTGCATGCACTAACAAAGTTGTGAAACATCGTGGAGTTAAGACTAGAACCGACATCCTATTAAACTTACTCCGTGAATCATTATACCTCACCAAATCACCAAAAGGAACAACCAAAAGCAACAACCTAAGTACCCTCCCTACAAACAAAGGAAACCCTTAAATGACCTAGTAAGACCTAAGTCTTTGCAAGTACCATCACCACTTCCCAGACACCATGCTATCGGATAACATAAACTGAAATTCGGGACGGATTTCTCTTTAAGGAGGGTAGATTGTGACAAACCGTAACTTTTCAGTCTTTTATTTTAATGATACTACTATCTAAAATGCGAATTATTTTTTGTGTTTACAGATAATTAAAATTCAAAAACGAGAGGGTATCTCGTGATTTCAGAAAAACACAGCGCCGCACGCATACCGACACCGACTTAGTTACGGCAAAACATTTATAATCTAATTCCAAAGTAATAATGATACCTTAGTATTACGCTCATGAAAACGTTTCCAGAAACGTATTTGAAATATTTTACGCGTATCGGGATACTGCGTTTAAATTGAAACATGACGGGACACGGGTTACAATTAATATAATGTCTAATAATAAAACAAAAAAAAATAAAACTAACATTAACCCACCTCCACGCCCCATCCTTTTCATCTTTTTTTTTGCTTTTTCTTTTTATCTTCCCCACACCCCAAAACATCATAATAGTAGTGTTCTTCCTCTTTTGAAAGTCAAGAACGAATTTATCCCTCTAATCATACCAAATCCGGCCATCTACCATCACTAGACCATCATGAGATGTCATTGATGGGAGTAGATAAGAACGACAGCAGCTAAAGGGAGGTTTTTCTTCATTCAAGATCAAGAAAGCTATGGTCAAACGTTCCATTTGTGTTCCTATAAAGGGCGCCAATATTCATGGGGTTTTTTATCACATCTCACACTCGATCACATAAAATTTAGGGTTTGTAAACTTAGGGTTTTTCAAAATTGAATTGGGGGTTTTGTAAATAGATTGGTGAATTGTAAAATTAAAGTGAGAAATTATCTTGTAATCGATTCTTAGTTGAAGCCTTTGTTTTTGTTTTCCTCGGATTCATCCTCTCTCGACCTCACCCCCAACTTGGAAGAAAATTTTAATTTCTTCTATGAATTACTTTGGAAAGTTAAAGTGCTATTTTATTGAGATTACATGTTATTTTGTTAAAAAACGAATAAAACAAAGACTTGGAATTTAGAGTTATTTTAGTTGGGAACCTACAAATTGTTGTTGTTTAATGGGTGGCAAAAGTTAATCTTGAAAACAATATGGATGTTTGATTTGGCTGTGAACGAGCAAACAAGATTCAGGAAGAAAGAACACTTAAAAAAAAATGTTGTCTAATTGACTTGGAATGATTTCCGGCTTATAACTTAAGTGCTCATTTTAATTTTAAGCTTAGTTTATGCTTACTCTCTTCGTGTGTTGCCTCAGTTCAGGACTAAAACCACTCGAGCTATTCAGTGCACCTCGACTGAAAAACATACCCAATCAAGGGGTATTAGTCTTTGCTTGTTGTCAGTTTTGGTATACTAGTACACACGCAAAAAGAGTCCATGGGTTTGTGTTGAATCGAGCCAACAAGAGAACAACCCAAAGGGTCATTGTATCTGTGGATGTGTGAGTCACCGCGGTGTGCTTGCTTTTTTTTTTTTTTTTTTTTTGCTTCGAGTCACCCCAAGACACCTCGAGGGAGGTTGTCACATTGTCTAATATTAGAACTCGAGGATGACTCGTAAGAGTCCCGCTATGTACGTGTTCAGTTTTTAAATTATACTTGCGTTTTGGTTGTCATTCTCGCATCAACAATGTGACAAAACATAAGTTTTCAAATCTACTTTTGGTGTTAAATTCCTTTGGACCCCAAAGCCCACTTCGTTATAGTACAAATTATTTGTTAGTTGATGGGCAAGCCCGCGAAGTTTGGTTTGTGTCCAAGAAGGGTCCGTTTGGTTTAACTCGATCGACTTCAACGTCACAATGGGCGTTAATATTCGATACGACATTTAAACCGACACTACTATTGTTAACAAATTAATTAAAGAGAGGTTTCACACCTTAAACTATACAAAATATAACTTGTAGACATTTATAATGATTATACCAGACATAAAATTTGATGAAACATATAATTTTGACAAGTAGGCAACTCGGAAAATTAGAATATACAAATCGGCTTATACCGGATTTTTCATAAACATATACACTATTTTACAAATACTAACGAAACTTAATCTTTTTGAAAGCGAGTATTACAATTTTTCTAATGAATAATATTTAAGACTTTCCAAACATAATTATTGTTTTGAAACACAACTTAGGTCGTGCAATATGCATATAAAAAAATTAGTTAAGATCTAATCTTAATTATAACAAATGACATGAAAATATGTATACATACACTTAGTATATACCTTTTTCTTTCGAACCATATACGGCATATCATATACGTACGCCTTCACGAACATCATCATCATTCGGGCATCATCAAACCAAAGTCTCGTTCACTCTCGATATACTGCATATACACTTTCATATGCGAATACTTGCAAATACTCGAAAAACTATTAAAACCTAAATGTTGCCACACAAGCAGCAACAACAACAAACACTTTAAAACTTTTCTTAAACTTCATCGAGTCTTAATCCTAAAACTATTAACTAAACTTGCCATACTATTATAGGTCGTGTGTCGGTACTGCGCACACATACCATTTGACTTTACTCTATTTCAGACTGCTTCACTAAGGTGAGTTCATGGCCCCTATTTTACTTGTTTTGAAATACTTTTGGGGGAGAATACATGCTTGTTTTTACCTAAATGCAATACTTGTTTTACTTGAATACGTTAATTTTTACTCAAAAATTACCTGTTTTACTTGAGTACTTGTTTGGTTACTCGAATGCATTACTTGATTTCTCGTTACATACTCAATTATTTTCTCTTGTACACAAGTTCTTAAATGATTACGGATTGCCTAACCTATTACAATTGCCATAAAGTCCCCACACATCACGAACCCTTAATTACATTGTAAGTGAAAATATTATGAATAGATCTATTGGGTTGAACTCCCCGTCCATAGTAGGATAAGCTCTACTGACAACTAGTACGAGTCGGACGGACGCATAATTATTTGAGGTAATGATGGGTGTTTTGGCAAGACACCTATTGGGGCAAATATACATACATAATACTTAATGCTTCGGTTCCATGAGCTTAGGGCAATTTTGTTTACTTTTAAAGAACATAATAAGCATACTTTCAAAAATCTGGTGATACACTATTACACTTATTTAATGATAAATTTTCACTTTCAAGACATTGTGGGTTACACAATGATCTTATTATATTCACAACATTGTGGGTTACACAACGATTTCATTATTTTCACAACACTGTGGGTTACACAATGGTCTCATTATTTTTATATCGCAAGAGATGCAATGGTTACTAAATTCTTTTGATAAATACTTCTCATACCTTACACTATTGTTTACTTAAATCTATGAACTCACCAACATTATGTTGATTATTTTAGCATGTATTTCTCAGGTACTTGATTTTAGCATGGTTCAGTACTCATAAAGTCTCATTTAAAGGTCATTCTTTATAACTTGAACTCTGTATTATGAAGTAGCACCCCAGAGACGATACCTTTCGCTGCGGTATTTTTAAGGGTGTTACAGCTTACAATCTTAACATATACTAATGTAAATATCAAGTTCTAGTCGAAGTAGAACCAACTTTTATCTCTTTATATGAGACTAAAATACTAACCTAACACTCTATTTTTGAAGCATTGTGGTGATTATGAACTTTGAAGTATAATGGTGAGATATGGATACAAAAAGATTATAAACAAGTACTAAAGACTATAAAATATAAGACTTGAGAGTTTTTGTTCTTCCCTAGCTAGACAGAATGACTAGTTGTATGGATCTCTTAAATTAATATTAAATAAGATAATAATCAATGAATGAACGTATGAATGTAAGAGAGTATGTAAGAATGTGATGGAAAGGGGTGAAGAAAAATGCTTGCAAAGGGGTTTCTTAAATAGGCAAGCATGATACATCATACTACCCATGACCTCTTAAAGAGGGGACCGTCCATAGGGGGACGTCCCTCTAACTGCGGCAAAAACAAGTACGTTTTTTGAATGATCAATCCTACTTTGTTCGGAATCTTCCAAAGATTGTCATGCATGGAATGTGCAGGGATGAGATCCTAGTATCTTATCAAATCTTTGTAAAATACTCAATACTATAAATGGGTTTTAAAATATTCTCCAAACAAGATCATGTTGGATATTATCTCAAAATGAAAGATTACTTCTAGATGCAATTTTTTTAATCACCAAAATGATAGTATTTTAAGGACGTGAATTGATCTTATTGATCATATTCTCAAATGGGAATGTTCTTATTTAAGGTACCAATTAGTGAGTTTCTGTCATATTACCATAGGTAATTTAAAAACATCTTTACATAAGTGTAAGTAAAGTTGTAAGGTTTATGCAATGTTTTATAAAATAATGTAGACTATATGATGCATAAAAAAATGTTCTTTGATCATTATACAAGTTACAATATACCATATTCATACCTTAGTATATTCGTCAATGAAAAACAAGTATAAAACTTGTTTACGTGAACTCATACTTAATATGTTTTATACTTGTCATAATTAAAACTTAGAAAATCATTAAATACAAATAACTTTTTTAGACGATTGTTTTTATTAATAAAAGACACACTAATATTGAAAGATCATGTATAAATACAGATAATTATACATATATGCAGAGAAGGAAGGGTTGTAGGGTAACGTTGTTGTGCGTGATTTCGTTTGATAAAGGGGGTGACAGATCTTGTTGTTTGTGACAAAGATGTATTCTAGTGGTGGGGATGGTGTTATTAGTAGTGCCATTGGTGGTAGTTGGTGATTATGGAAAATCTAGGGTTTACAGTGTTTTTAAGAGATGATGGTGGCGGGTGCAAAAGGTGGTGTTGTTGACAAATGCATGGTGGTTGATGTGGGTGGCGATGGCTAATTTAGAGAAGGAAATGGATAGAGATGATCCGTTTAGAGTTAGAAAGTAGGGGTGATTATGGTTTGGCTTGGCTCGGTTTTAGGTTATAACTGAAATTAAACAGATTTTTTTTTTTGTTTTTTTGTTTTTGTTTTTTTTTTTTTTTTTTTGCTTTCTAGAAACCGTTTGGGTTTGGTTTTATCTAGAATCAGTTTTTAGTTTTTGTTTCTTTTCAGTTTGGTTTTTCGGTTTCTAGTTGATTTATCGAGGTATGGTCTTTTCAAGGTTGAATTTGCAATGCATCATAAATTAACACTTTCATGTTTCAATAATAAAGAAACATGCAATAATGTAAATAAGAAAGTAATAACCAAAAAACAAATGCTAGAAAATAATTGTTTATGTGTCATAAATTGATACAATAAGAATAACAAAAAACTAATAGACACCGAAAATCAAAGAAAAATAGTTTATGTGCTTTAAATGACACCGTCAAAAAGCAACCTGAACAACAGTGTCTTAAGTTTATATGTTATTTTTCACTTCGGTTTTATCCGGTTTGCTTTGTTTGCTAAAACAAAACCGAACCGCAAACTTCGATTATTTGAGAATACAAAGACCAAACTATCGGTTTTTCAAAAGATTTTGGTATTTTGTTTTTGTTTCTTGGTTAGGTTTGGTTTTTCGGTTTTCTGCACACCCCTATGAGAAAGTGACTGAGTTAGTGTGTCTTTTATTTAGGTTTATGATATACGGAGTAAAAACAAAGTAGATGGGGCAATTTGTCATTTTACTACTCCTAAATTGTAATTAACAGTCTAATAGAATATATGATCAAAGAACTAAACCTGTGATGTTTCAAAACCACAAGGACATGATATGAGAAAAAAAGAAAAAAGTTAAGGATTCAAATTCGTTATACACGACAAACCACAAAGACGATTTAAGTATTTAACTCTATTCTTTTATATAGAGTTAATGACCCAAACAGATAAAAGAAAGAAAAAATAATAATAAATAAAAAAATAAACTTGATTTCCAGACTTTAGACTTCGCGATTTTTTTTTCCAAAAAGTGAAGTCAAGTAAAAAATAAAACTGGAGTCGAGTGAAAAAAATGAAGTCGAGCAAAAAATAAAAGCAAGTATAGTAGTAGCTAGATTGAGCGATAAATATTTGGAAACAAAATCCAAATAGTGAAAATGATCTATGCGATGGAAAATAATTCTCTTAATATTTTTAAGTCATTGTCCCTTTTATATGTGCCTCTTTGTTAAACCACGTTATAAACCATTTAATATTTGTTTATTACTATTTACACAATTTTAGACCAATTTTGCACGACTATTTACCAAACACTAAGAATAAACCAAGTGACAATTATTAGAGAGGGGATTTTGGACTTTATCACTTTAAACTACTTTTAGTAATATAAAGTCTCATATGAATTATGTAGTGCTATAATTAGTATAACATCTAGTGTTTTGTTCATTTTGCTTTACTATGTTTGAGTTGGATTTTTTGTTTTCATATTATAGTTTTTTGTTATAATTTGGCTGGAATTTGTATGAACATATTTTAGTGAATAGTTTGATGTCTTATAAATTTATGTTGTTTAATTGACGATCATAATAAAGAAACATAAACCTTTGCTTCACCTCCATATGTAATATATCTACAAATAGGTTGTTGGTGTGACTAAACCCTATTTAGGGTTTAGTTTTTATTCTCCTTAATCGTTATTAGTTGTTGCTGTTGTTCTTGTCTTTTACGATTATTAGTGAGTTTTTAGGGTTTCGTTTGTTCTTATTTTTAGTGTTTCGTTTAATTGTTTCTTATTCCTAGTAACGATGCAAAGTGGTAATTCTAGTGTTCTTATGGTGTCGACTGATAAGGAAAATAATATCACAATCAATGGGCCATCAAGTTCTACTCCCGTTGGTAGTGATTCTAGTGGTCAAGCTAAGGTGGTTAGTGATGGTAATGTTGGCGACCAGTTGGAATCATCTTCTTTGGTGAGCTCCAAACCGATTGCAAGTGTTTATGGTGGTCCAACTATGGTTGGTCAAGATGTTCCTGTGGTGAGCTCAATACCTGTTGCAAGTGGTTTTAGTGGTTCAACAAAGGTTAGTCAAGATGTTCCTATCTCTATGTCTTTTGCATCTATGTTAAAGGGTAATACAACAAAGAAGATTGTTAAGATTACAAAGATGAGGAATGATAATTGTGCGGCTGGTTCTATTGTTACCATTCCTTTGGAAGTTGTTGATGAGGTAAGTAATAGATTTACTAATACATTTTATGGTTATTTCATTGGAAAGCGACTTCCCTTTTCGATTGTTGAGAATTATGTTCGTAACACTTGGGCGAAATTTGTTTTGTAAAGGGTAATTCTTAATAATGGATTTTTTCTATTTCAATTTGCATCTAAAGAAGGTATGGAAAGGGTGTTGGAAGAAGGTACGTTCGTGGTTGATCCGAATAGTTCCTATATTTTTAAATATTTAGACGCCTAACTCCAAATTAACTAAGGGTGAAATAACCTCGGCTCCTGTATGGGTTAAGATCCACAGTTAGTTTCCTATTCTTAAGTTCGTCTTAGTCTTATTACGACGCAATTTGGCTGTTCCATCATGCTTGATGCATATACTTGTTCGATATGTCTCAAATCTTGGGGTCATAATTCTTATGTTCATGCCCTTGTGGAAGTGTCGTCTAGGACAACCTTGCTTGATTAACTTGCTGTTGCGATTCCATATCCTAATGGATCTGGTCATTCAAGTGGAAAAACTTGACATTGAATATGAATGGAAGCCGCCAAGATGTGAAACATGTAAAATCTTTTATCATAATGATGAAAGCTTTCCTAAGAAAGTAAAACCGGTTGATAAACTATTGGCTAATGATGATGGGTTCATTGATGTTAATAGGAAGAAACCAAAAGTTAAGCAACCTGGTAAGAATCGACTTGCGGATGGAGTTTACTTTTAAAAGCCAAAATTTGTATATCAATATAGGCATGTTACTAAGAACAATAATAGGGGAGCATCGTCTTCCCAAACTCATGTTGAAACAAATGCAGGTAATAATTTGAAATCACGTGATAAAGATGCTACTTGAAAATTAGTTTTTAAACTTTTTTATTTGAAACATATTTTTGATGTGCTTAAGGAGCAAGATTCTATTTTGGATCGTGTGATTGATCCTACATGTGCTCGCGATAGTAATATTGCTTTGGGCGATTATAGTAGCACTAGTATTACTCTTATTGTTGAGAAAATTGGGAATCTTGAAAAGCTCATTATTGATGGGAAAGTTACTTTTGTCGATTATGATGGTTAACCTTTAAAAAGGTTGATTATCCGGGTGATCATGATAGTGAAGATCAGCTTGTGAGTGATTTGAAAGAGAATGAGCAGGATGTGTCTACTAAGCTTATTATTTCTTCCTCTACGTGTACTTCTTCAACAAAGGTGGGCAACCCATTCTCTAAGGTGGGTAATGTGGTAGTTTCTGATAGCGACGATAATGAAGTTCTGAAATATCCTAACGAGACTAATTATTTTGGTAGTGGAGCAAAATAGAGGAGTCTTTTGGAGCAATAGAAAGATGGTACATGTGACTACAATGATTATGAAGATGATTACTTTGATGATTGTGGTTTATATGCGGCCCAATTAAAGGTTGCTGACATCCATGATAATAAACTTAAATAGTAGGTTGTTTTTTAATTTTTTTTTTAATTTAGCATAAAAGTTAATGTGCCTTAGTTTATGCTTGTTTTGTTTTGGTTTTCTAGTTGTTTGTAGCTAGTTAATTATTTATGGTCTGTCATGAATGATTTAGTGGTTGTTTAAGCAGTTGTTTGAGGTTAATATGGTATTTCAGACGCATTCTATTGTACTTAATTGTTTTTTTTGAAATAATATAGTGAATCGGATGAAAGACTTTTTACTAAAAAAAATCTCTATAATTAAAAACGTAACAAACGTAACACATGCGTCACGACTTGCAACAGAAAGAGATGACATTGGTTTATTGAAGTAGTAGCTACAAATGATGGATTTAATAAATATAAGACTAAAATACACCGTTGGTCCCTAAACTTGGCAGGACGCATCGCGATGGGACAAAACTCGGCCTTTTCATCGCCACAGGTCCAAACCTTGGCCATTAAATGCCAGAATCGTCTCTTGACCAATAACGCCTATGTCAACGTCTTTTTTCTGTTAGTTATTGGTGGGTATTATAGTCCATACACATTTATAACTCAACTTAGTTAATTTTAACTCAAGAACTATTCCACCAAAACAAAAAGGGGTTATTGTTTGAACAAATTATATCAGTGTACCTGAGTCCTCACCACTTAAGTATGACTTCATAAAAGTCAACTGGTAAAGAAAGTATGAGCTCACAGAAATTTACCGAGGATTAACAAACAAATTTATAAATTATCAACTACTTAGCTAGTTGACTTATAACGATCAACTATATACGATGTTTGATGAAACCGAACATAAGCGATACTACTGAGTCATTGTCGATACATGTTAATATCCGATCGTTACAAAATATAAAAGATGAATTTGGGCCCAACTTCAAAACGTTCAACTGCTAAATCTTCAAATGATCTACATACCGATCGATATCCGTAAAGCATGAACCGACAAAACATGAACCTAAATTGATGATGATGTCGCCATTTTGTCTCGCAAAAACAAGTATACAAACAACAAACATATAAGTTATGAACTGTAGTGTTACTGATTAATGGAATTTAACACATGACATGGTATTCATCATTGAAACATCACCTAGGGTCGCCTTTGGGCTAACAAGGCTAGGACGCAGTTTATAATATTTTCTTTGCTCGAAAGGTGTCTTAACACCGCTTTAAACATCAAGAAGACCACCACCAACCCTTTCACCTTCCCTCCAAATCAAAACCAGCAAGTTCTCAACATCAAACCCCGCAAACTCAACCATTTTGGCCTTCCCTTCCCATCTAAACCTCGCTAAATTCTTGAACAACTTCTCCCCTTTTTTTCTGGGCAAAACCTCCTCTTCATCAACCATCTTTCCTTTTCCTTTTCCTTTAATTTTCTCCCTTTTTTTAGCTACAATCCCTTCTTCGTCTTTGATTACAACACCACCTTTCACTCTTGGTGTCCTGGTTCCACTCCCCTGCATTTTTTTCTTATCTATCACCTGCCATTGACGTCTAGTCCTAAAAGGTGTTTGACTAAGCATCCTAAAGTTAGCATCCTACTCTACCCAACCCACAACTTCAAAACTGATGTTTTTTAAGTAAAATTGTGCTAACTTTTGGGGCTTGTGGGCTCTGAAGATATCAAATGACTCATTTGTTTGACCATTCCAAACAAAGTATGAACATCAACATCAAGTATGAATCAAATGCAAACCATTTTCTAGGGATTGTTTAGGATCACGAGAAAAACAACGCCCATTTTTGTTCATTAATCTCGATAACACATTATCAAGGCTTGAACTAAATATATTCCTATCATCGGTAAAGGCACACAGACATTAATGAACCTCGTTCATACCGAGTGAGCTATAATCAAAAACCCCATTATAGTGGATTCGAACAGACCTCACCCTTCTTCTTCTTCCTTCACATCCTTAAAAGTGGAGACGAATATGCTTCATCCCTACATTGTTACTTTTTTGTTTTTAAGAATGGTTTTGACTAGATGTGTGTTTCAAAGACGTGAGTGTGGATGTATGTTAGGTTTCGTTTTGATTGGGTTTTGTTAATTGGGTCGGGTTATTATGATTGTGTTTATTGTTTCGGATCTTGTTAGTTGGGTTCTTTTGGTGATTCCCAACACATTAATTGTGTATAAGCGTATCAAGGAAGGCAAAGGTCAAGTTGCGGGGTAATAGGTTTAAAATGTCACACTTGGTCCCTCAATTTGGCCGATTAGCCGTTTTTGCACTTAAAATTCCGTGTATTTTTCTCATACAAACTTGACTATTTCTCTTTTACTAACTTCACAATTAGTCCACAATTTGGAATGTCCATTGTTTTGGTATTTATTGGTTAATACACTATACCAATTGCATACCAACAATCAAAAGAAACATATCCTAAGAAAATCTCAACAACATCCCAATGGCTGACTTCCCACTACTTGAAGAACTCGCCAAAGCTTCGAACTCGGACTACATGTTTCACTCAATTTCTCTCTTTTATCAGAGAGAAAATGATAAGGACATCAAAATTGCTAAGGGACTCCAAAACACTTTGACTGACTTGATTCGGGGTATGAAGGAAACCCAATAATACATCTCTGAGATCTAAGGCTTTCGAACTACGGTGATGAACTACAAGGTTATCGAGGATCTTCGCAACAGCAAAAAGGCTAATGTCTTGAAGGCGTTGGAGATAAGGAGGATGATCATCGACACACTCAGGTGTGTGACAGAACAACTTTCTTGATGATCTTAGGAAGTGTTGAGAAGGAAAAGAAGTGGTTATGTTTTCCCTTTTTTTTTGGAAAAATAAGTACTGAATATTTAATGTTTAATATGAAGTTAATGAATCTATATGTTATGTTCTAGTGTTTTAATTTGTTAATTATGTTGTTAATTGTTGTATTCGTCAAGAGAGTTGTTATATCGGTTTTGATTGTATTGGGTGTTGGTAGAACTATGGTCCTTGCTCAAGCAGTTTAAGAGTATAGGGACATAGGTTTTAGTCCCTTATCCTGTCCTCACATTTGCATTAACTTATAGCAAGCACTTTATTCTCACATTTTACCACAAATTTGAATTCATATACATAAACCCAACCCTTTCGGAGAAATTGCGTCAAAATGGGTAAATCTAGAGCTCGTAAATGCATTAAATGCTCCAATTGTCAAACCGTTGGACATAATAAGTCTAGTCATGTCACAAGGATCGTATCAAAACCAACAAAGGAAACTAAGGTTCGAGGTAGAAAAAGGCATTGTGATGGCAAAAGGCAACAGGTATTCATTTAATTGTCATTTGCATAACGATTGTTCTTGTGTGTTTACATTCTAGTTGATGTGCAAATGTATTACTTTTGTAGTGGATGGATGAAGACGATATAAGGAAGACTATGGAACAAGAGTTTTATGATGCTCTTTATGAGCAAGAAGAAGAACACACAAATTTGGAGGAAGATGAAGAGTCGAGTTGGATGAAGAATCATTCCAAAGTAGCTTTTGGAAGAGGAGAGAATGTACAAAAGAATTGAAGAGGAATGGGAGAGGAAAAATTGGCTTGAAGATGCAGAGTATGAGGCAGCTTACTATGGAGTGTCTGTGGAATACTTATATCCAAGACATCCATATGTGCTGGATAAAATTCACGCTCTGAATGGCACAAATTCCAGCAGTTTTCAAAGGTTGTAGGCTTCTAATCTTCTAGCCATTTGTAATATCGACAATATTATGTTTGAACATGTTTTTGTTTTTTTTGTTGACTTTATAAGTTGACTAGCTTGTAATAATTTATGTTGTCTTTACTCCTTATCTACTTGTTCAACAACCACAACTCCTTTCTACTTACATAATACATCTTAAGTCAGCAATTGTTTATCATACCAACATATTATCACCATGGATGTAAAAAATGGTTGTCAAATGGTATGCATTGACTGTTGGGTTGAAAGGGAAAACAGGGCTGGATTGACCTTTTTTGCAAGGCGTCCACCTTATAGAGCTTTCATGTAGTATGTTTGTCCAATGTGCCTTGAGATAAGGGGAAACACATCTTATACTGGTAGCGATGGTGTTACAAGGGAAAACACAATTGTAACACCCCCAAATTCGGTATACGCAGCGGAATTAAGGTAGGGGTATTACTTCATTGAACACAGTCATAATAATAGATAAACGGCTCGAAAGAGACGTTTAGATAAAAACAGTTATCATTCATTTATTTAAATCATAGTTTTACAAAATAAAGGTCCCAAAGGAAATACGGAAATACATAGTTTTATTCTTGTGAATGATAACAAAATGGACGCCCTTTTTAAAGAAAGTCCATAGCCACTCCGTGCCAGATCGTGCTCTAGTTTCCTGAGATAAAACATGCTAAAAAGTCAACACAAAGGTTGAGTGAATCCATAGTGTTTGTTTAATAATCAGTTGAACACAAGATAGCGATAGTAAAAGCGAGAATATTGCGATCAAATATATTGCCCTAAGTCTCATGACACACAAACCTTAATACTAAGGCGTCATAGTAATGACGTAAGTTACAAACATCATGGTGATGATGTGAGTAACCATGCCCTGTAGGAGTTTGCCATTCTCCTAGTATTCTCAATAAAGTGCATTTGGTTACCTATCCAACTAACACAAATGGGCGCCAACCGCCAATAGATCTATTCACTATATTCGCTCACTGCAAGTGATTAATGGTTCATGATATGAGGGCTTTTAGTGGCATCAAAGTAGGTACTTAGACAATATCAATCGTGATAGCATACAGAAAAATACTTGTGTTCGGTTTTTTTAGCATGTATCTCCCCACAAGTTTTGAAAACAAATATGTAAAAGTGGGACTATGAACTCACCTCGGTGTTATCGTAGTCTGGATGGAAAACAAATTAGATAATATGAACAAACTGCTCCGACTCCCGACCTGAGTTGGTATGCCATGTATTTAGTATTCGTATTCAAGTTTATGCGACGATAATGTTCTATTGATAATTAGATATCATGAAGTCTCTTCAAAAATTAATAATACTTATCATACATATTTTTATGGCTCGAATGTTTGTTAATAAATTTTTATCAAAACCAAAGCTGTTAAATATTTTATGTTTCCAAAATGTTATAATTTACAATTTTAAATATTTACAATTTTTACCCTTATACTTTCAAAAATGACACTTTAAACCCTCAACTGTGAGTTATTGACAAAATTAGCCCTTATATAATTAACTTCACAGAAATTACATTTTTAGTCCAAAAAAAAACTCTATCTTACAAAAAGTACAATTTTTATGCTTGAAATTTTATAAGAACAATTTACTAGTTTTTGGCCTAAATGGATAAAAGTGCGTGTGAATAAAAGCGAGGCCTTAAAAGGTTTTTACTACGTTCTTGATCCTTTCAAGATTTTGTCCGGTGGTCTTTCTAATGGTTCAAACTAGAGGTCTTAAGCTCTTACGGTTTGGTCGCAATGATTTTCCAAAGTAGGGGGTTAGGTGCCTTTTGTTGGTTTTGGGCGATAACAGGGCTAACTAAGGGTAGATTTTACATGAGGCAAGCTAGTGCTTCTACATCGCATTTGACCCTCTAAACACTTTGCTGTAAGATCTTCTAAATGGTATAAGTCTCATGTCCTAGTCGTCTTTGATTAGAAAGATACAAGTCCACGAACATGGCCACTTGGCCACGACGTGTTTTATGAAAATTTTAGTTTTAACCCATTAACTTTTACGGGTTCACCTAGAGACGTTGTAATATGTTTACTAACTCTTTTTAAGTTATTTCCCATCATCCTATAACTCCCACGACTCAAATTTTGAAAAATGTACACAAGGCTTATTTATGAAAATTCCCGCGAGTCACCCTCTTTGTGGTTAATTATAAAATAGACTATAAGTGCTTTTAAAGACGTTATTGGGGCATTAAAAACTTTGCAGCAAGCCCTTTAAGACGGTGTAAACCTCGTACTTTGAAACCTTTTAACTTGCAAGATATTAATTACGGAAAAGGGGTACTTAGGCTAATCTTGCCAATTGACAATTTTCGTTTTTAAACCATAAAACTCTATATCTTTTGCATGCGACCTTGTAAAATGTTGTTTTACCCATTTCTAATATTTCTAAGATAGTTCCTAATCAAATTTATCAAAAATCCCGTTTTTTCCCACATACCTGTTGTAAGAAGTTTTTTGGTGTTTAGGACTTTTCGCAAGAAATGTAGGGTGTTTTTAAGTATAACGACTAGGCCTTTTAACTTAGGGTTATGGGGCGTTTGTAGTATCCGGTGGTGTTTACAACGGTACCTTGGTTGACCCTAGTACCTCTATCCTGAAGTAGATAAATGAGGGGCAAGTAGGGGGTTGGCATGTTTTGGCGCCAATTCCGAGAGCGTAAAAAACAAAACATGCCATTCAATTAATATAAACTTATAGGGTGTTAGTAACTATACTAGATGTTTATTTTGCTTTCTCAAAGGACTCCTAACATGTTTTAACATTTAAAAAAACGCATTACAAATGGGTGTTTGTCTTTGGGGCGCACATGTTTACAGAAAGAATATGAAATATAGTTTTGACTTTGTTTTTCCACATAACACTAATCCATAATCACTTATATGTTTAATTGAATGTATAAAATGAGTAAAGAAAGAGTGTGGGTGTACTTACAATTAATATGATGCTTAAACACAAGAAAAACTCTCCTAGGAGCTGCTAATTTCCCCAAATACTCCACTCCTTCTAAAGCTTTTGTTTACCCCTTTTTCTTTCACTACTTAAGGTAAATATTCAGAATATATATGACTATGGGAGAGGTTATATGGTGCGTGTGATGTGTGGGTGGTATGGTATAATGTGTGTGATATATGGGACACAAAGAGGAGGGGGCGTCATTTATAGGAATGGGAGTGCATGGACTCCTAAGTGCTAGGTCACCTTGTCTCACAAGAGAAGGCACATGGTGAGGTGTTTCAATACACATGGGAGGTTCATGTGATTGCAAGGGGACATGAAGTGTGTGGTAAAACTCTAGCCAAGAGTTTTACCCACAAACTTTGACTATGGTAAAACTTCAAGGTAAAAGAGTGATGTGTAACTTTCATGTGCAAGTAATTAGTTTGTGGTTAGGACATTTACATGTAGTACTTAGGTAACTTAGTAGTAACTTGCTAGTTCATTTCTAACCATGGTAATTAAAGGGGGAGTTAGGCATTGAAGGGTAGTACCTAGGGCTTTTTAGGCTGTACATATTGTGTAGTCATGTAATTACATAGTTAAGGTTCTAATTTATTTGAGATAAAATCTAGTTTAGGTTAATTTACATGTAAATAATAAAAGTAAATGCTTAAGTTTGGTGCATTGTTGTTTGTACATTAGCATTGTTTTGTTGTACTTACTAAAAATAAAATATATTTTTATGGCTTGTGCTTGAAAGGTTTGTACAATGTGTTTAAAATTAAGTACACTAAGGTTTATAATGAATTTTATATTAAATGAATACTTTTATGCATCAATGACTTGTACATTGGTTTAATTAACTTGTACCTTGGAAATTTGTAAAAGTTTCATATATATCTTTAATTTTAGTTTGTGATTTTATTTACATAAAATCATAAGATTTGCAAATTAGGGTTTTAACTGGAAAATGCCCTAGAGTTAGGGTTTTATGCCTTGTAGGCTTGTATATTAAGTTTAATGGTTTGTACATTAGGGTTTATGACGTAGTATCGTAATTGTTATAATACTTTAAGAAAAACCCTAATTTACTTAGTGACATTTTATTTGAAATGACGCTAATGATATAAGGATACTTTCTACCGATCATCCTGTATGTTATGTGAGGGCACAACTGGCATGGGTGACCATGCCGGGAAGTTTCAAGTATGACATTGTTGTGAGACTTCCGTTGTCACCTAAGAGTGTGTATATCAAAGGCGGTAACTATGAGAGTGAGCAGTTTGTGAGTGTGGCTTATTATCTAGTTGTAGGAAGAGAAAAAAAATGTACGTAGAAAAATGAATTACTATTAGTATAAAGATGGATTTTTACCGGTGGTTACAACAACCACAGGAGATAGTGGTGGATATGTGATGGGTCTACATATTTCTGCACCTACTAGTGTTGGTACATCCTTAGGCAGTGATGAAGAAGAAAGTGAACCACCTACAACTGAAATAACAAGTGGAGAGCGCCCAAGCCAAACACCACGTGAAGCACCTGCAACTGAAAGGCCAAATGGAGAACGCCCAAGACAAACACCAGTTGAACCAACTGCAACTGAAAGACCAAATGGATCACCTACTAGTCATTTAACGCAGTGAATTCCTAGCAAGAAATGCTATGTTGTCTTTCGTCTAAATGTAGCTTAACCGATATGTGTGTGATTCTTTTGTTATAATAATTGAATTTTGGATACATTTGAATCATTGACTTTATAAGTCAAACAAAAGAGATTTTAAATACTAACAATTGATGTGGTTCCTCTAATAATTTGGTTTGTTGACCTTATAAGTCAAAATGGGTTTCCCAACACCCACCTAAACCGGATATGCAAGTGCAAACTACAAAATGAAAACAACATATCCAAAATATACCTACACCACCACCTAATTACACCATATGAACCAAAATATACATGTTAACAAGTATCGTTTCAGAACCATCATCACCAAAAATATACATCTTCATTACATCAACAACTAAAATAACGGTGAACTTCTTGATGGGAAGCTTGTTATTCATGGGGAGACTTGAGGTCCTTAGGGAGGCACATACCACTCATTCCTATTTGTGCCGGAGCATCCCACGCCCGCTACAAGACCAAGTACAACTTTGGGAGCGAAGCCTTGACGCCTTGGAAGCTTGGGAAGTGGAACCTTTCAAATTAGTGGTCTTAGAAGACATGTTCTCACACTCATCATCGATGATGTATGCGAAATAATGATGACATCAACTTCATTTCCTTTCACGTTAGTATCCGGAAAGATAGACAAAAATGTAAAGAATCGAGTTCACCCATTACAACTTTCTTAGCTTGCAAACATTAACTCTAACCTTTCTCGGACTCTTTATTCCCATATTTTTCCCACAAGTCTTCAAGTATCACATCAAGAATGTCATCTCCTATATCCCACTTATTCCATAAGTAGCCATGGCATACTCAACCATATCGCCGATACCTTTAGCTTGCTATAATCCTCTTTTGACAGATTCGACCATCGCCGGTTTACATCAAATAAATTGAGTTATTTATGCTCATCCTTTAAAATGGCAATCACACAAATACAAAAAACCCGACTAACCTTTCATCACTTGAGCTTCTTTCGCAAATCGCATAAATCATCAAACATTTCATCGACATTTCATCTTCTTTTAACCAAGTATCCCATATTTTGCCTTCACATATTTTACCATCTCATCGGTTACATACGTAAAAGTAAGCTCCTTGTGCGCCATTGTTAAAGTGTGTGTCGGGGTTGTGTGAAGAAGGAGGAAACGATCAAGATGGTATACTGAAAGCGTTTCTCAGAATTAACTAAGTTGAGTTATAAATGTGTATGGACTATAATACCCTCCAATAACTAACAGAAAAAATACGTTGACATAGGCGTTATTGGTCAAGGGACAATTCTGGCATTTAATGGCCAATGTTTGGACCTATGGCGATGAAAAGGTCGAGTTTTGTCCCATAACGATGCGTTTTGCCAAGTTAGGGACCAACGGTGTATTTAGTCTAAATATAATATAGTGCAAGTGTCTAAGTAGGGAATATGGCAACGAAGCGAAATGTTGGGATCAGATTTCTTATCCTCAACTCCGTTTCTCACTCCCTATCCCGTTTCCACTCCATCCTTGTCCGAGAATTTCTTTACATCCGCTTCCTCGCCTTCAACGGGATTGGGGATCCCAGAGGATTTTCACCCTTATGAAGTAAACATAAAATTACACAAACTTGGGATAATATAAAAAATTGACCCGTGAAATGTCTCAAAAATGTATCATAAATAGTTAGATTAATTAGAATGTCAATTTAACTTTCAAGCTTTAACAATTGAAATATCACATATTATATAGAAACAATGTGCATTGTATGTGTGTATGGAGTAAATGTTAGTCAAATAATATGTTGTTAGTGCTTATTTTTATAGTATTTGAATATTTAAATATAGCATATAAATATACATGGCAATGTTCATAAACATATACATAAATAGGTAATTCTAGCTTGATATGCATATCTTTTTATGAAATTTTACATTAAAAAATTCGGTCGAGTTGGGTTCAAGATTTTGTCATTCACATCCCCACCTTTATTTCTCGGTTTTATAATTCGAGGATTCCTCTTTCCTTCCTCATTCTCGGTCAACAAAGGGATTTCCCAATCACGAATTGGGTTTGAAGATCGGGTCATCGAAGATGAATATTTTGCCATCTCTATTTCAAGTTTAATTCGCTAGAAAATTCAAACTAAAATCTTAAAACAAGAGTCGTGCATTTATCATTTTTAACTATTCTATAAACCGTATAACCCACTACCCGCAAATAGTCAACGACTTTGTTTATGAACCTATGACGTGCAATTAGATGGCAATGTGGACCTACTCCATATTTTCTATTCATGTCGACTTTTCTTTACGTAAATGTACGGTTTAGTACTACTCCGGTTTTCTTTTAGGCTAGGCCGCTAGGCACAATCACGACTTTTACATCGGTTGGTCAACCGAAATTTGTATGGACGACCGGTATTTACATCGGTCATATTGTTTGTGGCACTCGGTCTATACATCGATCGTGGGGCAAAAAGCCAATATCGGGCTAAATTCAACCGATATCAAAACATTCCATTTCCAACTTTATTTGCCGGTTTGGGCATTAATTTTTTTAAAGTTTTGACCGTTGTAAAAAAAAAAAAAAAAAAAAAAAAAAACTTTTTTAACTTTACGACTCTATAAATACTAACTCAAACACATTTATAAAACACACAATTTCAATCAACCATTCTAACGAAATACCCATAAACACAATCTTTAATATGTCGTTCGAGCTTTTATTCGATTCTTCTTCGCCTTCCAACGATGAAGAAGTTTTAGTTAGTTTGTGGAGTTTGCATGATTTTGCTTGGAAGGCTTACAAAGCATCACACCAAAAGTTTGACGAAGGTACATACGTAGGGATCATGAGGGTGCTCATAATCGTTTAGTGGCGGCATATCTCGAAAACTTCATGATTCGACGCAAGAACATTCCGTCGGCAGATTCCGAATGAGCCGAGAACTATTCACGTAAATTGTTCGGGGTAACCGATCACTCTCCTTATTTTCGACAAACTCTTGATGCTAGGGGCGTACCTAGTATTAGCCCATTGGTCAAGTGTCCGCGCCATTCGTTAATTGGGATCGCGGCGTTCCTCGATTCTCTGACGAGAATCGCACTCGGCAACAACATCCCGTGAATGTCTCCGTAAGTTTTGCGAGGTTATCATGGAGTTATATGGTCGTGAGTATTTGTGAAATCCGCGTATTCGACCTTGAAAGAATATATGCTCATCACGAGTATAAGCATGGCTTTCCGGGATGATGGGAAGCATTGATTGTACAAGTTGGGAGTGGGAGAATTGCCGAATAGTATGAGAGCTCAACATTGTAGGGTGATCACGGGCCGATCCATTCATTTTATTGTAGCGGTTGCTTCCCAAGATTTATGGATTTGGCATGCGTGCATTTTGGTGTCTCCGGAATGAATAACTACGTAAACGCTTTACGTCGTTCCCCTGCTTTCAATGATATCAACCGAGAGAGCACCGGACCTTGAATTGAGGTCGACGATGTGGCTTATAAAGGGATATTATCTTCCGACGGATATATCCACAATGGTCCGTTCTATGAAGTCCATTTCAAATCCTCCCACATGTTATGAAAAAGAATATTGTACAAGAAGAAGCACGAAGCGACAAGAAAAGATGTGGAACGGGCTTTTGGTGTGTTGAAGAAGAAGTTAAAATGCTTAAAGTTCCCGCCGAGGGTTGTTTAAAAGGATATCCAAGATATTATGTATACATGTATCATATTACATAATATGACCATTCGACAACAAAAGAAGCGATATCTCCTACATGGTTCGAAGATGAGGGACACCAAGATTATGATCTCTTAAGAATGCATGCGTAATCGTTAGTAGTTACTAAGGAGCTAATGGACGATCAACTCATCAACACCTCAAATCTAATTTGATCGAACACATTTGGAGAAATCGTCGAAATCATGTCAATGAAGAGAATGAAGTCGATAGTGACGATGACGATGAGGAAGGCGATGAAGATTTTTTAATGTTTTAACGTTATTTGAATAATTTACGTATTGTTTTTAATGTTTATTTGAATTTCGTCTTGTAATCTTTTAAATTTTAATGAATTTAAATTTGATGTTTAAAATGTTTGAATTAAAAAACAAAACAAAAAAAAAACAAAACAAACCCGACGGTCATCATTTGTGGCATCCTGGTCATGTCTCGTAACCGAGAGAGAAAGTCGACGCGACGCGGTGACACTGGTCACGATCGCGTGCCTTGACTTTAGGTCAACACTTTTACACTTTGACAAAGATGTCCAACAAAATTTAACTGAGTATAAGTCAAGTTAAACCGATCATATATGCCCGTATTTGTTTTATTATTGTGTTACAAGGTTTCGATAAGGGGTATAAGAGTTGTATTTCTTCTCGGTCGCCGAAAAGACTACATCCACAATTAGTAAATCAATTACAAGTAGTGGTATAGTGAGAGCATCACTTTATTGTCACAAAAGGTAAATTTATAAGAGTTATCTTATTTACACTTACAACACAAGCCTAAATATATATCTAATGCATAAATCATTTGTACAATTGCATTAAGTACTTTCTCTCTAAATTCTCACAAATCAATTTTTAAATCAACCAATCAAATTATTAGATTCATTTGTAAACATGATTAGAGTAGGTCCAACAATCATTTTTCTTAACACTCTATTTTATGTAACTATGATCATCCAAAGAGTTCTATGCTTCTATATACAAGATCATTTACCAAATAAGTATGAATACATATTTATTGCTCAAAGAAAGAGATCTAGTGAGAAGATAAATTGAAATAAGAAGAATTAGAAGAAATTTGAGCCACACATTTTAAATGATGAAGAGAAATTTAAGAGGAGATGCATCTATTTCTTTATTGCATCCGAAATGTGTCTGTGATTTCTTCTCACCGAGAAAACTAGAAGGGGTTGAATAGTTTTGCCGATTTTAAGTTAGTTTCAAAACTTTAGATTCGTTAATATGTGAGATCTTATGGATGTAGAGAAAGTATACATCTAATGATAAAGCAAGTAAATAAAGTAAAGCAAATGGATAGAAATGACACAACCGATGTATAGTGGTTCGGCTACAAGGACACCTTCCTTGCCTACTCCACTCCCCGAGTCACCTACTCGAGAGTTCAAGCACTATGTCAACAAACTCCTTCACTTGGCGGAGAAGCCTTCACAACGTTATTTACACCTTTTACGGTGACAAAGCTGATACCGAGTCCGTAACACGGTGGACCAAACCAACACGACTATTACACAACAAATATGTGAAATATCAAATACAAGATCTTCGCTGAAATCTTGCGGAGTGACAAATCAATCAAGGTCCCCTTGCTTGGATGACTTGTAGAATGCTCGTGATCTCGCCTTAGAGAATGACCTATATGAGAATCACAATAGAAAGAAGAAGAACAACTCTAGATCAAGTGATCTATATGTTAGAAGAGAATGAGAGTGTTTGAGAGATTTAGTAAGAAGAGGGTGAGTTAGAATGAAGAAATGGCTCTCTATTTATAGGCAAAATATTCCATCGTCCCCGGATCCCACGGATCCTCTCACTGGGATCCGTCTAGTGTAATCCTAGGGATCCGTGGGACGCTCCTCTTGCCCATGGGTTTTTGGTTATGGGTCATGGGTTATGGGTTGGTCCATGGTTTTCCTTAGATTCAATGTATCTAAGTATACATTGTATCTAGCCAACTTGGGTATGGGTTATGATCCATGGGTTATGGTCCATGGGTTGTGGTTTTACCCATCCTAATAAACTATTACAACAAATAATTAATTACAACATTTTTGTATATAAATGGCTATATGTAAATGCTTTACAAAATAACATGTATCCTTATAATTGTACTTAAGATAACATTATATTTGTTATCAACAAAACACAAAGAGATCGCAAAATATTAATAAGCGTTTTTACGGTTTATTTGTATTAACAATCTCCCCCTTTTTGTTGATGACAAAACATAATGTTATGATGAGTAAAACTTAAGAATAGATGTAAGTTTTGAAAGCCCCTAAGTTTTACTTCTTCTCCCCCTTTTTTGTCGAAACAAAAAGTTAACCCTTGGAAGAAATAAAAGTGTGGAAAAATTGAAGAAAAATAAAAAAAAATCCTACAAAGAGAAAGGTTAGTAACATGCTTATGTAATCTTGTGATTGACGAGAATCAAGATTGGGAGCCAAGGTATGTAAACAAGGCCTTGTAATAAAACAATAAAGTGTAGTGGTATTTATGCCACCTACAAGCATGTAAAAATAAGAACAAGACTTGTTCTTGAAAATGACTTCAAAAAGAAAAGATACTAAGAATAGAAAATAGTAGTAATGATTCCTTCCTTGCTTGCATAAGGTTATGGATGGAGGTTTGGATGAGTAATGGTATTAATGCGATCAAGGATGAGGTTGAGTATGAATCGCATTTCTTCCCTAACTTCTATTGCAATTTCCCTAGTGGATTGGATATGTTCACAATGTAGGTGATGTGGGTAATGAGTACGGAAATTTTCCGGGTTGTTTTGATTTGTGAGTTGCGGAAGTTGTGGTGGAAAAATAGGAAAATACGGATCAAAGTCCTGAATGATTGGAAGTGGTGGTGGAAAAGAACCTAGATGTTCTTGTAGTTTAATGGGAGCTAAAGGTGGTGATGTTTCAAGATCATTGAATATTGTGTTTGGAGAAGTTGGAGGTGTCAAAAAGGCTAATTCTTTTTTCTTTGCTTGTTGAGATCTTGTTGGAGTCGTAAGGAGTTTCAAAAGAGTGATTTTAGGTGGTGAGTAAGTTGGTGATGAAGTTGGTGTACTCGTTGGTGATGAAGGAGGTGCTATAATGGAAGCATCTTGTGGTGAATTAGTTGATGGTGATGAGCCATATGATGATGGTTTTCCTAAGCAACAAGATCGGATGTTAATCCGTGCGGATATCCTAGAGTTTGATTTTGGTATTTTGGAAGGTGGAAGTACAAAGGTTTGGGTTTCATGAAGATGATTATTTGTACTAGGTGATTCATCTAAAGAGTTAGTGAATGACATGGTGTAGTGTGTTTGTGAATATGAGATGGATTATGCAAGCATTTTGGGAGTTATATATATAGAAAAACAAAGCATTGTAATGAATGCTTGACCCAAAATGTGGATTAAAATCTAATGATTAGATATGAATTGAAGGCATATGATCATGAGAACACAAGCATTAAAGAGCATACTCAAAAATAAAACAAATGTAGATTTTTCATCCAAAGTGAGAAAATAGAAGATAAAACAGCTTATGTCTCACGGATCCTTCCCTTGAGGATTAAGTCCGGCATGAAATTTGGGATCCGTGGGTGCAGTGATTCGAGGCAACACAAAATTTTCCTTTTGAAACATTTTTGCCTAGTGTGCCTATATGCAAACTATTTGGAGTTGCGGTTATCTCGACCCTAAGAAGAAAAAGGAAAATAAACTAGAAGTAGAAAAGCATCATATTGAGATAACCCCGAAAACACATATTTAGTACTTAAGTACGTAATCTAGTGTTATCAATGCTCCTAATTCATTGTTACTTAAATGAATGTACCCGAAAATACATATTAGTTATGTATCTCCTTTAGCATTCATAAGACATGAGATGCAATGAAAACGGGCTTTTACTTTGTATTAATAATGAAAAAGCGATTTGTCCTAGACGTGAGAAATTGCTTTTGTGAAATTGATACGGGAAGGTATCATCCTTTTAGAAAGCATTTTGAAAAGGGGTTTTCTTTGAAAATGTGTATGTAGTTATGTGTTTGCAACTTGTATAAAAAAATAAGAAAGCTATAAGTGGAAAACTTATCTTGGGTTTTGAAAATTCCCGTATTGTTTGTGAGTTGTGCGTGAAATAGAGGTCCTAGACTCGAGAAGAAGAAGGCTAGTGTTTACATACCTTGTAGAGTCAAATAAATTCTGACGTTTGTTCCATTAGACCAAGACCAAGACGAGTAGTTTGAATTGTTCCGCTTCAGCGGTTTGGTGAGGGCGTCGGCTATCTTTGTCTTCGGATGCTACCTTCTCAATAGAGATGTTCCCTTTTGAATATTGTCTCTTAAGAAGTGATGGCGAATCTCTATATGCTTTGTGCGAGAATGCTATACGGATTCTTGCTTAAGTCGATGGCACCTTTGTTGTCACATAGGATGGCTATGTCGCTTAGATGAATGGCGTAGTCAACTAACGCTTGCTTCATCCATAGTGCTTGTTGGCATGCTTTGCCGGCGGGGCGTGTTAAACGGTTGTTGATATTGCTAGTTCCGTTTGTTTATTAGAAAACCAAGATGTTAAACAACATCCCATGAAAGTACATACCCCACTTGTACTTTTCTATCAACGTAATCACTGCATGGTCGAATCTGCATATACAATTGTTTCTACTCCGTGCCCTTAGGATACCATAATCCTAATTGTGTTGTACCATAATGTATCTAAATATCCTTTTTATGGCTTCTAGGTTTGATGTTTTAGGGTCTTCTTGAAACCTAGCACATAAGCAAACACTAAACATGATATCCGCCTACTTGCGTGAGGTAGAAGACTACCTATCATGCCACGATATTTAGTATTATCGGTGATTCAGTCTTCATCTTTTGTGAGTTTGGTGTCGGATGACATTGGTGTCTAATTGGTTTCGACTCTTCTAGACCGAATTTCTTTAACATCTCCTTTATGTATTTAGATTGATTAAAGAAGATACCATCTTCTACTTGTTTGATTTTTAGACCAAGAAAGAAACTAAGTTCTCCCATCATACTCATTTCGAACTCGTCATGCATGATTTTAGAGAAATCATCACACATGTCTTGACAAGTGGATCCGAATATAATATCATCTACATATATTTGTACTATGATTATTTGTGACTCTCTTTTCTTAGTAAAAAGTGTGTTGTCAACTAACCCCATGGTATAGTTGTGTTTAATTAAAATAACTTGAGTCTATCATACCAAGTTTTTGGAGCTTGTTTAAGACCGTAAGGGCTTTCTTTAATTTATACACATGTTTGGGTTTTCAAAATCGATGAAGCCGGAGGTTGAGCTACATATACTTCTTCATTAATGAAACCATTTAGAAAAGCGCTTTTGACATCCATTTGATAAAGCTTTAGATCATTAGCACAAGCATACGCAAGAAGTATTCTTATAGATTCTAATCTAGCCACGGGGGCATAGGTCTCATCAAAATCTATTCCTTCTTGTTGGTTATACCCTTGGGCAACGAGTCTAGCCTTGTTCCTAGACACTACTCCATTTGCATATAATTTGTTTTTATAAACCCATTTGGTTCCTATTATGGTTTGATTACTAGGTGGAGGGACAAGTGTCCAAACATCATTAGAAAAGAATTGATTTAGTTCTTCTTGTATAGCCATTACCCAACTCTCATCTTTTATGGCTTCTTGTGTATTCTTAGGTTCTATGGTTGAAACGAAACAAAATAAGCTACTTTGGTTTTGAACTTGAGACCTTAATGTTCGTTCGTTTAGCTTTCCTATGACTTTATCTACGGGGTGATCTTTGGACTCTTTAATGTTTATGACTTCATCATTTAAAGGTTCTTCTTCTTCATTTATCTTTTCTTTATTACTATAGCTTCACTTTCTACAATCTAGTCATCGACAAGAGGTGGAGAGGGTTTGGGTGGACTTTCATCAAATTTTATATTTAATGACTCTTCTACCTTCATTGTTTTTTGTTTAATATAGCGTAAGCTTTGCTATTTGGAGAGTAACCTAGAAAGATACCTTCGGTTGATTTAGGATCAAATTTTGTAAGGTAATCTTTAGTGTTAAGAATAAAACATTTACTTCCAAAGACTCTAAAGTGATTTAACGTAGGCTTTTGCCTCGGAGTAACTCATATGGAGTTTTACCTAAGATTGGTCTAATTAAGACTCGATTGAGTATATACGTTGAAGTATCAACGGCATTACACCAAAACTTTTGAGGTATGAATTGTTCATTAAGCATGGTTTGACTCATTTCTTGTAGGGTTCTATTCTTTCTTTCTACTACCCCATTCGATTGTGGAGTGCGTGGAGCCGAGAAGTTGTGAGTAATACCATTAGCGTCACAAAAGGCTCCAAATTGCGCTTCATTATCGAATTCCCTACCATGATCCGTCCTAATAGACACTATAGGACTTCCTAGTTGTCTTTGGATCTTTTTGCTTAATATTTCAAAATAATTAAAGGTTTCCGTTTTGTTCTTTAAGAATTTTGTCCATGTATACCTAGAAGAATCATCCACTATGAACAAAGTGTAGTAGTTGCCTCCATAACTTTGGATAGCGGATGGACCAAATTAATCCATATGTAGTAATTCTAGACATTTAGTTATAGACACCATGTTTTTAGCTTTATGACTAGAATGAACTTGTTTTCCTACATTACAAGCATCACAAAAGTGATGTTCATATTTTAACTTAGGTAGATCTCTTACTAGATCTTTGGATGATAGCGATTGAAGAAGTCGCATATTGGCATGACCGATCTTGATGCCATAAGGTTGAAGTATCATCCATAGAGGTAAGACAAAGTTTGTCTTTAGGTTCATTACCAATTTTAATGACATAGACTCCATGTTTCCTAATTCCTTTTCCTATGGTTATGCCATTTTTAATATCTTACTACGGTTTGGTAAAAGTACATTGCACTTTTATCACATATTTGTCCTATACTTAAGAGGTTAAAGTTTAGATTTTCTCACGTGACATACATCGTTAATGGTTAGAGATTTATTAGAAATCGTACCTTCCGATGATTCTACTTTGCTATTTCCAAACACGCATTACCTCCATTGGAAGGATTCATATGTGGAGAATAGATCTTTATTGACGGTCATGTGCCTTGTTCACCCGCTATCCTTGACCCATTCATCCGGGTCTAGATCGACCTTTAAGCACACCTAAGACAATAATAAACTCAAAAGTTTGGTCCCCATTTGTTCATGGGTCCATTAGTGTTAAACATTCCATTCATGTTAGACATGTATGGATAAGATGAGTATGCATTCCATGGAGCAAAGTTTTGAAAAGGAAAACCATTTTGCATATTTGGGTTCCATCCCATTTGATGGTTACTTCTCGGGTAAACATTATTAGGTCTCCTAGATGGATTAGGTTTTGAGAACGATGGAGCTTTGTTTCTTGCAAAAGTAGGATTATATTTTGGAGGTGGTTGTCTAGTAGTGACATGAGTTGGTTTCTTCCACATTGCGATAACAAACTCGGTTCTAGATGAAGAAGCTATGTTATTGCCTTTGTTTGCTCTGACGGATCCACGGATCCCTGTCTTAACACTAGCGGTTCCTTTTGATGGGATCCAGTGGGATCCGCCATATGATGGTGGTTTTTCTAGTGCCTTAACAAATTGTGTTTCTTTGTTTTCACTAGTTGATGGATCAAGTTGTTGAATACCTAAACCTTTTTGATTGTTGCCGATTTTAACACTATCTAATATCATATCTAAAGTGTTCGTACTCATTCTAGCAATTTTAGAATCTAGTTGATCAACTAGTGTTTGAAGTTGAGCATAAAGTTCACATTCACCACTTGCTATTTTACCCTTTTCTAGCGTTTTAGTTTTGCTTTTAATTCTATGACTTCTTTATCTAAACATTGGTTTTGACTCTTTAAAAGCTTGTTTTTGTTAATTAGTTTTAAGCTAATATTGCATAGTTTATCATATTCGTTATGCAATGAGTCGTCATCAAGTGATGAGCTACTATAGTATTCGTGACATACCTCGTCATTTGCCATGAGACAAATTTCTTACGTCTCCTCGTCGCTCATTCCCACGTGCTGCTCACGAACGCTTTTGATCATCCCGTTTGGGACACTTACTAATAAAGTGGTTTGGGTCCCCACATTTAAAGCAAGTACGATCATCTTTTGGCTTCTCGTCCTCTTTGCTTTTCCGAAATCCTTTCTTATCGTCATACGGTTGTTTGGCGTATCTTCACTTTCTTCTAAAGAACTTTTTAAAGTCCCCACCGCCATAGCGTACTCCTCGTCGTCACTACTCGAAGAGGAGTTTTCTTCATCGCTTGAAGCCTTTTTGGCTTTAAGGGCAAGAGATTTGTGTCTCTTTCACATTTGAGGCTTGAGTCTTTAGCAAGGACAAGCTAATAGACTTTTAGGTTGCTATGAGTTCATCAAGGTGAGGATTGTCAAATCTTTTGACTCTTGATCATCGTCACCTTGGATCTCCACTTGATGGAAGTGCCCTTAGATATCTCCTAATATGGTTACGGCTAGAAAAGATTCATCAAGTGCTTGTAAAGATGTAATAATAGTATTAAAATTAGCAAATGAATTATCTATAGTTTCTCATCCGATATTGAAAATTGTTCATATTGTTGAACAAACAAATCAATTTATTATTTTAACTTGTTGGTTGCCTTGATGAGTTACAACTAAAGAATTCCAAATTTCTTTAGAGGTTTTAAGCATAGAAATTCTTTCGAATTCCTTTTCGGTAAAGCATTATATAAAACCATTTTGCTTCACTATTTTTAGAAAGCTTTTTCTTCATTTCATCATTTAGTTTATCATGAGGTATGTTAACTGAATTCCCTTTATCATCTTTTGAGGTAGCCTAAAAATCGCCTTCAACAATAATGTACCAAAGATCAATATCTTTAGATTTCACATATGTTTCGAATCTATTTTTCCAATATATAAAACCATTAGTTTCAAGTAGTGGTGGTCGTTGCATAGATTGCCTTCCTTATAATTTTCAGAACCTATAGTGATCGAAAAGTTTTTAAAATACAATTTTACTTAAACACTTTTATAAACTTAGCTCTTGATGCCAATTGTGGAAAACTAGAAGGGGTTGAATAGTTTTGTCGATTTTAAGTTAGTTTCAAAACTTTAGATTCGTTAATATGTGAGATCTTATGGATGTAGAAAGTATAGATCTAATGATAAAGCAAGTAAATAAAGTAAAGCAAAGGGATAGAAATGACACAACCGATGTATAGTGGTTCGGCTACAAGGACACCTTCTTGCCTACTCCACTCCCGAATCACCTACTCGAGTTCAAGCACTATGTCAACAAACTCCTTCACTTGGCGGAGAAGCCTTCACAGCGTTGCTTACACCTTTTACGGTGCAAAGCTAGATACCAAGTCCGTAACACGGTGGACCAAACCAACACGACTATTACACAACAAATATGTGAAATATCAAATACAAGATCTTCGCTCTGAAATCTTGCGGAGTGACAAATCAATCAAGGACCCTTGCTTGGATGACTTGTAGAATGCTCGTGATCTCGCCTTAGAGAATCCTATATGAGAATCACAATAGAAGAAAGAAGAACAACTCTAGATCATGTGATCTATATGTTAGAAAAGAATGAGGTGTTTGAGAGATTTAGTAAGAAGAGGGTGAGTTAGAATGAAGAAATGTGTTGGAATTATATATCAAGACATTCAAATAAATAATCACAAAACATCAAAGTAATATTGCGGGCGTTAAGGATGTATTAACGAATAATTAATTAACATAAAGAATATGCGTACCTTTGTTGATTCTAGCCGAACAAGAATCAAATCCACAAACTAGCAACGGATGAACCCTAATTTGATTTAGTTAGGATTATATGAATTACCCCTTACCGTTTTGTAATTCAATCCAAGATAATAACAATAGTGTGTTATTACTATGTTCTTGTACACACGTACTAAACCGAATTAAAGTAATGCTAGTTTTTATAAAACAAATAACTTGGTTTTGTGGAAAAGACTTGGATCGACCCTATAGGGGTGTCGACCGGTTTTGGAGAGCAAAAACACACACAAACAATTTAGGGTTTAGCTTGTGAATACAAGAGATGCAAAAACAAGACCCCTAGCCTTGTTTATATACCCAAGCAAACTTGGTGAACAAGTTTTGGCTTTCTTTCCTTTTCCCTTGGCCGATCGGTCCAACACATCCCCAAGGGATTCCGGAAACTTCCAAACTTTGCAATCTAGTCCTTTTCCAAATACCTTTACGCCTGTTAGTCCATTACATTAATTACTTAACGTCCGTTAGTTATTTCGTTTAATAAATAAATAAATACAACATTTATATTTAATTATTAACTTTAAATTCTCATACGTAAAGTGTGCAATCCCATAGTCTCGAGTTCGATCCTAACTCACGTCTACTAATTTATATCCATAAAACCAACAGCTCCACTTGGATATATCTTAATAGAGTGATCACATTCGGTTAGCGTCTAGCAACACTTCGATGCCTCTAGTACAACTCGAGCAAGGCTCCTGGAAAACCTTTTAATGATTTCTCATTATTATTATCCTTTTGTTTCTAATACCACGTTAAATAAAGATATGGAATTAAGTCATTCTTTATATAACTATTCATTTCTCGTTTGTAAGTGATTGACCAAGATTACCGAATCATCTAAACATATTTAGGGAGATTTGGGTGCGGCCCGACAAACATCTTGTCAACCCTACGAGGGCCAGCGATATTAAACTCCAAATAAATTTGAAGGAACAAATTCTATTTTGACTACAAGAATAACCCACAAACTTTGTAACATTTACGAAAACAACCCTTATGACTACCGATTCACGTATAGCGTTAAGTTGCTCCACGAAATGCACTACATTCATGACACTTATCCGGTATCTCAAGTCGAGGATAACTATTCATAATTTACTTATAACAATATCCACAAAGTAAATTATGTAGTTGGGATAAGTCCTATATTCAATTCATTGAATATCATACGAAATTGGTATGCATTCTCATCAATATACTTTCAAGTATATTCTACCACATCTCTCGATTTGTCTTAGTTTAATGATACTCCCATATCATTAATCGACAACGGACATTTAGAATAACTTAGTTATTCACGGATTAAACATGCAAATATAGGACAACAATATTATAAATGAAAATAAACATAATCCAAACTTTATTTCATTAAAATAATAAATGTTTTACAATATCCTTTATCCAAATACTAATCACGGTTATGCATGAAACTTTTAGCTAAGCGAAGTCCAATTCCATTGGCAAGTCCTACAAGCTTGTCTTTAGCTAAAGCCTTAGTGAACGGATCAACTAAGTTATCATCATGTGAACTTTCGGTAGATTTATTTCACCTTCTGGACTTGTTCCCGAACATAGTGATACTTAGTAGAAAATGTCCGGTGCCCTTCATGACTCGGGTTCATTGGCAAATATGATTGCGGCAGAATTGTCACAATACATATCAATAGGCGATTCAATTGAAGGCATAACACCAAGCCACGAAATGAATTTCCTAATCAAACGACCTCCATCGCGACTTAGGAAGGCGACTATGTATTCGGCCACATCGCGAACATCATAATCGTACTCGCTTCTTGCTCTTCCGGTCAATTGCTCCTCCATTGATGACAAAGACATAACCCGTCGAGACTTCGTATCATCTTTATCACACTGCCGGGGCGCATCACGGTAACACTGTAACACCAAGCTCGTATGCGGATTTCCACCATACACTAAAAACATATCTTTAGTATTTACGAGATACTTGAGAATATGCTTATGACAATCGATGAAGTTCACCGGATTACATTGATATCGACCGGTCATGTTTTGAGCGACGCCACATCGGCCTTGTGCATCTCACGGCATACATAATAGATCCTACGGTACGAAGCATAAGGAACTTTACGCATGCGTGCCACCTCGGCGGTGTTGAAGCACACATATCGCTACATAAGCCATGCTTTACTTCCATCGGCAAATATCCTTTCTTGGAATTTTGCATATTGAATCTCTTCAATATTTTATCAATGTAAGCGCTTTGACTTAAACCAATTAACCGCTTTGACCTATCTCGGTAGATCTTAATTCCCGAATGTATGCGACTTCTCCTAAATCCTTCATGGAAAAACACTTCCCAAGATATGCCTTAACATTTTGCATGCTTGGAATGTCTTTTCCATAATTAATATGTCATCGACATAAAGAATTAGGAAAATTACATCACTCCCACTAACTTTGTGATATACACATGGCTCATCAAGATTTTGAACAAATCCATACCTTTTGATTTCTTCATCAAATCTTTTATTCCATTGCCTTGATGCTTGCTTCAATCCATAAATGGACCTTTGAAGTTTGCATACGGTTTGGAAATTGTGGATTCACGAACCCCTCGAGGTTGCTTCATATAGATGTCTTCATCTAGCGACCATTTAAGAAGCGGTTTTGACATCCATTTGCCATATCTCATAGTCATAGTATCTTGCTATAGCTATGAGAATTCTAATAGCTCTAATGTCCGCTACAGGAGAAAAGGTCTCCTCGTAATCAATGCCATAAGTTTGAGTAAAACCTTGCGCAACTAGGCGAGCTTTATAGGCGTGTACATTGCCATCCATGTCGGTCTTAATCTTATAGAGCCACTTACTCCCAACCACCGAGGCGTTTGGAGGTAAGTCAACCTCTACCAGACTTCATTTTCTCTCATGGATTGCATTTCCCATTCATTGCAACCTGCCATTTAGCCTTGTCGGGACTTGCCATGGCGACTTTATAACTAGTAGGCTCTCCAAGATCTCTAACATAGTTTCCTCAACCTCTACGTTAAGACATAGGCGTTCGGTGCACGTATATTCCTTACGGATCTCTGACGGAATCACTTCAACTTCGGTGGAGGACCCGGACTATCGGGTTCTACGGAAATGCGTTAGTGTTTTCGAAGGTAATGCATCTTCTTGATCATCTTCGGATCATAAACTCTCCCTTTGAATTCTTGAGATCGAGATCTCTTTTCAAGAAAATCTCCATACCTAGCAACAATTACTTTATTCTCGGTTGGATAGTAAAAGTAGTAACCCATAGTTTCCTTAGGGTATCCTCGAAGATACACTTTCTAGATCTTTGTTGGAGTTTATCTGTGAGTCACGTCTAACATCGCCTCGCAACCCCGGACCTTTAAATAAGGCGGGTTAGGAGCTTTACCATGCCATATTTCATATGGTGTCTTATCAACCTTCTTTGTGGGAACCATATTTAGAATCTGACAATGATTCTAAAGCATAATCCCAAAAGGATAAAGGTAGAGTGGTAAGATTAAACATAGATCGTATCATGTCCAACAATGTACGATTTCTTCTCTCGAGATACACCATTTTGTTGTGGAGTATATGGAGAAGTGAGATTCTGGACAATTCCATTCTCATTAAGTAATCTTTAAACTCTTGGCTTAGATACTCGCCTCCTCTATCGGATCGAAGAGCTTTAATCTTCTTTCCCAATTGCGGTTCTACTTGACTTTGAAAACCTTAAATGTTTCAAACACCTCATGTTTATGCTTAAGTAAATAAACATAACCATAACGATGAAATCATCGGTAAAGGTTAAAGTAGCTAGCACCTCTCTTTGACACATGTCTAAGTGGTCCACACACATCGGTATGAATAAGACCAAGTAGATCGAAGCCCTCTCCATATTGCTATGAAAAGGTTTCTTAGTCATCTTCCCGGATATGCATGACTCACATTTATCAAATGATTCATCATTGATATTTTGCAAAAGCCCTTCTTGTTGCGACTTATGCATGCGAGCCTTGCCTATATGAGCAAGTCTACAATGCCAAAGATAAGAAGAATTCAAGTCTAACTTTATCTTCTTGTTAATGCTAAACATTGAATTATTATTATTGTTAGATTCATTTCCAATCATATCAATTTCAAACACACCATTCACGATAATTGCTTTAAAATAAAATACACCATTTAAAGAAACATCAATTCCATTATGTGAAATAGTATGAGTAAAACCATCATCCAACAAAGCGAAAGGAAACAACACCTCTAATTATAGAAGGTGCGTAATGACAATTGTTCAATAACGATTACTAAGCCGAAGGCAATACTAAACTAAGCGTTCCTATGGCTTCAGCATTTGCATATGCGCCATTTCCCGTCGAGATATTGCTCCCCATAGGCAAGCTTCCTTTCCACTCTAAACCCTGCGGTGTATTACAAATGTGAATACCACGCCCGTATCATATACCGAGAATTATTATGATTTAGAGTAAATAATTCAATGACAAATAAATTACACAAATACCGGCGCCATGAGACCCTTCATACTTCATCTTATTTGCCCATGATTCATCAAGATAGAAACACAGTTTCTCTTCCAATGCCCAACGCTCTTACGGTGATGGCATGCTTGATCCTTTTAGGATTATCCTTCCTAGGAGTAGGGTTCTTCTTGGGTTGAGGTTGATAGGCCATCACTGTTTGCCTTTGTCAACCTTTCCCTTACCCTTCCCTTCTTGTTGTTCGCTGCTGCGGTTTTGGCTTATTAATTCTTCCACCACGAATAGCAAGTACAGGCGGTAGGAACCTTTTGAGGCAACCCTTTCTCATAATCAATGAGCAATGCGTGTAGGTCGATGCTTGTCTTCCCACGCGATTGCATATTGAAATTCGACAAAACCATTAAAATCCTTGTTAAGGGATCGATTAATCGATTCACGACCATGTCATCATCATAAGTTTTGCCAAGTGCTTTTAGTTGGTCCATGTAACCTTTCATTTCCAGCACATGAGCACTTACGGGTTACCTCTCACCCTCTACAGTTGTGTGTAGCGTCGGTCAAGTCATAAATCTCGGCGGTGGTTTCTCAAACATAGTTGAAGTTCATTGAGCATATTATATGGGAAATAATGTTGACTGCTTTTGAAAGCGATTCCATTGTTCCCAACATAAGACAAGCCACATCATTATGGCGCTTATACTCCGGTTTCCACTCGTCCTTTTGAGCTTGAGTAGCTTGAGGACCGTTGGTTCGGCGGGGCAAGGTTCATAAAGATATTTCATACGGTCGACAACTCTGAGACAATTCTCAAAAAGCGGTGCCAATCATTGAAATTCTTAGAGCGATCAACTTTTCTCGATCAAAAAGCTTTTGAGCGCAGAATTTAGAGCGATGTTAGTGTTATCGGTGTTTTGAGCCATTTCTCGAGAAAAAGTTCAAGTATTAGTATTTTCGATAATACACTTTTCAAGAAAATAAATATACCCAACGGTAATATAAACATATAACCATATAATTTTCTCGAAAACTAGGATCCAAATTATCATAGGTTCATTACATCGGTTGATCGCTAGCAACAAACGCATATAATAAGGTAATCTGTCGAACATTAATTGGCAAACAATTTCCAACTCCTAGATCATTATGGGATTTATATTTTCCAACGCTATTGCAAATATAAACATGTTTCATCCCATCTTATGCCATTGAGTCGGTCTCACTTCTACTCAACTTAAGTGTCTAACTTAAGAGCGCAAATATGTCCATGTAAGGTCGACTTTACATAGAGATTTACCTCTCCATTACAATCTCGCCAAATCTTGTCATGACGTAAATTGCAACTTCAAGTGTTCCTTTTAATTAGATGGCATATTCTTAATTTAAAAGGGTACTAGTTTTGATTTTATGTGGTCAAATCAAATATGTACAAAGATGTCATGCATTCATCTTGTAGCATAAATTTAATAAAAACTTTTATTACCAATTCATAAAGATCAAATTATCAAAGTTTTGATTGAGGTATTGGGTTCACCAATCAAGGAATTTAGTATTAATTATCATCCATTATACCGTACTTTTGCATAAGTGTAAACACTTAGTGTTTGGATAATTACCACCGAAGTGGCGCATGGAATTAAAACTAATTCGCCCTTAAGATGAGCTTGTACATTATATGGCTTACTAAGTAGCTCCATTCGAACTTCTGGAGGCGGAGGACGGTGGCGCAAAGCGCATAACCTTAGACATCCATTCGATTGTGTTGCGCACTTCTTAAATAACCCTTTATAGTTCATTCGAATGGGTGAGCCGTTCGGTCATTGTACCAAAGTCACCAATCAATTAAACTATTGAAAACTTAACTCTTCCAAAACATTAAATTTCGCCATTGTTTAGTCCGTATTATTTTTCTATTCAAAATTACCCTTTGCTTAAAGCATCTAACATAATAAACAAACAAGTAACAAATAAAAATAAACTACTAAAAACAATGCGCACATAATAAACAATTTATACGTGTAAACAAGTAGCCACATGCAACTTATTCGATAAAATCCTATTAATAATCAATATCTAGGTTAAATTAATGTATATATTAATTTAGGGTTTTCACTCCAACAATAGAAAGTGAGCCACATACATCGATGAATCGATTGCGTAAACCCTTAATTAATTTATACCAAATTGCACATAATTGATTCATTAATATGTATATAATTGGAGTCTTCCCCAATTCAAGATTTATCGTAAACAAATATGTCTCAACAATTAAACAATATATCAAAGCAACTTATCCATGACTAACATGCATGTATAATCATGGATATCATAACAATTTATACAAGTAAGTCACAAGATCGCATATAAAAATTCCATGACACATAACAAATTATTCATGAATTAATCACGTAATCAATATTAATTCTAGGTTTTAATAAGGTTAGCAAACAATTTTCAAAACCCTAAAAAAATATGTATATGTCGACTTTAAAAAAAATGGTACGCCCCAATTTAAAAAAAATTCGACCAAAACATAAATTAAGCATAAACCCTAGAAAACATAGCAAACAACATACAAGTATTTGTTTTATTACGCGTTTATGTAATTAATTACTCATTAAAACCAATGACTCGTGATGCCTTTGTTGGAATTATATATCAAGACATTCAAATAAATAATCACAAAACATCAAAGTAATATTGCGGAGCGTTAAGGATGTATTAACGAATAATTAATTAACATAAAGAATATGCGTACCTTTGTTGATTCTAGCGAACAAGAATCAAATCCACAAACTAACAACGGATGAACCCTAATTTGATTTAGTTAGGATTATATGAATTACCCTTACCGTTTTGTAATTCAATCCAAGATAATAACAATAGTGTGTTATTACTATGTTCTTGTACACACGTACTAAACCGAATTAAAGTAATGCTAGTTTTATAAAACAAATAACTTGGTTTTGTGGAAAAGACTTGGATCGACCCTATAGGGGTGTCGACCAATTTAGGGTTTGGAGAGCAAAACACACACAAACAATTTAGGGTTTAGCTTGTGAATACAAGAGATGCAAAAACAAGACCCCTAGCCTTGTTTATATACCCAAGCAAACTTGGTGAACAAGTTTTGGCTTTCTTTCCTTTTCCTTGGCGATCGGTCCAACACATCCCAAGGGATTCGGAAACTTCAAACTTTGCAATCTAGTCCTTTTCCAAATACCTTTATACGCCATGTTAGTCCATTACATTAATTACTTAACGTCCGTTAGTTATTTCGTTTAATAAATAAATAAATACAACATTTATATTTAATTATTAACTTTAAATTCTCATACGTAAAGTGTGCAATCCCATAGTCTCGAGTTCGATCCTAACTCACGTCTACTAATTTATATCCATAAAACCAACAGTGTCATCTCATGATTGGAGTTCCTTATCTTAATTTTGGTTAGGAGTTAGACTTGGAATGAGGTTTGGCTTTTACATGCATTATAATATAGTATAGATATACCGCAAAAAAACCAAAATTACACACATATACCCACACACAAGTCGGCCGGTGGTTAGACCGACTTCTCCGGTTTATGCATGAGGACATGTCGTTTAAGTGAAGATAATAGTGATAAACGCGTGGGCTGTGTCTTGGAAGCGTCTATCAATACTTCATTACCTCTAGCCTAAGGGTGAACGTACCAGTGTCGGTCGACCTTCGGTCGGGGTCGGTCACCACTTATGTGGTTGAATCGGTCGCACTAGGTCGGCAAAAGATTTAGGTCGTGAAAACGAACGATGTCGCGGCATGCATTTTGGTTTCAAACGAGTGTGGAAACCGCGCGATCTGGTGGGATTGCTTTAGACGTGAATTTGGATAGGGACTATTTTGCCAAAATTGCTATAGATAGCAATTAATGCTAAATGACTTACTTTAGCGTCACCTAAACCTTAGGGGCTGTTTTTGCCAACTTCGAAAGTTAAATTAATGTTCTGGGACTTACTTTAGCGACACCTAAACCTCGGGATTTGTTTTGCCAAGTTTTGAAACTTTGCATTTAATGTTTGCAAGTGTGAACACATGTCTTGCTCTATAGTTAATATATATAATATTTGGACCGTTTGGTTTTGTAAAGAAAAAAAATTAACCCTTTACCCTATAAATTAACATTTTTATCTTATTATTTTATACACAATTTATATACACTTTTATTAACTTTTTTAAATGGCTTGTTCGCTTCTGCACAACGTCGATGAAATCAAAGCTACGGTTCATAAACAAATCGAGTATGATAAAGTTCGTCAGCTAGCCATTATGAACTTAACTGTTGAATTTGAGAATGCAAGCATAGCTAAAGATGATCTGAGGAAAGCATACGATGAATGTAGTGACATTCCACAAGAGAAACATGCTTTTATCGACACTTATTTGAACAAGAATCTGATTTCGATTACGAGATCCATAATGCTTGGTTTGGAGAGGCGGAAAAATAGAACAACAAATGAATTCAAAATTGTTTGGATGCATCTAAAAAATAAATAGGAGTATTGTGTTTTATTTTTTTTAATTTCGTATTGTAATATCTATTTTTATTTAAACGAATGAAAATTTATTTTCGAGTACGAAGAACCAAAGTAGAATACGAACTTTTATTCATTACATCAGCAAAGTAGAATACGACATTGAAATAAAAATACAAACTATGATACGGAAATTAAAACACATAAGTTCTTCAGCTAGAGGAATTATTTGACTTTTATATTAATCTGATTCCGAATCAGAATACACCCCAAATTCGGACCTGAATAACTCATCATGAGCTTGTTCTTCCCTAATTATCTCTTCCCACTCTCTTTCAGCCCTTGCTTCTTCTTCTAATGTTTCTCTTAATGACTCTTCATCTAGAATAAGTTATTGTTCTTGTTCCTTAGTAAGAAATTCATTGGCATTTTCATAACTTTCAGTTTCGTATTCATCACCTATCTCATGTTTATCAACTGATTCCTCTACTATTGGAAATGAAGAAATATGAGACATGGATTGGTGCGTATCTTGTTGTGATGATGAACCGTAGTTGGGGTTTGAGGGAGGATTATTTCCTAGATTAAATGTTTCTTGGGGTGTAGGGGGATCGTTTCGGGGAGTACTTTATTGAGACATTTTTGTATAAAATGGTGAAAGAGTGTTGAAAGGTGAGAGTAAGACATTGTGAGTTGGTGTTTAAAATTTGGTGAATCAATGGTTATTTATAAGTAAAAAAATCGAAAAAAATGAATGTCGCTTTGGTGTGGTAAAAAGTCTTCTGTAGGTCGTCGGAGAGAGAAAGCTGATGTGGCAGGAAAAATGAATGTCGCTAGTGTAGGCAATCTAAGTATCTTAAATTCTTAACTTTGTTTTCTAAATAGTTTATATCATCAAAATGAAGATAATGTCGAAGAACGATCCGCATACTCTTAATCGATCCATGTTTTTCAACTCTTTTACTTTTTATATATGTGGGGTATTCTTTTTAATATTATTCAAATGTAACAGAACTTATGATTACTTTTTTGTCTTCATATTTTCTCCTACAAATTGTTCCTACTTATTATTTTCTTACTCACAGAATTCTAACAAGTGTCAGAACTAATGGTTTAGATGTAGGAAGAGAATGAATGGGAACAAATTATATAATATTATTGTGTGTGTAAAAGAATTAGTAGGAGGTATTGTAGAAAACTTTATCAATGCTCATAACAAATACACAAGAGAAGGCGCCAAGCAACCACATTTCACCCTTCCTTCCATAGATGCAAAAGCTCTAAAGGATATAGAGCAGATAGCCATGAGAAGAATGGGAGATCAACAAAAAAGGAAAAAATACACTATTCTGGGCCTTGGTAATTATCCAATATAACTAAAGAGCGGGGAATGCGTATTAACAAGACATTTGTCACAATCTAATTTGCCTAACATTTAATGAAGTTAGCCATGTGGCTGCACAAGGATGTAAGCTCATTAAATTTGCCTTTAAGATAACAGTGGTTGACTCTTCCCTAACACACCACGTACGTATATGCATTGAATGAAGCCTATTACAATTTTAGAGACCAAAAAAATCTTGATAACCATATAAGCGTATCTTCTTAAAGGGAAGCCAGAATGTTCCATCCAATTACTACTTATCAGATCTATCATTAGCTATCCTTGCTTTTCTTCATAAAGGTCTTTGCAGGTTGGAGAAAAAAGTTAATATACTCACAAGCATTTATTGCTAAGTTTATGACTTGGCAAGAATGGGCCTCGAGTTTAGGTGTCATTATAAACTAAGTCCAAACATTAAATGCAAAGTTTCACAACTTGGCAAAACAGTCCACGAGGTTTAAGTGTAGTTGCAAAGTAAGTCCGAACATTAAATGCAAAGTTTCACAACTTGGCAAAACAGCCCTCAAGTTTAAGTGTCGCTACAAAATAAGTCCTTAAAAGCCAATCCGTGCGTCGCGGGTTTCTATTCGTAAAGCAAACTAGACTACATGACCAAAAATGTAAAATACACCAATAACACCAACAATGACCATTTAAAAACCCCACCAAAATGAGAGAATGAACCAACAAACCAACTTCACACCTTTGAGAATCAGTAGCCGACCCTTAACATTAGTACAGTAACCTTGTGCCTTGTTATCTTCAAACCAGTAATTAAAACCTACAAGCCTTACTTGGATTTATGCACCACTTAATCCGGGAAGAAATTGCGCCTTTTGTTCTACTCGGTATCCCTAAGAATATAGTTATTTGACGTTCATCATAAATTGTCATTAAGTTGAAGATCTTACTTTCAAAAATCTTATTCTTTCGAGCACTCATATCATGTATAACATTGACCAACAAACAAGTGGTCAAATTAATATTGTCGATGAAGCTGAGAAAACAAATGGTGACATGGTACCCCTTATAAGTTGTCTGATGAACTTAATATTCAATCTAAGCCGTATAAAATCAAGTCGAAGTCAGCTTCTTTACCAATATTTTAAAACATTATTGTTTTATTTTAACACTTGATTTATTTGTAAAAGACTTAAAATATAAAAATCTTTGATAAATATATAGATGACAAACCAAAAATAATTTATTTCACATTCGTCTTCATTTTTTTTACCTTGACGTCTTCTGTTAGTTTGCTCATCGAATTCTTCGACCCAATTTATTTGTTCATCTGAAATTGGAATGCTTAATTATGTTCTCTTTAACCCCCAACAACCATAATTCAAGCTTTTACACAATTTTTGTTTTTGCAACATGAGAAACATGTATATGCTTTAAATATTTTATTATTTATATTATTATACATATTCTCTGTTGTAAAAATCGGCTCAGGCGGCCGATTAATCCTCGCATAATCGCTGACCGGACATTAAGCGCTTCGATTTATCATAATCGACCTATTTAATCGGTTTGGTCAAAGATCGCTTAAAAATCGGTCAACAAACCGATTAATCGGACAAAATTGGTCTAATCGGATTAATCGGACAAAATCGCTTAAAAATCGGTCAATAAAATCCGGACAAAATCGTTTAAAAATCGGTCAACAAATCGGTTAATCGGACAAAATCGGTCAAACATCGCTTAAAATTGTCAACAAACCAAGTAATATCGATGTTTGACTTTCAACTGAAAAATTTTGTATTATATTTATATTTGAACATTTGAAATATTTGAACTTTGATCTTGTTATGTTTATCTCATACATATAATATAATTTAATATCTAAAATTACAATTTTGTACATAAAAATCCAATCCGATTAATCCTCGCTAACCGATTAATTGTTAAGCGCTTACCGACCGCCTCATTAGTGCCTAACAATTTTACAACCTTGTACATATTAAAACTTATCTTAGTGTCACCTAAATAATAAAGAATAGTAACTAAAATGTAGAATCATAGTGATGTTTAACCATGAAAAAGATAACTCAAACAATATCTTTATCTCAAGCTAGGCACACGTATTAATTGTACTAAGAAATTATTTGTTGAACTTTGTATGCTGTGTACATTACAAATCTTCTTGTTATATAAAAGTGTACCCGAGTAATAACACGGATATTACATATGAAGAAGTTCCAACCAAAAAGAAAAAGAATTAAAAAAAAAAACATCATGTTTATATTTGGGTAACAATTTAATGTAATATAATATTACTCAGTTTAAATAATCTTTTAAGTTTTTTTTTTGTTTGGATCAAATAAGAAATAAATTTAAAATAAAAAGAATGAGAAGTAACCACAACCAAACATTTAAGATGCACTACTTGCCTATAGTTTGCTATAATTTTATACGTTAACCTAAGCAACTCACTCTTTGAAATGTCATTGAGGTCACTTGGTATGGTTGGTCTATCACAACTCCATTATGGTTAGTTTACATAGCTTTCTCTCCATCTCAATATATATGAAGTTAAATGGGCTACAAACATTCGTGTTGATGTACTATAATATGACATTGATTTGTTAGATCATTTATTCTTTTACCGTATATATTTAAACATTGTTAAACTTTTACAAACGTCATCAACAAAAAAGATGTACTCGGGTAACGCACGAGTATTGCACTTGTTTTACTTTGTTTACCATGGAAACCGGATTGACCCGTATGGTTAATGATATCCTCGATTGACCCGATGTTGAAGCTTCCATTTTCACCAACCCGCCAAAACACGCGAGCATTGGATGAAACAATGTCCCACCGTTTCTATAATTTTCACAATGTGGACAAAGGGTTGAGTTTAGATCCATACTAATATAATGTAACCAATAAAGTATCAGAAGTTTCCTTTGTGTAGCCGCCAAATGAATATACAAACTTTTCTTGGCATAGTTTTGTTCCATTATGTCTCTTGAGAAGCAATTGAAGTACATAGTATTTTTTTTTTCATTGATCATTTCCTAAGTAACTTAACCATGAAAATACCATCCTTTTCAAGATGCCACCACCACAAGTCTTGTAAAACATTTGAAACAGAAATATTTATTATAGCCGTCAGTTTCACAAGTTCTCACTACTACAAATTTTGGAATAAAGTCCCCTCATGAGAGCCCTGTTTATGTTAAAAGGGTTCTATGAAATTCCATATCAAATTCATAGGCATATAACCGGTTTAAAATATAAACCGGGCTTTAATCTGAGCAAAGCCATAGAGCCTGTTTTTAAAAGAAAACCATGCTTTATTTGTTTAATTTTTCCCCAAATTCTTAGCGGTATTCTCATCCTCTTTTCTTCATTTTCACTCTGAGTTTGAAACTTACTTTTGTGCCTATGCACTGTTTAAGTTCAAAAACATATAACAATCAGTTATGCATTTTTTATTTTTATAGATCATTTCAATTATAAATAATAGATGTTGATGTGTCCAATTTTGGGGATGAAGATTCATTTTTAACTGTTCCAAAACCACCATTCATATAAAATCCTTGCTATCTTGGTTCTTATATAACAATCAGGTATGCACTATCAATTATGTTTAAAATTTGTGTATTTTGGTTCAATTGCATTTTATAGTAATAGAGGATTACTAGTCGTATGGAATTAAAAGATTGAATTGAAATATATGTCTTTAGAATTATATGTATTTATGTATTTAGGGATCTAATTGAAAGTTCATTTTTTCATATTATCAAATTTATTTGTAATAGCCTTCATCTTACATCTCGTATCTTGAAAGCAAGAAGATGCAGGACATGTTTTTTATGTGATTTTCTACAAGTAGCAACTATTATGAACCTGGGACCAAAAATTAAGTTGAACTAAATTTGACAAGATTAATACATCAGTTTGGTGTGAGTTTTTTATTAAGTATGTCTAGCTAGTTTGTAGCTTCACAAATGAATAAGTACTTTTCACGGAAGAATAAGTAAGTGATGTATAACTTGAAATATACATTCAATGGTTGAAAATAATTTAGGTTTGTGGGTCCAGTAGCATCAAGGTGACGGTTAAAGAAAGATATCGTAGAGCCAATGCAAGCTACTCGGCCAAACAAGACTCAGAAGAAACAATGTTGAAAGCTTTGGGAGCTTTCAAAGGCATTGCATATTCTTTTCTTCTCTTTGATTAATCATTCTTGAACCTATAAGACCCACAGTTTTACACTTGATTTGTAGTTTTAGTTGAAGTATTTTGGCGTCAAGATGCCGAAGTTGATTGTTTTAGTTTGATTACAGTTTCCAGGAGTGTATCAATGAGCACCAGAAAGTGAGTATGGCTCATGGAGGTAATGTTTACCCGGATGTCACTGAATCGAGTGGCGCACTTGCTGATTTTGTGTAAAGTCTCCAAATGTTGAAGGTAGAAGTGGCCATAAAGTATGTGGTCCTGCTGGTGCAAGGCTTGGGTTAACATCAAACTGTGTTGTGAATGAGCTACTTGAGTGTCCTGTGTGTCTAAATATAATGTGCCTTTCCATTTATCAGGTACATTCTTAAGCATTCATTATTTATGTGTTAATGTGTATATCAATATGAATATGGTTACATGAATCGTGTTGCAATTATCATCTTTTGTGCAATGTCCAAACGGGCATACACTATGTGTTGTGTGCAAAACATTTTCCTGATATGTCGGCATGAGCTTGGAAATATGAGGTGTTTGGCTTTGGAAAAAGTTGCAGAATCTATTGAATTGCCTTGCAAGTATCACTGTTATGGTTGCCAAGACATTTTACCCTATCATAGTAGAGTGAAGCACTAGGAGAGTTGCAAGCATCATGGGGTAAAAAATGTTCTTATGCACGTGCAGAATGTCTAGTTACAGATGATATTCCGTTTATTGTTGCGCATCTGAAGGTTGATGTTAACTGCAAATGCGACTTGGATGTTAATTGTAAGATCTTGCAAAGCCTTTATTTAAAGTTAGCTGTCTTCTAAAAACGTAAATGGTCCCTGTCGACTATAGGGTAGTTTTAATTACTGATATTTCTTGTTCGGACGTAGCTTTTCAATTGCTTTGGATTCCATTTCTGCTTGCATTTTGAAGCTTTTCATTCGGGAACATCACCAGTTTACATGGCATTTTTGCGTTTCATGGGGGATGAAAATGATGGCAACAAGTTCAGCTATAGTCATGGGGTTGGCATAAAATTCATCAAACCCCATCTGTTTGGTCGAGCAACGCACAATATAGAACTTCTGATCGCGCAATGATGTATTTTTAAACACATTTTCATTTAAGTAATCGATTAACAGCTTATAGCTTTTCGTGTGTTGTTTGGTAGAGTAGTCATATGCTATGCAAGATTTATCTCAATATATCAAGAGAAAGTCACTTGTAACTTTGAGAGAATCTTCTTGATTTGAATCAATACAATGTTTGTTCTTAGATATGATTTAATGGTGGTATATGGCATAAAATGTGTTTTAAAGTTTTTATTCACATAGAGCCATGTTTTTAGTAGAAAACCGAGCTTTATAACAAGGAATAAAGCCTGTTTCTAAAACCGGGCTCTATGATAATTCATAATAGAGTCCCTCCCCCTTTGTGCCCTCATGAAAAACCGGGCTCTATCAACCTTTTCAACCGGGCTCTATGTCCATTTTTGTAGTAGTGTCTCTTTCCCCTCTACCTCTTGGACTTCCCTCCGAATTCCATCTCCAATCCCATCTCCCTTCACTCCAAACCCCCATCCATCAATTTTAGCATTTTTATTCAGTTCTAATCTAAAAACCCTAGGAAACTTTTCACTAAGAATTATCTCTTCCCGATCCATTTATCTTTCCAAAAGACTCTATTATCACCATTACCCACCTTTTTTTTCCAAAAGAAGAACAAAAAATGATACTTGTTTTTTTCTATTTCTCTACCGGCTGTTAGATAAATATTGTTGATTCTTAGGTTCATGCATATCCATTTGAAAAAGATTCGCCCATTTAGGAAATGATCTATTGTTGCAACGTTTTTAACCGACTTTTGATACGTTAGACAAGAGTTTCAAGATAGTAACCCGACACATGTCCATCAACTTTTTAAATAAGTGTTCTTCTGTGTCTTCATCATGTCGATGTTCTCTTTTGGAAGTAGTGTGCCATGCGTAGTATTCGACTATTCGTTCATCATTTCAGGTGATCGAGTCTTGTATGTTTATTTGCGACTTTTAGTTGAATCTGATATCCTTTAAATTATAGTTGGCATAGTCTTTTATTTGTTTATTTTTTAATTTTATTTATATATTTCTTAGTTTAATTAGTTCATATGAGGTATTCATTGATAAAGTGTAGTAACATATTTTTTTTTCTTCCCTTTTTCTTTTCTTTTGAAGTAGATTAATGCCTTAAAGAAGGGTGTTGATACTCACACTATTTTTTTTTAGAGGTATGCTACATCCACTCATAAGTCCTACAAAAAAATCTCACTCGTTAACGTGTCATCGGGTGATAGGTGTGACAAACAGGAGAGAGAAACTGTCACACCAATCACCCACTGACACGTCAGCGAGTGGGATTTTTTGTGGAACTTGTGTGTGAATTTAGCAAAATTCTTTTTTTTATACCTACACCACAATTATTGAAAGACTCAAAAGGTTGCCTTCTCATTCATTAATCAACCGTATATATACACAAAGAGTCCTATGACTTATGACTAACAGATAACTACCCATGAGACTATTATGGGATAAATACACAACGTGATTTACATACTAAAGATAAATACAAATATGAAGTATATCTAATAGTCCCCATGATCCAAAGCGGAGGTGGACGAATCTAGGCCAGCTCGAAAATCGTCAAACAACACCGTGGGAGTCCTTTAGTAAAAATGTCGGCAATTTGAAACCGGGTAGGAACATGTAGGGCGCGTGCTTGACCACGAGCTACCTTTTCACGTACAAAGTGAATATCCATTTCAATATGCTTAATACGTTGATGTTGAGTGGGTTACCCGATAGAAATATAGCACTTACATTGTCACAAAACACAAGAGTTGCTTTTGGAATGGGACAATGAAGCTCAAGAAAGTAGGTTCGAAGCCAACAAGACTCGAGACAACATTAGCTACGCATGCGGTACTCGGCTTCCGCACTAGAGCAGGATAGTGTAGCTTGTCTTTTAGAAGACCAAGAAATTAAGTTGTCACCCATAAACACACAATAACGAGTAGAGCAGCGAGTATCGGGACAACCACCCTAATGCGCATACATGTATGCAACAAGATTATGTGTAGAGACTTGGTGAGATGCAAACCATAAGAAAGAGTACCTGCGGTGGCGGATAATTCGCTTTAAGGCATGCATGTGAGTGTCGCGTGGATCATGCATGTAAGCATATTTGTTGCACCGCATAAGAAATGTCGGTCGAGTAAAAGTAAGGTATTGCGGTAGCACATGCCAAGACTACAGTGTGTAGGATCGGATAAGGTTCTGGGAAGTAGCACTAAGCTTACCCTTGGTATCAGCGGCGTATGAACCGGGTTACATGAAGACATACCGACTCTCGCAATAATATCTTTAGCATAATTTTGTTGACTAAGAAAAGACCATGTGAATGCCGAACAATGAAATGCCCAAGAATGAACTTAACGGTCCAAGATCTTTCATTGCGAACTCATGAGCTAAAAGGGACATGAGAGATGTCAGAAGAGCAATGATAGAAGTGATGAGTATTATATCATCAACATAAAAAGTAAATAAGCCATATCACGCTCTTTGCGATAAATAAACAAAGAATGATCACATTTGTTGCACAAATCAATAGTGGAAACAAAATCCATAATCGTTGATACCGGGCTCGTGGAGCTGTTTAAACCATAAAGAGACTTCTTTAGAAGACACACATGATTGGGACGTTGAGGATCCCGAAATCCCATAGGTTGATGCATGTACTGCTTTGTTTCCTGTAGGTTGCCATGCAAAATGCATTTTGACATCCAATTGGTGAATATGCCATGACTTAGAAAAGCAAGACTAAATGCGGTGCGGATGGTGACCGCTTAACGACCGGACTAAATGTTTCATGACAATCAACACCAACCCGCCGAGACACGCCATCACCAACAAGGCGAGCTTTGTATCGCTCAAAAGAACCGTCGAGTTCATTTTATGTCTATAAATCCACATAGAGCGAATAACATGCATATCGAGTCACGGTACCAAAACCCATGTCTTATTATCAATTAGAGCTTTATATTCATCATTCATGGCATGGTTCCAATTAGGGTCAGACAAGGCTTGTTTTGGATTTTTTGGTAAGGGAGAAAGAGTGGTAGAAGCTGTTAAATTAAAAGGTACCTTGCTTTTGGTGATACGGACATGCTTCGTGTGGTCATAGATCAGTAGGAATGGGTGAAGCGCGGCGGCTGGGTGGCAGTAGAGCATGTGTTGGGTCGAGAGGTGAGTAAGGAAGGCGAGAGTTGGGTCGAGACCCGAAGGCTGAATGAGAAGAAGCGGAGAGTGGGGCATGTTATTGGGTGGAGTATCAATACCGGACTCACGAGAATCTTGAGGAGATGATAGTCCGGTGGGTGAGTGAGGCTCGGGTGCGTTTGGGTCGACCAAATTGTGCTCAAGATTAGCGGGTTCTTGGTGTGATGAAACAAGTGGTGTGAAAACAAAGGATGAAGTCCTTCGTATGAAATTTATAGGCTTGTTTGGTTGGTTTGTTAAAGGTGCAAAGGAAATTTTAGCTCATCAAAAATAACGTGACGAGATATAATAATCTTTTGGTGTTCATATCGTAACATTTGTAACCACGATGATTTTGTGGATAGCCTAAGAACACGCGAGTGGACCTTGGTTGAAGTTTGTTGATAGTGGTGGATGGGAGAAGTGGATAACACAAACAACCAAAATGCATGATGGGCATCTGAAGGAGTTCGATTATAAAGAATCGAGTAGGGAGTAATTATTAAGTAGTTTGCTTGAAGTATATTAACCAAGTATGTGGCCATTTCTAATGCGTGATGCGAAAAGGATTGGTCTTGAAGAATGTGATAAAATGGTACGAATAATGTTATTTATAGCCCTTATTTTTCTTTCGGCTTTTCCATTTTGAGAAGATGTATAGGGACAAGAAAACCTGAAAGTCATACCATTTTTGTTGCAAAATTGGTGGCACAAAGCGTTGTTATACTCTTTGCCATTATCACATTGGAAGGCTTTGATATTTTTCCCGAATTGATTTGTAACAAACACACTAAAAACTGAAAACACAGAATATACTTGAGATATATGTCCAGCGGGAAAGTCAAAGAAAATTGGAAAATCATCAAGAAAGAGAACATAGTATCTATGTCGGACAACTCATGATAAGCGAAGTCCACAAGTCGCTATGAATAATATCAAAAGGTGCAAGAGTAGAGGAAGAAGAATCATAAAAGGTAACTTGATATGTTTACCAAAACACACGACGACAAGCGTAAGTGAAACTATTCCTATTACATTGAATGTAATTATTATTCCTAAGAGAACTTAAAACATTAGCGCCGGATGGCCTAGGCGATGATGCCATAAGTCTTGAGAAAAGCAATAAGCGTGGACGGAGATTTGAGTTGTTTAAGCAAGGAGGTGGTGAGAGGATAAAGGTCCGGTGCTATTACACCTCATGAGGTGGTGTCCCGTCAGAATTCCTTCACAAGTAAAACCAAAGGGTCAAAATCAGAGAAACATTATTATCAATAGATAAGCGACGAACAGAGATTAAATTTTTAATAAGGTTATAGGCTCTGATTATAGGCTCTGATACCATGAAAGACTCAAAAGGTTGCCTTCTCATTCATTAATCAACAGTATATATACACAAAGAGTCCTATGACTTATGACTAACAGATAACTACCCATGAGACTATTATGGGATAAATACACAACATGATTTACATACTAAAGATAAATACAAATATGAAGTATATCTAATAATTATGCATTACTGTCTTGTATAATACGCATTACATAATTATATAATATGATGTAAGTATAAGAAAAAATGGCTTGAAAATCAATGCCTTGTAAAGAAATGAAAATTTGGCTGATTCACTCCCATTTTCCGTTAGACTTTTGTCTTATTTCCCACACGCCACAAAGTCCTCTGCGTTTATTATTCATTGATTCTCTCTGACATTTATTTTAGTTTTTCTCTCACACGTTAATATTCAACGACTTTAATATACGATTTCACACTTATTTTATCTATCAATTAAGTTTTTATGCTAGTATATGTCAAATAATAAATTTGAATTGTCTAATTTAACAATATACAAAAACATTGTACTTTGAATTACTCTTTAGTTATTTAATTTAATGTATTATCAAACGTTTATCAGTTGGAGTATAGATTCAACTACCCTGGGACGAGCTTAAGGTGTCAATTTTTATTTTTTTTTATTTTTTTTAAGAAAAAAAAAAAAAAAAAAAAAAAAAAAAACTTTTCCATCTTTTCACTTTTTATTTGCGGGTGTGCATATGTTTTTTCGAGATAAAGTGTTTCTCTTCTTTTAACGTTTTCAAAATTAGACATATATTTTCATTTCTCTTCACTTCTTCAACACAAATTATATTTATTTCTTTTTTCATTCATTTAACAACTTGAAAAAAAACGTTCTTTCTTGTATATAAAACTTTAAATTTAATTTTTTTTCAAACATAATTTGCGGATGAGTAATGTTATTTAGGCGCAAAAGCGAGCAAATATATACTGTCTGAAAATCGACATACAATTCATTAATTATTTTCTCTTTCAAATTTCACCAATCATCTTTTTAAATCAACCTATCGAATCATTAGATTCGTTTATAAACGTAATTAAGAAAGCAACAATCGTTTTAACAGCAGATAAAATATATATAAAATAACAAATGACACTCTGCAAGACATCCCGGCGTGACTGCGTTCACAGAAAACAAATGTAATACTCGGTATTTTTTTATTCAAGTTGTTACATTTAAAGAAAGTCAAACACTGAAATCGTCAAATCAATGTAGAAAACAAAATTCGTATTTCCAATTAATGGCTGCCACATTCAGTAACATTTAAAATAAATAATATTTTATTTTTGTCTCACATTTAATATAATTGGTCTGCGCACAGCTTTCAAATGGAGATTAAATAAATGTCATTAACATTGAAAGTTCGTCCTATTTTGATGACCTTTTGGTACGGTAATCGCTGGATATTTTTTCCATTTTCCTCGAACATTAGTTTTTTTAAAAGGAAAGGTTATATGTACCTCTCAAAAAATACAAGTGGTACCTTTCTTCTCATTTTTATTTTTATTATTATTATTTTTTTATAATTTTATTTATATTAAAAAATATAAAACTAAAAGTACGAAACAAAAAATATAAAGTTTAATAAATTAAATAAAAAAAATTTAAAACCCACATAAAATACATAACATAAACTAATAAAAAAAATTTATTGTAATAAAAACATGAATGAGACAAGGGTATTGGTTGTACCTATGACACATCTTTTTTTTAAAATAACCACTCTAGCAACTCGAGGGCAAGCAAAACAGAGAGCAACAAATTACAAGCCAATTTCGGGTTACAAATCCATTTGATCAATGTCTCATATTCACTTGTCGACTACATGCCTTCTTACGTTTTGAGTATCTTTGACAATTAACAACTACATATGGAATATCAATTTGCTTTGGACTTTTTTTTAGTTTTGTACCTTAAACATTACTGAGTATAATTAATCTATACTAATTATAATGCTCGAAGGCATCTCACTCTTAAGTTTAAGATGTACAAGAAATTAAGCATGGTTTGCAACACTTTAATGCACCCAATTTTCAGAATTACAACAAAGTAAGCATATTGTACAACAAAATAAAGCGTGGTGTCATTTTAAGACCAAAATTCTATCAAACAATATTAATGGTATTAAAAACACCCTCACCAAAAATTACAACCATTTAAGCGCGATGTCTGATAATGCAACCAATTTTGATATTTACAACAAAATAAGCGTAGTGTACAACAAAATAAGCATGATGTAATTTTCGGACTTATTTTCGGACTTACAACATTAATCTTCATTAAAGTGATCGATGTTATTAATGGTATAATAACTACTCTTACAAGAAAAGAAACATAGTGTACAACACTTTAACGCACATAATTTTCGACTTACAAGACAAGAAGCGTAGTGTACAACAAAACACCACATTAATCTTATTTAATGTAGTCGATTATTTAACTGTTCGATAAATCTGATTAATACGGTTATTAAACACCATTTATATAAAATACAAATTATCAAGCATATTGTACAACTAAATTAAACACAATTCACGCATTAAATTTCACTACTACAAATAATAAAGCGCGTTATCTGAATATTCAATCTCGAGGCAGACAGCAGGTAAATGGTCTTGAGCCGCAGCAGCGGACCAACGGGTTCGGCCCGAGCAGACGCGGGTATCTGAAATCTTAATATCCAGTAAATTTATTGTTAAAAAAACGTATTAAACTAAAATCATTATTAATCGAAAATTTTTATTTGAGTGTCCATGCATGCAACACATGCATGGTCGCTAAGTAATATATTATATAGGTATACATACTTGATGCTGGTTTTTTCAGACTTTCAACACACCATTTACATTGGGAAGTGTTTTAAAAATAAAAATAAAATAAAATAAAAATAATAATCAATCGTGTTTTTTTTTTAACCAAAAATTCATTTTTTTCGCAAGTTATTTTACATTTTTCAAATAGTATAACGAATTTAACTTTTTTGCTTTAGCTATCTACTACTGCTATTTTGATCAACATGAAATATTTTCTACTTGTTTCACATGTAAAATAAGTAAACAATGATATAAACTAGAAAATGTCGGGTACGGGATAAAACTCATGGTATAACAAAAACTTATAAATAAAACCCTCTTAAAAGTTGACACTTGATACATTCAAGATTAGAAAATAGGGTGCTAGCATACTTTTAAGCTTCCATGACCAATTCTCAAACATACAAGTCTAACAACAAAATTGAGAAAATTTTATGCAATTAACCGTGCTTTATACAATTTGTCTTATTCTGAAATATTAAAGTTTCGTGGCTCATCCAAGAGCACAAAAATTATTTATACTTTTTTAAAAGTAAATTGTCTTTATAAAAGCATTAAAACAATAATATAATTAGGGGGAATTGCATATATACCCATTACGGTTAAGAGTGATGCCATTGACATATTACAAGCGGTATTCCTACTATCATTCCATTTCATAAGATAGAATACATTTGCAAAAATTCGATTAAAGATATTAGGACAAATTACTTGGCAGAAGTTAAGTGTTATCACCTAGCATCATAAAATTAAGAGAATAAGGAAACATAAATTTCCTGCGATTAATGTAATTTTTCTTAACAAATAGTACTCAAATTATGTGGTTTATCTTACAATAATACCGATACTTTTTTTTGATCGAAAATACCTATACTCGTTAACTAGAATCCGTACTCCCGTAGTGTTATTTCCTTGATCAAACAATATTATTTAAAAAGCAGTGCATTTAGAATGTGACTGGCATGATTTTAAAAGCTCGCATTTAAAGTATCACGAATGTGTGAGAACGATCGTCACGTCGCGTCGTGGCGTCGCGTCGTCTTATGTCGCGTCTTTTGTAAAACGATATATGAAATATGATATAAATATATAAATATTATCGTATTTTGTCTTGTCTTATGTCGCGTCTTATAAAGCAAAGTTTCAGCGAAGTTTGATTATGTCACGTCTTTTTGTAAAATCATGAAGTTTGATTATCTTGTCGCATGGCGCGCCGTCTTATTTATAATCTTGATAACTGGTGTCATCATTATAAATGGAATAACACGTGGAAGCACACATTTATTTTCTGAGCATCTACATTTATAAACTTGATTTTTGAGTTTCTCAATAATTTAACTCCCTGTTTCTTTCGATATTCAATTGATTACATTTATCTCTCTCACTCACTCACACACAAATAAAAACGTGCGGCGTCTACACACAAAATTTTAAGAAAAACAAAACAACATAAAAGTGTTTAAAATATATACTTTTGAGATTTATCTATTGAAAACAAGAAATCTGTTTTTGCTATTACATTTATGATTTAGAGAACTTGAATTTAGAATTCTCCGGTTTTTAGAGAAATATAAATTACTCCGATCTCAAAAAAACTTAAAAAAAATAATAAATAAAAAAAATTCTTGCAACTAAAAGTACCCATAAATTTTTATTTTTTAACCAATGTTATTCAAATTATGTTAAGAATAAATTGCATTTTTGGTCCTTAAGGTATAGCCAAATTGCAGATTTCGTCCCTAACGTTTTGAAAGTGCAGCTGTAGTCCTCATTTTAAATATTTTGTTGCATGTTTGGTCTCTAAATTGCAGATTTAGTTCCTAACACTTTGTAGTTTTTGTTGCATGTTTGGTCCCTAAATTGCAGATTAGAGACCAAAACGTCAGAAACCTTCAAATATAGAATATCTGACTTTCGAAGCGTTAAAGCGAAACCTCTGATTGGCCATACCTTAAGAACCAAAAATGCAATTTACTCTTATGATAATTAATCTTACGATAATACCTATACTCGTTAAGTGTAATCCGTACTTCCGTAGTACTCCGTATTATTTCCTTGATCAAACAATATCATTTTAAAAAGCAGTGCATTTACTACGTGACTGGTGCCAATATTATAAATGGAATAACACGTGGAAGCACATATTTATTTTCTGAGCATCTACATTTATGAACTTGATTTTTGAGTTTCTCTATAAATTTAACTCCCTATTTCCTTCAATATTCAATTGATTACATTTATCTCTCTCACTCACTCACCCACAAACAAAACACACACACAAACATCATCAAACTCGGTGGTCTTGTTTTCACAATCCAAACCACAAAAAAAATCTCAAGAATTGAAAACAAAGAAAACATTAAATGATAATTCTCTAGCTAGCATCATGTCAAATATACCTATCTCACTCTCAGAAATTTGCCTCACTTTGTTTCGTTTAACCATGTCAGTTGCAGACCCGTGGCCCTTTTCATGAAACCAAATTTTTTCCTTAAAATCCCATCTTTAATATTCATTTCCTAACGTGGGTTTTTACTTTTTAGTTTCTTGGGAAAAAAAATGAAAAAAATCCGAGGGTTTTTGGTCAAACGCAAAGTTTTTTCACTTTTTCGATATACTTTTCGTCGAAAAAGCCACTCATCAGCAACAACTTACCGACGAATTAACCCGTCTCGAAGAACTTTTTCACGTTTTATAAAGTGGGGTAGTAAACTCAAGTCAAAAGCAAGAGCTATATGTTCTAAAAACCCTAGTTTTCGTTTCCGTTTTCGTTCGGGTTATTTGCGAGTCCGTGATGATCCACTTGTTGAAGTACCTAAAGGAAAGATGGCAGTATATGTAGGACAAGAGGATGGTGATTATGAGAGGGTTTTAGTGCCTGTGATTTATATAAATCATCCTTTATTTGGACAGTTGTTAAGGAAAGCTGAAGATGAGTATGGCCATGATCATCCTGGTGGTATTACTATTCCTTGTAGGGTTTCTGAGTTTGAGAATGTTAAGACAAGGATTGCTGCTGTATGTGGTGGCCGGAAAATGATGCTGTGGAAACGTGGCGTTTGAGGTAGTGCTAGTGATGATTATGATAATGATGATGATGGTAGACTTTTTTTTTTTTTTTTTTTTTTTTTTTTTTTTAATTTACTTTTGTGGATGTACATAAAGATATTAGGTTTTAAAGTTGTTTTGTTTTTATTTTTCTTTTTATGATTATGGTATTTTTGTTTCTTTCTCATTTTGCCAATATAGAATCTACAAATAAGAATCACCTAGGATTAATTATTGGTTGGACAAAATTTGTTTATGCAGATAAAAAATTCATTTATGTATCTTTAACCATTTTGTAATTCATATTTCAATTAAAAAATGAACCAATAAATGTTTCACAAAAAATCTTCTAAACATGTATATATGCCAATCGTTTCTCATATGTATAAATGGTATAAATGAGTAGCATTAGTTGATCTTGTTGAAGGTGGGTTGGAGGACAAAGAGTCAAAGACCCTTTAAATCAGTTACATTTTCTAGTGAATTCGGATACAACTTTTGATCAATGAGACATGACATGTTTCGTATTTAAAACCTATATGTAAACATGTTACATGTTTTGTTTTTTCGCTACACCTTAGGGAATTAGATCTAAACATAATTGAATTATGTTCATCATATACAACAAGCCAATTAAAAAGGTGGAAACAATTGTCACCACATGTGTCGTAATCATAAAAGTAATATAGAAATTATTTTAATAATTCAGATATGATCTTATGTCCAAATTTTGATTGGAAATATGGTTAAGTAATACGTTAGCGGCCACAACTAGGATTTTTGGACCGAAAGGGTGGTCCAATTTTGGAAGCTTGAAAGTAATATCACTTGCAAATTTTTCATAAGTGTCTCTGTCTTTATACTTTAGCACTTACGATATATGGTCTCTCTTTCCTGATTGTGCAACGAGACTCTAGTGGGTTATCGGTCCCATCGATTATTGATGCTGGTCGACCATTAAAAAGTTAGACGATCTTGAATTCTCTAAAGTCTAACATGAGCATATATAGACGAGCTATGAAATTGAGCTCAAAGATAGCCTAATTTATATAGTCGAGAACGATCTCTAAGAGCAATTGGTATGGTGATGGTTTGCTGCTTGCCGTTCAGACGTGGCATCCTGCCACGTCTCACCGTTTGTTTGTCGTGGCTCGCCGTTTTGCACCTCATCAGGAAACGAAGTAGAAAAGACAAAACACTTTATAGGTAACCGTTGCCAAACGTTAATATTTTGATTAAGTTTTTTAATTTTTTATTTAGATAAACACACTTTTACACTATAAATAACACTCTATTTTACCCTAAAATTTCACACTTAATCCTTACAAAAATCGATATGGGGCATTCGCTTTCACATACTATCTATGAAATCTTAGCTTTAGTTGATAAACTAATTGAGGAGGATATCGTTTGTCGTGACGTTGATCGACTTAATTTGTGCGATTTGACAAAGCATCGAGCTAAAATGATCTAAAAAAGCATACGAGAAATGCAATGATATTCCACAAGAAACCCGTGCTCACATAGAGATTTTTTTAAACGAAGAATCTTCGAAAGATTACAAGATGCATAATTGTTTAGAAAGACGGAGAAAATACAAGAACAAATCAGTGCTAAGTTTATTTTGCTACATGAAAAATACAATTAGGACGATTATATTTTAAATTTCGTATTGTAATTTCAAATTTCGTATTCTACCTATTTTTATATTAAATGAATGCAATTTTAGTTTGTACGTTTTCGCAACAATTTGAAGTTTGAATTGGCTACTATTTTCCCATATAAATACCCCTTTATCATCGTTAATTTTCTTACACAACTTATCAAACTCTCTCAACTATCATTTATTTTACACAAACACTATGGCTAATGAACCAAACGAGTGCGAGATGCTATCCTTAAGCGACTACTGAACCGAACAAGAAGCGAAGGTCGTGTTGGTTAACAATTTGTTGGCTGAGATGACTCGTTGTATGCTACAGATGTGTTCCCGTAGTGAGGAGGAAACGAGGATGTATTCACTGCCTCTCGACCAGCCACTTAACAGCTACGGTCTACATACTCTGCTAATGAGCATGGAATCATATATGCGTATCTCAAACGCCTTGAAGGCCGTTAGGAAAGAAGTGATGAGAACCATAAACGAGAAGCTAGAGTTGATCAACAATTACCGAGCAATATAAAGCTTGATGAGAACAGTTGGATGATTTGAGTTTTCGTATCGTATCTTCATTTATGTTTCAAATTCCGTATCATAATTTGTTATGTTTTTTTCGTATTATATTTTAGTTTCGTATTGTCATTTTAATTGAATGAAATGAATTTAGTTTGTTTGAAAAAAAAAAAAAAAAAAAAAATTGAGGGTGGGTGAGGCCCAAATGAAAAGTTTGTTTTGTGTTATGACAGAAGGGGTATTTTAAAGTAGTAATGTTAAAGTGAGGTGGCACCGGTGAGGCTCAAATAAAGAGAAAGAGCTCTTCACCGTACCTTTTACTCTAAGCGGCAGTCTGGTAGTATTCTATTATTGGAACTAAATTCAAGACAACAATAATCATAAACATTTTCTAAATGTTACCTAGCCAAACCCGCCACCTCATATGCCAAAGTAAAATGGTTGTTCTTCTTTCCCCGCTCCTTCTTTTTCGACATATGGAACTGATTATAGACATTGCGCCTATTTTACCAACGGGATTTATTATAGGTACCCCCTGGCCCACCAAAAAAGGGGGGGGGGTGTAAAAGTACAAAAAGATTTCTTTTGTCCTTACTTTATAGTACAACATAATTTTTTATTAGTTTATGCTCCTTATTTTTTGCTAGTTTAATGCTCTTAACTTGTTAAACTTTATATTTTTTATTCCATACTTTTAGGCATATAGTTTTTTTAATATAAACAAAATTATAAAAATAAAATAAAATAAAATCAAAAAATCAAAAAATCCGAGGGGAAGGGGGTACAACTTGTAAAAACAAGGAAAGATCCTTATGACCTACCATTTTATGAAATAAAGTAACCCATAGCACCTCGTGGGTAATGAAATTAATTATTTTGTTTTGATATATCATTATATCGTGAGGCTGATAACGTGGTGATGATTTCATTTTGGTTATGGATTGAAGTAAACTTGATTAATGTTTCACCTCAATAAGTTTGCTTAATACTAGCTAGGACATTCAACCGACTATTGAGAGTATTTTCTTTCACTCCATGGCAGTATGATTCTTTTCTTCAAATCTCGCTGAAATGGGATTGAGCATTGTTTTTTTGTGCAAAAGGTGAATATATATTATTTCAACAAATAGAATTACAACAAGTTAATAAATTCAAGAAACTGATTTGGGCATGCCCAAAATAGTGAACACAAACAACAAGTCAAACAAGACTGTCTCATATCGGGTACAACTAAAAATCATAACTTTGATACAACAGACAAGAGGAATCAGCAGACACATCTGCACAAACTGCAGACAAACATCTCAACAGCATACATTTTCCAATTCACCCATTATTGCACCAAAGACCATAACTCCATAATTACATTTTCTAACCCTCCTTAACTTTTGATCATTCAACCATCACCCACAATGATCAAGGAAAGACAAGGCAGTCATCATTATGAAAGTTATAGCCACCATCCCACTCCACATAGGGGCTATACAAAATCCTACACTTCAACATAGAGGCGATAAGTGACATCATTGGATCTTTTGGGAACACATATCGTTTTATGACCTACATTGGATCCAACCTAATCTCCTAATTTTTGTGGTAGAGCATTTGACACTTCGTGAAAACATTTTTAGTTTAATTATCAGGTATCGTTTTTATGACTTCTACCCATCGAAACGACCGCGACACATAGACCTAACTCCATATATTTTTATCTAAATTTTACAGTCAACAAATTTTTGTCAATATGTCTTGCAAAACTAGTCCTTTACGATGTTTCTAGTGGTTTAGTCTAATATATCAAGCATAATTAAGTAAAATAAGCATAAAAAAGATATTAAATACATAATATACAAAGATTTACAAGAATCAAATGAAAGTATAAGGGTTTTCTTACAACACTATGAAGAAAGCTAATCAAGAAACCAAGGACACGATCACTAAACCTAAAGCTTTTCAAGCAAAACCCTAGCTTCTAAATCTTTCCACCAACTCTTGCAAACTCTTTATAGGCTTACTAGGAATACTTTCAAGGATACTTGAACTCTTCTCAAGAAAATGACCGTTGTGTAGCTTCCAAATGATCCATAGAATGAAAGAAATGGCACTTGATTTGTGTGAGATTAACAAGATCTTCAATGGTGATGTGATACTTGTTAATCAAAATCAAAGGATCAAGGGTTATGGATTATTGATGGATCAAGTTTTAAGGAGGACAAAAATAAGATGATTGAGTTTTTGGTTAAAAGAGGATATATGTATAAGTCTTGAAAGATATTTGCAAGTGTAAGACTTTAAGACTAAGTAAGTAACACTTGTATGCATCTTATGACCAAATGCATATCAGCAAGCCACTTGGCTTGGTGATTCATCATATATATCGATCTAGGGGATGTATTGAAGATAATATCATGCCTTGGTATTATCTTTGTTTACAGAATGGTTTGGTCCCGGTAATTACTATCGTTAAGTATTTAAATCACGAAACTTAAAACCGGGTATCTTAAAAATATAAAACTTGTAAGGAATGTTAACATTTATCAATATAATCTATAAAAGTATATACAATGAGTGATAAGTTTAACGGAGTGCGAAAACGTTGTTAAAACCTAAAACATAGGTTAAATATGCGTAAAACGTATAAAGTTTACGTGAAAATGGAAAAAGTAAAATGTGACTTTTCAAATATAATTATAATGATTCTAAAAGGCTTATAATGTGTAGACTGGGCCTAGTCTAGTGTCGGTTGGTGTTAAATGTGCGTTAAGACTAAAACCGGAAGTGCTAAATCGCGTTTGACGTCACCGGTTCTTGATAAAAGTAACGAATATTGTAAAAATGATCTGACATGCCTAAGACTCACTTTATATTATGAAAATAATATAAATAGCTTAGGAATGTGTAGAGTGGCTATTGCTCACGTTTGGTTCAAGTTTAACGTACGCACGCGAGTGAGCTTATCCGGTTATTCGTAAAAGTAAATATACTCGAAATGAAAATATTAAATGATGTAATAAATCAAATATTGACATCATAAATTGAGAAAGGTTTACAAAGAGTCTCAATATCTTTAATCACACTCACTGGTAGCTTAAACACAGTGCCCTTGAAAACATGCATAAATGAAATGACAGAAGCTATTAACTAAGCTCTACCAACATAAGATAAACTCTTGTTTTTCCAATCATTTAGTTTTTGTCTCACCTTATCCACCAAGCTTTTAAAATCTTTGACTCCAATCATTTTGTCCATCAAAGGTACACCTAAGTATCTAACAGGGAGCTTGCCAATCTTGAAAGGTAGAATACTTAGGATGCCATCCTTTTCTTCCTCATTCAGACTTCCACTAAACAAAGTACTCTTTACCATGTTTGGATATAAACCTGAAACTGCACTGAACTTTTAAAGAGCTATTTGATAGTGTTAACTTATACTATATCCTGATTACACAGAACCAACAAATCATCTGCAAAGCACAAATGGGTGATCTTCAGACTCTTGCATCCAAAGTAATATTTAAAGTTTTCTTTCCTTTAAGATTTCATCTTTTAGGATCAAGTTAAGCACTTCTATGACCATTGTGAAGAATTAAGGAGATATAGGGTCACCCTGTCTAAGTCCTCTACCGCCTTTAAAATACTCATATTTGTCACCATTCACACAAATGGTGAACTTAAGAGTGGTAATGCAAGCCATAATCCATTGAACCATAGTATTATGAAAACCAAATTTAACAAGAATGTTTTGAAGGAAATTCCAGCTCATTGTATCATAGGCTTTTTGGATGTCAATCTTGAAAGAGCGCCCTTTTGGACCATTCACACAGTTGTACCCTTTTAGAAGTTCTTGTGTCAGAAGAATGTTGTCTATAATTGCCCTCCCGGGAATGAATGCACTTTGATTAGATCTACAATTTTATTCATCACCATAGTAAGCCTGTTTGTCAAAATCTTACTGATGCACTTGTATACAACATTGCAGCATGCAATGGTCCTAAAATTAGACACCTTAGATGGGGTGGTCGTTTTGGGAACAAGAGTGAGGAGAGTAGCATTTACTTCCCCAAGCAGTTTGCCATATAAGAAGAATTCCTTGACAGTTCTAAAAAATCTTCCTTAACCACATTCCATGCTTTCTTGTAGAATGTTAAAGTGTAACCATCTAGTCTAGGAGCTTAATTAACATCTATATCAAAAAGGGCCTTCTTAATTTCTTCATCAGTCACTTCCTTAATCATGTTCAAAGCTTCCATCTCACCAACTTTGTTACAAAAAATCCTGGTGTCATCTTCTTTAAAATCCTCAACACTTGAAGTAATACCTAAGAACTTCTCAAATGACTCACAAACTGAGGTCCAACATGATCCATAGTGTATGTAACACCCCACCTTTTCGGAGCGTTAAACCCTCTTATTTACCTTATATCAGCGGAAGCGTCTACTCTTACTCGGTCTCAACTAATCTCTTGATTCCTAAAAGCAGCTCATCTAGGTTGAAAATTTTAAAAGAGTTTTGGGTCAGCCAAAGGCCTAGTGAGAATTCATGGTTTTCACATACAAAAAAATTCATATAAAATCAAACTTATAAAATGATCATGCAATTTGTTCAAATATCATATAAGTGTTATTCAATTATAGTAAATTCTTAATTAATTCAAATACCAACAACTTAATATAAACCAACAATTCAATTTATATCATGTTATAACATATACCAACTATTTATATTTCCGTTCGATTCAATGGTTCCAACGATTCAACATATACCTGTTTGGTTCAACGGTTCCAACAATTCATATTTCATGATTCACAATTCACAATTCAATATTTATATATCTCAACATTTTAAATATAACAATTTACTCAACTTTCACATATTATCAAACACTCAAAACACGTAGCAAATAACGATCATTTAAACAAGTCGCATGACAGTACTTCGAATAAAACTGCAACCCAATTTAAAAGCACATGAAAACTCACCTCAAGAATGCTCGGAAAGAAAGTTCACTTTGGGTCGAGCTTCAAATTAGAACCTTCAAAGAGAACCCTATCAAACTTTCTATCTGAGGCTAAACATAAACATTTAGGACTGATTTATCTCAATATAAAAACGTGTCCTAGTGTCATGGTCATGCACACATATGCTTCAAGTATTTAAGTTATATGTAACCAAATAATAGTTATAGTTATTATTAGCCGCATTCTATAACAAATGATTCACTTTAATCAAACTAGCAAGATATCACAGTTTACACCAACATTAGGAATCAATAAAAATAATAACAGTAACAATTTTTTTTTTTTTTTTTTTTTTTTGCTTTGGATTAAAATACTAAAGCAACATGTTGCTTATTCCTCTCTCTATTTTTCATTCAGTTCATCTTCTTTTAGTTTACTTATATATAGTTGCTCCATCAAAACAAAAACCATTCACCGACCCATTTATTCATTTATCAAACACGTTTATTATGGGCTTTATAGTTTTTAACTAATAGAGTAGGAGTAGATATAGTAATAACCACTCCAAACTGAAGTCATAGTCTTCTCTTTTCTTTTCTTTTTCTTCTTATTGTTTATTTAACCCATAATGATATACCAGTTTTTATATAGTTCATAAGCAGTTACGCATAACTATTTTTGAATATATGCTTTTACAGTCCTACACAAATATTACTTAAAGGTCTGAACTAAATTTGTGCAATCCTTTAATAAGTGTATCTATGAGTGCGGAACTCAACCATGAAAATAAGATTTGTTTGATGGTTCCTCAATAAACAACATACATATAAAACTGCCTACATGGTTTGGTTTAAGATGCCTACAACTCGACCAATATACTACCATGAATCGTGCATAGTTAAATCAAAATCACTTTAAGATGTTACCTTACTTGACAATGGAAATCTACTAAAAAAACCTGAAAATTAAAGCTTCAACTCACAACGTACTGCTGATCACTTCACGTTAATAGGGTTTTGTGTGTGTTTTTAAAAGAGACGCCATGTATTATGGGGAGTTCGTGTGTTATATAAAGATCATATTGGGCCAGAAATTTTAGGAAGATCGCGCATCATTAGGAGTCCCGTAACCACATCTATTGACCAATTCAATTTTAAGTTTACTTCAAAATTTGGAAGACATATAACATATTAACCCCATTAACTTTGTGATAATACAAACATCACCCTTAAGACATTTTTTATTTATTTATTCTATATCTAGTTTCAAAGGTTAGATAAATTTACATTTTCATCTAGTAAAATTTCGGGTATTACAACTCTTCCATCCTAAAAAAAATTTGTCCTCAAATATTAACCTAAAGAAGACACGGGTACCTTGTCTTAACATCAGGTTTATTCAATATTTTAAGCTTTATTATGTAACTAAAGTTCAAATATTATCAAAAATGTTTGCAACAAGCATAAAAGTGAAGTCATTAAAATAAACCAAACTTAATAATTCGAACACATCAAAATGCATAACCCTAAAATAATCGAAAAGTTACTACTAGACGTCACATGCTTCTTTATTATCTCATTTCTTATGCGGAGTGTCTCGAGCATTCTTAGCAGTCAATTGAAAAACTCTTCATTTTGTCTTCAGTGGTTGATTATCTTTGTACTCCACTCGGTTGCCGCAATATCCTGCTTTCTCTTGTGGATCGAGAGGCTTCCATTAAGGACGATCAACGATCTTGTGTCCCGGTTTCTTACATCTAAAACATACCCAATCAGCTTTACAGTCCTTTGTTGCATGTCCCGGTTTCCCACAAATACGACAATCCTCATGCCAACATTTCCCCATATGTGTCTTTTTGCATATCGTACATGGTTTATACTTGCTTGAATTCTCCATTTTCTCACGACTTATTTTGATCTTTTTCATGTCATCATCACGATTCTCTCTTTCTTTTGTTGTCTCCTCCTCATTCTTCTAGCTGACGATTATTCTCTTTCTCAACCAACAAAGCAAGTTCCACGGCTTCTTGAAAAGTAGAGGGTCTTGCTTGTTGAACTGGACCCGTGATCCCAGCTCGTAAACCATATATGTACTGTTTGATTCTTCTTTCCTCGGTAGCTACCTGGTATTTCGCAAATCTTACTTTTTCATTAAACTTTGTCGTGTATTTCAAGACTGTCATATCATTTTATTGTAGTTTCAAGATTTCCTCCTCAAGCTTATCCATCAATCCTTGGGGACAATAATTTTCCATGACCAACTCTTCAAATTGTTCCTATGTCATAGCACTGACAGCTTCATTACCACGAGCGATCTTGATCATATTCCATCAATGTCGCGCTTCTCCTTTAAGCAAATGGGATGCATACTTCACTCTTTGTCCACGTGAGCATTCACTAATTTCAAAGATGTCTTCTATCTCCTTTAACCAGTTGGTGACAATCACTGGGTCGCTATCTCCATGAAATTCGGTCGGTTTGCAGTTTAAGAAGGACTTGTACATCTACACCCGTCTCCCTGAGCTTCTTCATTTCTACGTCTTTCAACATCTTCTGCGTTTTTCCTGTCTTGGTCAACCTTTCTTTTCCTTTCTTGCTCCTCTACAGCTCTCTTATCTTCCATTGCTTTTCTCCTCCTCTTAGCATCCTCATTTGCTTTTTTCTTTTTCTCAGCCTCTTCTGCAGCTTTCCTAGCTTCTTATGCCTTCCTAAAGTTTTCTTGACTTTTAGCCAAAATAGTGGGCATGTGTTCTGACACAATCCTTATGATCTCGTTACTAAGTTCCCCTTTGGTAACAGGCACATCTTGGTTCTTTCCTGGATTTATCTTGGAACCACCACCACCCTTTCCTTCCATTTCTTTGTCCCATATTAATTGAACTCGATAAGACATTAAAGAGGTCAACGTATTTAACTATTACTAGATATATATTAAACATTTCAATTTGGGTATCTATCTATATAAAGGCATCTAATTCATATCAAAATACAACTATTACTCCTTATCTTTAATAAGCCTAGAAGGCACTAAATATCGAATGTTTTCACAACTTAAATACTTAATCTAGGTTTAAGACTAGGTCTCTAAAACCTAATTCGCTTAAACCTTTGGCTCTGATGCCAACTGTAACACCCTGACTTTTCGGAGCGTTAAACCCTCTTATTTACCTTATATCAGCGAGCGTCTACTCTTACTCGGTCTCAATTAATCTCTTGATTCCTAAAAGCAGCTCATCTGGGTTGAAAATTTTAAATTAGTTTTGGGTCAGCCAAAGGCCTAGTGAGAATTCGTGGTTTTCACATAAAAAACAATTCATATAAAATCAAACTTATAAAATGATCATGCAATTTGTTCAAATCTCATATAAGTGTTATTCAGTTATTACATATTCTTAATTAATTCAAATACCAACAACTTAATAAAAACCAACAATTCAATTTATATCACGTTATAACATATACCAACTATTTATATTTTCGTTCGATTCAACGGTTCCAACTATTCAACATATACCCGTTCAGTTCAACGGTTCCAAGAATTCATATTCATACCTGTTCGGTTCAACGGTTCCAACAATTCATATTTCAAGATTCACAATTCACAATTCAACATTTATATATCTCAACATTTTAAATATAACAATTTACTCAAGTTTCACATATTATCAAAAACTCAAAACACGTAGCAAATAACGATCATTTAAACAAGTCGCATGATAGTACTTGGAATAAAAGTGCAACCCAATTTAAAAGCACCTGAAAACTCACCTCAAGAATGCTCGGAAATAAAGTTCACTTTGGGCCAAACACGTCTCCTACACATACGATAACATCTCGCTAAGATTTTATGCAAGTTACGTATGAGTCCTAGTTGATTGGTCGAGCTTCTAATTAGAACCTCCAAAGAGAACCCTATTAAAATTTCTATCTGACGCTAAACATAAACATTTAGGACTGATTTATCTCAATATAAAAACGTGTCCTAGTTTCATGGTCATGCACACATATGTTTCAAGTACTTAAGTTATATGTAACCAAAAAATAGTTATAGTTATTATTAGCCGCATTCTATAACAAATGATTCACTTTAATCAAACTAGCAAGATATCACAGTTTACACCAACATTAGGAATCAATAAAAATAATAACAGTATCAGTTATTTTTTTAGCTTTGGATTAAAAATACTGAAGCAACAGATTGCTTATTCCTCTCTCTATTGTTCATTCAGTTCATCTTCTTTTAGTTTACATATATATAGTTGATCCATCAAATCAAAAACCATTCAGCGACCCCTTTATTCATTTATCAAACACGTTTATTATGGGCTTTATAGTTTTTAACTAATAGAGTATGAGTAGATAAAGCAATAACCACTCCAAACTGAAGTCATAATCTTCTCTTTCCTTTTCTTTTTCTTCTTATTGTTTCTTAACCCATAATGATATACGAGTTTATATATATTCCATAAGCAGTTACGCATAACCAGTTTTGAATATATGCTTTTACAGTTCTACACAAATATTACTTAAAGGTCTGAACTAAATTTGTGCAATCCTTTAATGAGTGTATCTATGAGTGTGGAAGTCCACCATGAAAATAAGATTTGTTTGATGGTTCCTCAATAAACAACATACATATAAAACTGCCTACATGGTTTGGTTTAAGATGCCTACAACTCGACCAATATACTACCATGAATCATGCATAGTTAAATCAAAATCACTTTAAGATGTTACCTTACTTGACAATGGAAATCTCATAAAAAAAACCTGAAAATTAAAGCTTCAACTCCCAACGTACTGCTGCTCACTTCACGTTAATAGGGTTTTGTGTGTGTTTTTAAATGAGATGCCATGTATTATGGGGAGTTCGTGTGTTATATAAAGATCATATTGGGCCATAAATTTTAGGAAGATCGCGCATCATTAGGAGTCCCATAACCACATCTATTGACCAATTCAATTTTAAGTTTACTTCAAAATTTAGAAGGCATATAACATATTAACCCCATTAACTTTGTGATAATACAAACATCACCCTTAAGACAAATTTTATTTATTTATTCTATATCTAGTTCCAAAGGTTAGATAAATTAAAATTTTCATTTAGTAAAATTCCGGGTATTACAGTGTAGATTGTACCATCTTCACTACTAATAGAGTGAGTTTTACTTTTATTATGTCTTCCTTTCAACACTTTATGAAAATAGGCAGAGTTTTTGTCACCATCTTTGAGCCATTCCACCTTTGCCTTCTGATACAAAAGTTTTTCCTCATCCTGAATAGCTGAATTGTATTCTTTTAGCAACACCATTTCCTCATTTCTAAGGCTTTTGTTAGTAGGATCCTTATCAATTTTGGCTTAAACTTCATACATATTCCTTCTTAGCACTTCAACTTTCTCAAACAGATTCTCATTCTTCCAATTCAAATTATTGAGATGAGGCTATATTGCTTTCATTTTCATCACTAATTGATACATAGCATGACCCTGAACAGAAGAATGGCATTTTTCTTTCACAATGTCAATGAAATCCTTTTTCTCAGTAACATAGTTAGCAAATCTGAAAGATTTGTTATTCTTCTTCATTACACCAGGACAAATCAAGATAGCTGGACTATGATCTGAAATACCATAAGGAAGAAACATAACATTATCATTAATATGGTTAGTTAGAAACTTATTATTAATCATTAATCTGTCCAGCTTCTTCAGAATAGTAGCATTAGGATTAAGAAGGCTTTTAGTCCATGTATAATGAAAACCAGTGCTGCACAAATCCTCCATCTCAATTGCATTCATACAGTCTTGGAACTTCAACATATCTTGACTAATATGAGACGTACCTTCTGAGTGGTCTTCTACATTGAGACTAGCATTAACATCACCCATAATCACCTATGCATCATCATTAATAACCTGCTTGTAATTGCATAAATACTTTCAAACTTCTCTTTTGTCTCTACCATGATTAGCAGCATAAATGAAAGTACAATAGAATTTGATGTTTGACTTCAGGACTTCAATCATGTAGAACATTGTCTGATTAGTGCTTTGAACAAGTGGGCATTGAACCACATTACTATTCCATCCCACTATGATTTTGCACCCTTTCTTACTTACATTCAGATTATGCTGCTAATACCAATCCTCAAAAATCTTGTCACACAGTTTGATGCATTTTTTAACATACATTTGAAAACGAGCCGTTACCGGCTGTAAATTGTTCACACCCTTCTTTTATTTTGCTCTTATAGCTTGAATTTGTTAGAACTTTTTAGATTTAGATAGATACCTTCCAAGTTTTTTTAAGTTAAGCGACAATAACTTGTATGGTATTTGTTGCAGAATCGTACGTTTTTGCTAATACAATATCATTTATATAGAAGATCGAGTACACTAACTACATATGTGCATGTAATAATCAAAGTAACAAAAATCACAAACATGCTAGTATTTTTCGGCAAAACGCTCAATCCTTTCATTCCGGTTGATGCTAGCATGATATCATAACAATACAATCCTTAATAATATGCGTCTTAAGATTTTTTTTTTCGAAAGACCAATTACACACGATGTCACTACCAATTACCAAAGGAACCAGACTACACCATGTACTTATGTACATACATACGAGCAACTAGATTAGTGGCTTTAAACATGTTTATTATAGTAAGGTGGTGTTTGTTTGTACATAAGTCAAATTAAAACAAGTTTGTGACTTAATAGAGAAAGATGACAGAAAATATTAAGTAATAAAACTGAGAGTTTCTGCATTAAGTCATCTCTTAATTAGAAATGACTTAATAAAAAAAATTAACAAACAAGCCCTACGTTGTTGCTTCAACAGTTACCTCCTCTGGTTAGTTTTATATAAATTGCAGTTGTTTAAGATATGAAAAGAAAAATTAAAATAATAAGGGTGATAAAAAGTTTTAGCCACACATTTTAAATGAGAAAAAAAAAATAATGGGAGATGCATATATTTATGTTGATGCATCTAAAATGTGATATTGTGATTTCTTCTCAACCTTCTTATTTTAAATATGTTTGTTAAGGTTTTTAATATCGAGATCCTACCTAGGCACGTTTTCGTCTTTGCAAGATCGTGATCGTAATATCGAATCAGGATCATAAAATCCTAATATAATGTCATTTTCTTAATAGGCGTTGTAAAATTATGCAAATCTACATATTATTATATATACCATAATATATATCATGAAAATAGATATCAAAATTATTATTATGAAGTGCTCAATACAATTTGTCTCTTTTTTTTCTTCATATTTTACAAAAATTAATACATAAATTTGTAATTTTTTAGCTTGTGGTTCGAGAAAAGTAAGATCGGATCAGTAAAGATCTTAAGATCGGGATCCTATTAAGATCCTATCTCGCAAAGATCCTACGTAGGATCGGGATCGTTTTTTGCTTTGTAATATCATAAAATCATAAGATACTAAGATCATGATCGGGTTCTTAGCAACCATGATATTTGTTTGGTCTAACTTTTAATGATAATCCATACACGTGATATTTATAGAATTAATATGAAATTGTGACTTAATGTGAATAACCAAAATGAAAAATGATCAAAGTAGGGGTGTTCACGGATTGGGTAATATCCACGATAACCGAAAACCGAAACCGAATCGAACCGAAAATAACTGAATCGAATTTGTAACTGAACCGAATTGGTCAAAACCGAATCGAACCGAACTAAATATTTGGTTAACGGTTTGGATATGATTTTGACAATGAAAACCGAAAACCGAACCGAAAACCGAATTAACATAAAATATATATATTTTCTATATATATATATGAAAAAAAATCACTAAAACTCTTTTAGTATATAAATATAACATGATTTAAGCTTGAAAAAATATTTTATGCTAAAAATATATATAATTAAATAAAAAATAATTAAAATTATGTAATTCGGGTTATTCGGTTCGGTTTTCGGTTATAGGGTTCGGTTTTCGGTTATTAGGTTCGGTTTTGTTCGGTTGAATCAAATTAGAATTGGTTCGGTTCGGTTTCGGTTATACCCGGAAAAAAATTAACCGAACTAACCGAACCGAATAAACTGAATAACCCGATAACCGAACCGATGAACACCCCTAGATCAAAGTTTTCTTATATAAAATGGGCTAAATAACCCGATCTAAAAAGGGCTAGGCCCAGACTTAATTAATGGGCATGATTGCATGAATTGGAATACTTGCTTTCGGTCTGACCATTCTTTAAAATCTCTTTTCCTAATTAAAAATGGTTTCACGTACATTTTCAGGGGTGGAGGCAATAGGGGGACTACTGGGTTCTAAGCCTCCCCCAACTAGCCCAATAAGTCAACTATAATATAGTCCAAAAGCCCAATATTTTAAAAATAGGAACAATCGGCCCCTACCAATATTACCGATTCAATATTGCGTTTTTTGGACAAAAAAACTTGGAACTACTGAAACTCAACAGTCAAGAGGAAGACGAATGTAACAAGTGAATAAACTGATCAAAAGAATAGTTTTTCTGATAAGGTATTGGATGCTTTTATTGATTTGTTCTTTCATTAATGATCACAATTCACTTCTTTGGATCTTTGTGTCTTCAACTCTTTGAAATATTGAATTGTAATTTAATCGATAGTTTTTGTTCACTATTAAAGTATTAATTTCTTATAGCCTTGTATGATTATCAATTTATCACTTGTTGTATGATTGATTACGTATTTACCTTTAAGAATTATTAATGATCATATTAAGTATTAAATCATAAGATAAATGAAACAGAGCAAACTATTTGATTCGATTGAATGCAAAGTCAAAAGGCCAAAATAAATGTAAGAGAAAAGATATGATAGAAACTAATTGTTGCCACACACATTTGCTTTATAAAAATGATAAAGTGTTAGAAATATTTGTAACAAAGTTATATGTTGTTCACTTGCTAAGTACATGAGACAAAGGATTTGAAGATGGTGATATGACATTGAGGAGAACTTGTTTTGCTACAGACTTTATTTGGTCAAATGTTCCTCTTGATGTTCTAGGTAATGTTACATCCATAGCCTTCACAGTGACACTTGTTTGGCAATCAAGAATCATAAATTAACTACAAAAGAGGTAATGTATTTTTTTTTTAATTAGTAGTAAGGAGGCCAAATGCTATCGCTAAGTTGCTAATGGTCAGTAAAATTCACACAAAGATTGATTAAGGCTTTGTATTAGTGTAAAACGCGTGTTTCTTTAATTTATTAGACATTTGGCTCCTCAATTACTTTCTAGATTTTCATGCTTTGATATATTTATTAGAATTATATCGTTATCATTCTAAAATTATATATCGACCCCCTTAACTTGAAATCATGGCTCCGCCCCTCTACATTTCAGTGTTTAAATAAAAATATCATTCGATATGTGTAAATAGGGACTGATCCAGGGGGTTCTCGCGGGTGCCCGGGAACCCATGAATTTTTTCAATGTAGTGTTAATTTTTAATAAAAAAAACATCGATTTTTTTTTAAAGTCATCTTAAATGCACCTGGTCCATCAAAATATTTTTCTAGCATTAGTGTTCATTTTTGTATGTGCACCCCAATCATATTTAGTCCTGGTTCTGTCCCTGTGTGTAATACTAATGTAACATTTTTAATGTAACAATCATCAGCTCAGTTTCTTCGCAGTTTTTTAATCATTTTTTATTATAATATGGAAAAGCTATTTTCTTTTGGTTTAGGATTTAATATTCTCGACTAATTAGTATTGTTTATGAAGGTGAGATCGTTACTTGTTATCAAGCTTGATCCTTGTTTTCGTTTTGGTGTTTAGTTTGAATCTGCTTGCGGCGTTGTGTGCTCGACTCATTAAAACCCTAATGTTTTAAAGTTTATTCTTTAGGCTGATATTGCTTTGTTGGGCCTCATATTAATAAATTACTATGGTTTTGGTTCGTGGATTGTGCTAGTGTACTGGTTCTGTATCGTGTTGTGCTTTATTGTGTGCTAGTGACCTAGGATCTGTATCGTATGTAGTGTCAAACAAAAGAAGGGTATGAATGTTGTGGATACAGTTGTGAACAAGGAAATCAATGATGATGGTAGTATGGGTACCATACACATGGAACAAAATTCAGGGTCATCTTTGGCACATACGACTCAATAGGACCTGAATGTGGATAAAACCGATATTGCCGATGTAATTGTAAATGAGGGGACATATGCTAGTACGAATGATAAGGTTTCTAGGGTTACATTGAACGCGGATAACTGTGGTGTTGAGTCATTTCCAAGCCTATGCGAGGCTCTTAGTAGGCAGAATAAGCTAAAGAACAAGGTAACGTCTTATTATGATGCTTCGATGATGGTTGATGAGAGTGTTAAGTCGATCGGTATAGGGTCTCCATCCTTTGCCAATGTATTGAATGCTGATGCGGACACAAACGTTTCCTTATCTAAAAAGATTCGTAATTTTGAAAAAGCAATGCTGGAAGGAAGACTAGTGCTAGTGGGTGATGATGGGAAGCCATTGAACATAGTAGTGATAAATCGAGTAATACTGGAACTAGTCTAAATGGTGAATCAGGTAAGAAAATTGCAAACTTTTACACCTTAAAAGCCCCGGCTTGTAATGAGGCTGATTTTGCCATTCCCAAAAAATAATTCCTATAGGTAACGTATTATTATAATGTTGCTGCGATGATGGTTGACGAGAGTGTTAAGTCGATCGATATAGAGTCTCCATCCTTTGCCAATGTTTTGAATCTCGTCTGGACACAAACGTTTCCTTAGCTAATAATATTCGTAACTTTGAAAAACAAATGCTGGAAGGAAACTAGTGCTAGTGGGCGATGATGGGAAGCCATTGAACATAGTAGTGATAAATCGAGTAATGCTGGAACTAGTCTAAATGGTGAACCAGGTAAGAAAATTGCAAACTTGCATACCTCAAAAGCCCCGGCTTGTAATGGGGCTGACTTTTCCATTCCCAAAAAATAACTCCTATGGGTTAAAGAATGTTTTGAGAATACTTTCTATGGATTTTTTCTGGGTAAGAGAGTTGACTATGTTAAGAACGTATTGAGTAGGTTTGGCTTGTTCGTACTATGATGAAATTCAGCTCAAACATGGGTATGGAAGCAATGCTTTAAAGTGGACCATGATTGATTCGTAATGTGCCATTGATTATTGTAAATGGACTCCTACAGTTAATGTTTCTAAGGAGGACTTAAAGAGTGTCCCGGTTTAGGTTAAACTCCATGATGTGCCAGACATGGCATTCATTGAAGATGGATTGAGTTTTATGCTACTAAACTTAGCACCCCTTTGATGTTAGATACATATACATCTTCTATGCGCATGAAATCATGGGGTCGACAAAATTTCACGAGAGCCATGATTGATATTTGTGCCAATATTGAGTTGAAAGATACGCTTGTTTTGGTTGTGCCTAAAAATGAAGGTGATGGATATATCTTGCACACTATTCGTGCTGAGTACTAGTGGAACCAATTAGATATTCAACTTGTAAGTTATTTTCGTTGGATCAATGTCCCAAGAAATTGTATCTAATTTAAACGTGAAGACTCTTAAAAAAACCGATTCGAACGTGTTGAAGAATGTGAAGACTCAAAGGAAAACTATACGTGAAATTCATATTGGTTCAAAGTCCCTATGATCTATAAACCAGTTTAACCTAATAAGAAGACAGATACGACATAAGAGAAAACTAAATGAGCGAATTCAAAAACAATGTATTAATATTACTACTACATCGAATTCTTTTGAAGCATTGGGCAATATAGTGGACGTGGATGAAGTAAGGAATATTGACCGAATTAAAACTCCTTCTGCACAAAAGGCAAGTTGTGTAGATGGAAATGGGCAAAATGATAAATATACGACAGAAAACACTATTAGGTCGTATGACCAGCAATCAAATAATGAAAAAAGGGTGAATTTGGAATCGACATATATGCATAGTTCTTCGATGGGAGATCAAGAAAGTAATTCGGATAGTGAAGTTGAGGAGGTTGATGATGAGACAACTCGATTTATGGCTTCCCCAACAAAACGAGCTGGTAGTCGTACAAAAAATGCAAGCTTTCTTGATGATGAAGATTATGATATCTATGATGGTTACGAGAATGATGATTTGGATTAACTGAATAACAGTTGGCATTCGTAATGTGTTCGATGTCACTTTTCGAGGTCAAGTTAAACGATATGGTTAGTTTGGTGTCTTTGTGAATCAAAATGTAATCTTGTCGTTAGTGGTTGTTTTTATAGTAGGTTCATAATTCTGTGTGTTATTCTTATGATATGTATAATTTGAAGCATAAATGGTGCGTTTGTTTTCGCCTATGTAATAAGCTGAGATGTGAAATTTTACCCACACCTTATGTACTTAAACATTTTTTTAAGTAATACATTTATCGAGAAAACTATTAAAAAAAATGTCACCGGCTCTAATATAGTCAAAAGTATAATTTTAGAAATTGAATGGCTCAAGTGTTTCGTTTATGAAAAACAATGTTGATGATATTGATGCGTTTTTATGTACGAATTTTGATTCCGAAATGTTAACATATAAGGTTTAGTTTTGCTATACGTGAACATTTGTGGAACAATAACAATAATTTGACTAGTATATATAGAATTTAGTATATACCATAATTTGTCCACATAAAAGTTGCATGGATGCAAATGCAGAATACGCGGGTTCACAATCATCAATAATTGTTCATAAATAAAAATGAATACGCTTTTAGCATGTTGTTAAAGTCGGAGATGTTGCATGCATGTCTTAAAGATGACAACAATGTTATTTGTTAATAATGTATATCAACGCTGTCATCATTGAATCTTTTTTAAACACTTTATGATATGAATATATCTTCTTTTTTGTATAATGTATAAATAAGTTTTTTTTTTTTTTTGAAAGGCTGATACTTTTATAACAATTCAATGTAGAAATAAGTTTATGTTTGTTATGGGAAAGGAAAATAAAAATTAAAACAGCAGAACTTTGTCTATGGCTATCATTTCCCCTGTTTTTTATTGGCTAAAAAAGGTGAAGTTTATAACTTTATACTTTTGCAGTAATATAAGACATAGAGTTGAGGCTTGTTTTTAGTTCAAATATTCATTTTTCTTTTTAGTTATTTCTTGTTTGTATTAAAATTCGTTGTTAAACTTGAAAAAAATACATCTATTAGCTACTAATTACTAAACTTAAAAACACATATAAAAGCATTGCATATTGGCTTTAAGGCTTTTAGAAAACAAACCATAATAACAGCTCGATAGGGAACAAACACCCTTAACCATTAAGGTATGAATCTTCTTTTAGTTCAATTATATTTTTGATAAAAAGAAGCTACTTGTATGAACATATAATTATAAGAATACACCTACATATAATTATAAGAATACACCTATATAGAAAGATAGATCGAGTACTTAATTAATCTTTTTAATATATGGGATAAACATTCAATTTTGTAGTCGATTGATTCCATCTTCATAAAAAATACACTGCTGATGATTCGAGAACATGAGAAAAAATCGGGACCTAAAAATAATCAGACCCGTATTTTTAATCTGAAATTGTAGAATTAAATTACAATTAATTGTAACTAATATATTCTTTTAATATATATTATGTACTTCAATTAATTCGTTCCAAGTCATTGTCATGACTTTTGAATTAGAAGCAAGAATTGACCACGGTACAAGTGGAATATTTTCACTGATTTTAAGTAAAACTGTAAATATTCAGTCAAAGTTGACATGCAAACGATTGTTTGAAATAGTCTCTAGTAATCAATCTATTCTAATCTTGTTAGATAAAATCTATTCTAATCCAACAAATATGGTTTGGCGATTATATATACTGGATTTCTGGATTAGGAATAGAGATACGAAGTCGAAATAATACATTAAAAAAATGACAGCTGCAAAAGTCAAGAGAATTATAGAACAAAATAAACCAAAAAATTTATTTGATAGCAAACCAATGAGTATTAAAAAGAAGAATTAATCAAGAAAAAAAAAAGAGTCAAGGTACAACATATGAACAATTGAGTTACAAACCAGAAGTAAATGGCACACTGGTTGCAGGCAACCAAGAACCACCAGCAATGAAATTCCCGACAGTGAACTTCGACGCCTCGGTGCTGCTTGTGATCACATGGTGACCTTTCCATTTAACTCTTCTCGATGTCAAGGCACCAGGCCCCGTGTTCATGTACTCACCATAATACAATGTATTAAGCGCGAAATTACCACTCCATGGCATCCATCCTGCAGGGTCAATCAAGCTATCAAGGTTTGTTTTGAGAAAAACCGTCCTGGAGTATTGCTTCCATGGCCTCCCGAGGTATGTCTTAACACCTGAAACACCTCTTAAGTCCGAGGCTGCTGTGACACGACAGTTGTGGATTGAAATTCCCGTGTTTTGGTTTTGATCAGTTCGGCCTTGAGCGGTTAAGGTGTTGGTCTTGTTTGGTGGCTTACGGCGTAAATGTTGCAATTTTGGAGAACTGCAGCCGCGTTGCGAAAATGAAATCAACTGTACCGTAGATGTCACAATTTTTGTAGAATTGTCTGTTTGAGTGGACGTATAAGGTGTCTTGGTACCCTTGAAGCTGCATTGGTAAAATACCGAGAGATCAGAGCCGCTCGAGAGCCACGGCTTGGTGATTTCGGGGCCAGCGGTGTTTCTAACAGTGATACCACGGCCGATAAATCCATCTCCAACCACAGCTGAAAATCACAAGCAATAAGTCAATAAGGTAAATATCTATTCTAAATAAAGGTTTTTATAAATACATATTGCATGGTCTAGTAAAAATAATCTTAGTAACAATCCGTGTGGTAACCAAATATTGTCGCTAAATACCGTCGCAACCGTCATCTCTAATACCTGATTAACATCAAATTTATAACCCATTATCAATAGCTTACCAAGAGTGGCTGATTTAAAGGTGGTGGTGCCTCCTCCAACACTTTTACTGCCTGTTATGATGGTTTTGCCAATACCATCTCCTAGTAACATTATGTTCTTCAATTTCTTGCCGACTTGATATTCTCCTGTAAACACCAGCCTTCACACGAATCACATACCTTCCACTCCTGACCTCTTTCCTGCTGCTGCTATGGCTGCGGCAATTGTCCTGAAGTTACCAGAACCATCTTGAGCCACCACAACATTGGCCGAGGCCGTTGATTGCAATAGCTTCGATCACCAGTCTTCACCCATGATGGAAATCCAGATTTTGAGGAATTTTAACACCATAGGATGAATTCCCTCCTTTGTTCATTGCTAATGTATTGCTAATCAAAGATGATACGTTATTGTTCATTAGTGGCAACATGTAGTCGCTAACACCTAGCTCTTGGAACCCAGCCTTGCATGTCTCTAGATTCGTAAGAGCTGTGCTCAGCCACGTTTGCATGTCGACTTGGCTACACTTTTGATAGGGATCAACAGTTTTGTTGATGGTTAGGATGGTGTTTTCGTAAAGCTCTAAGCAGTCAGCCCAAGCAGCCTTCTCAAGCTTATTACGGCATTTCGGGCCAAGTGTCTTGGTGTGTGACCCAGCGTATTTTGCACGTTCTAATGTGACTTTCAACAAAGCTTTCAAAAATCTGGTTTTGTTTGATTGGACCATAGTTCGAGTTTGTGCCCAAGAAATGCTCACAGGGTTGCGGGTGGGGTGTTTGGCTGCACCAAGACGTAATTTCAGACTTCGTGTAGCCATACACCACAGGCGATAGAAAAAGAAAAACACTTGCAACAAGAGTTGCTAAAAACAGGAAGCTTTTCATCCTAGAAGATGAAGAATGAATAAGGAATTTTGCTTGGCAAGTTACTTTGGTATTGGAATGCAAGTAAGGATTGTGTGGATTGTAGCGTTCAATTGGTTGCCTTTTATAGAAGGTTTAAATATAACAAAAGGGAGGCGCCCATGTATATTTAAAACAAAGTTGTGTATGTGCATACTCATTTCTAAATTGTTTTCTTTATTCCTTTTCTCCAACCAATAATTCTTTCTTCAATTCTGAAATACCAACTTGATTATCAGTTGCGGCTCAAGAATTTCTACGTTATCCAGTTTAATTAAGTAGTAGCTTAGGTTATTAGGGTTTTGTTTGTTTGTTTTGACTTCTGTATGTATAGTTAGGTTTATAATTAAACCAAACAGACTACAAAGATGGACTCTTGGTAGCACATGGATTTTAATAGAGATTGAACATTCATTTCGTAGGAGAATTTATTCGAGAAGCAAGAAATAACTTTCGAGGTTTCAGTTATATATAGATCGATAACATATACTTATTCTCGAAACCAATACTATGTATAGTCTAATCGTGATTACCCATGCTGATAATGTGCCTTGATCTCCCACTATATGTTTGAAGTTCTTTGATAATATCATTGTTACAAACCACCATATATATCTTTGGATCCTGAGGTGCTATCGGAATAAAATGCCCATCTCCGTCAAAAAGCCTAAAAGGGGCTTATACTCAACGATGTAACAAAAACTTTCTTTTTCTGTTACTTGGATATATATTTTGTAATTCTTCCTAGCGTTTTAATAGGCTCTATAATTCAATTGTCGTTCGTAAAAGACATAGCCTAATTGTGAAGATCAACCATGTAATGTGAAGATCAATAAGTGGGTTGACCTTAATTATTACATATCGGAAGTTAAGGTGGGCACGTAACGCGTTGGCATATAATAGGCATCGAACAAAGAAATTAAGTATTTATATTCGTTTTTCGGAAGGTTGGTAGAGAATTAAAAAAATATGATGCTAATACGTCCATATAATAATTCTTATGTTACGTACTTTTGGGTTTCCTTCATAAGAGCCTCCAAAGAAAGCTTTAGCGACTATTCAGTATCAGTTCGGTGATCAAAAGTTAGTAAGTAATTGTGCTTTATTTTATAATCTTCCGTCTCAATTTTAAGTCAGGTTGACTTTTTGATTGACTGACCTTAAATATTTTGTTTGTATTATAAAACACGATGAAAAATATACCAAATGAAAATATATTTAAACCACAATCTATTTATATATTTTGCATCAAATATTATGTAATACAAATAAAATTATTTAAGGTCAAGTTAACTTTAATCAATTGACTTATAATTGAGACGACGATATATAAGTGGTCAAACGGTGTGCCATATTGGGTAATGGGTTTAAATGGTGTATCTAAGACACGGGTTTAAACGAGTCCAGGTTATGAGTGTCCTGAGTCGGTTTGCACATCTGTTTTCACCCGCCTTTTATTTATTTTGAGTTAATAAATAAAATTGTGAAATAACATCAGGTTCTAATTTTTCATTGACATGTTAAATCCGTCTTGGACCCGTTGAATACTTGATATACAATTGAACTTTATGAGTGTGTTTGGCAAAATAATAGTACCAGAGCAGTATTAGTGAGTATTTTTTTTTCTATAAAAATGTTTGATAATATAGTTGTAGATGTAGCTTTAATGTGTAAAGTGACTCATAAATCAACACTTCTAAATGCTATTTCATATAGCCCATTTTATATAAAGGGTTTTTTTCGGTAAAATATATTACTTTAAAAAATAATTAAGTACATAGGATGAGGGTGAATCTCACATCTCTGTCTATTCCAGGCAAACAAACACACCTATTGTGTTTCAAATAAAATCTATCATAAAATAGACATGCCAATCTTATGAACCTACCAAAACAAAATGGCAACAACTAACGAACTAGAACAACTTCCTAACTCTATCACAGATACGGATGTCCAACGCGTTACAGAAAGCAAGTTGTTCCTCAGTTAAGTCATTGACATCATACTCGTAACCATCATAATCTTCAGACTCAATGAGACTTGGATCATTAGCTTCTTCACCAGCATGCTTCGGGTTAACAATATATCGAGCCATGTCATCATCAATATCCTCTACTTCATTACTATCTGAATCTTCCCTTTACTTTTTCATAGTTGTACTAGGTTCATACACCGATGTCACAGTAGCCTCCTTTTGCATAGGAAGCTTTGATCTGCGAGGTTTTAGTGGCTTCCCATCATCACCCAATAACACAAGCTTCCTATCACGCATTTGACTTTCTAGATCATTAATCTTTGCAGCCAAAGATGTGGTACTTCGACTACCAAATGCCAAATTTTTACGACTCTCTCATTCCTCCACATCCACCATTGAGCTTAATACATCAAACGAGTTCGAAGTAAAAGGAACCGTAGTATCATTTTTATCATTAGTTACCTTCGATTTTCTTGGTGCCTTGGGTTGATATGAGAACTTAGCCTTTGAACCAATCTGAACCCCACGTATAGCTTGCCTTGGCTCTTTAATAGCATCCAAGACAAGTTTCTTAGGATATTCATCAAGAACGTAACCAAATACCTTACAACTTGAGCATCTTTGAGGTGTCCACTCGTACTCAATATGAATAGTGTGCATAGTAGACCCCTCACCCTCAAATTTTGATACCGCCACCAAGAGGGAGTGTCAACTCCGCATCAGCTCTTAACTCAATCATGTCACGTGCATAACTCGACCTACCCCACGGCTCCATGCACATAGTAGACGTGTAAGAATCAAGCATTCAAAAAAATAGATAAAGCTGATTGTTGCTTGCCAAGTGAATATTAAAAGTCACAATGCTCAACGCTCAGTGCTTCTGCATGCTCCTAAACGCCTTGGGCCAAACAAATCCGTAACATCAAATACTCGATTAGACTCAACTATATTGTTTATTATGACAAAACAAAATACATCGCCTAATAAATATTTATCTAAATTTACTCATGTTTGATCAATGTGTAAACATGAAAACCAATTTTCATATATAAAGGTTCTGATACTACACGTATAAAGAAATGAGATAAACAAAAAGTTTTCAAGTTTTACAAAGTCTATTGGATATTAGTTTAACTAGAAAAATATCACTACTAGAAAATTGACTTTCAGCGACGGATTTTCCGACGGGCAACTTTCCGTCGCTAATTTCCGACGATGTTCCGTCAGACCACCAACAAATATTGCACCAGACTTAAAATGAAGCTTTTGTGATTGCTTTCCGACGGATTTCCAAGGGATATGATTTCCGTCAGAAATTTGTCACTAATTAACTTTACTTACCATCAACTTTCCGACGTAGTACCGACATCTATGGCTATCCGTCACTAGTCCGTCAGAAATGTTTTGATTTATTATTAATATTTAATATTTTTTTATTTCCGTCGGAAATCCGTCGCAATTATATATTATTTCCGAGGGAATTCCGACAAAAATATTAAAAACATGTTTGTTGTTTTATTGCTAACTTTCAAGTAATTTTTGATATATGAAAAAATATGAACGTATATTGACAAAAGTTTTCATGTTAATACTTCAAAATAATATAAAATACCAAGTTTTGAACATAACTCTTTATACATTTATCTTCTATAATAGTAGCTTATCTGTTACATCATATGGATTATCTTACATAGCTCCTCAAAACAATATAAATTGACCAAATATGATACATAATTCCTTATGCATTTAACCTCTATATATAATATCTAGCTTTTACAATGTATTTTTGTTCTAAAATCTCAAAACATTGTGTATTTGTTTGATTACTGATAAACTTTAAATCTTGAGCTTAATACTAACAAATAAATTATTTTAACATTTTCATTTACTATAAGATACTATATATATATATATATATATATATATATATATATATATATATATATATATATATATATTAATATATTAATAGCACACATTTGCTGTTAAAAAAAGTAATACTAGTAAGTAGTTGACAAACTCTCAACCCGTCCCACTTTTCCATTTATTAACACAAAAAAATTCCCAACCCGTCCCACTTTTTCATTTCCCTCTAAAACACTTTTTCACTTTCCCCCAAAACACTTTTTCATTTCCCTCTACCATATCGCCACCGTTCATCCGTCAACCACTTCGCCACCGTGCGCCGTTGGTCCGCCGTCGACCAATTCGTTACCGTGCGCCGCCATTCATCAAGGTTTAATTCGTTTGACTCAATTGTGTTTATTTGTTTATGTGTAATTTGAAGGTATTCTGTAGTGATATTTAGCCCTAATTTTGACTGTATTATTTTGCCCTAATTTTGACTGTATTATTTTGCCCTAATTTTGAATTTATTCTGTTTATGTGTAATTTGAAGGTGTTTTGTTGTGATAAGTAGTTGTTTCGAAGTGTTTGGCTGACATAAGAGTGAATAATCGGATAAGCGGAATTAGTTTCGTTCACACTAAAACGGATAGTCTATATGTATATTACTACTAGTTTTAAGTCGTAATTATTTGTTTCGTTGATTGTTATCAGCTGATGTGAGCTACTTAATAATTTGCTTTGCTAATTTACTTGTAGAAAATAAGCGAAACCAAACACCTTGGTAATTAGTTGAGAAGTTGATTATTTTAGTAAGTAGTAACACATTGGTAGTATATATACTGATGAATATATGAGTGAGTACACCACGAACAAGATAATCATATGGAACGCGAAAAGCTTCACGTAGTAAAACAGATGAAATAGAAATTTAGGAGGTGTACGTTTGGATGTTAGATATACTTGTAGCTAAATTAGGTGTTAATTTTGTTTAGAATATGTGATTAGCTTGATGTGCAATTTTATGATGATTGCGTTGTGGATATATAGATATTGAGCTAATTTAATGAAACGGAGTAGCTCGAATTTGAGCAGTTATAGGAGGTGTTTGTATGTTACGTAGATATGCTTGTTTTCAAGTGTTTGGGCAAGAGAGGTCTGTCCTGTTCTTTTAGTAGCATCAGTATCGTTGTTCGAGGTAGTAAGACTTGGAGAAGCTGCTAAGAAATTGTAGAGAACTGATTATGTGAATTTATATCTTGAGGCTATAATAATCTGTTTCAAAATGCACATCCGAACAACCAATGATTTCTCAAATTTAGGATTTCATGGTTACAGGCGTATTATCGGGGATTTTAGTTGAAGACATCAAAACGATAGCTCTTTTAGTTTTAATAAATCCAGACAATTATTGTAATGCAGTAAGGATTGATATATAAGTTAGCATGTTGTGTTTGGATTCAATGTTTGTAAAGAATTGAGAATCATGGGATAAGTTTGGTGAGTGGAATGCTGCTCCAATATAGTATTGCATTTTGGTACTCCTTTGTGTGTGACTTAGATTTGGGACAATTTAGCTGATGCTTGTATCTCACTTAACTTAATTAGTATTTGGGTTATTGTGGTGGGGAATCATGATTGGTTGGTGGACCAATTTAGCAAGGTGGAATTAATTAGTTTCATTAAGCAACTTTTAGGCTAGTGCAGCAGCTTCCACTATAAACTTTTCTGTTTTTCTTTGTAGATGGGTAGAAATGAGGTACTATTACAAATAAAGTGTGATTTTGCAAATTTTAGATATCACTGTTACAAATGGGTAAAAAAGATTTGGTTTTATACTAGTTTGTTTTGGTATGTTTTTCTACCTAGAACTACTTTTTTGAACATGACTGGAAGAATATAACGTTGAATGCGGTGCATAAACTTTGACAACTTCAGTGAGGATAACGTTTGGTATCTTTTGTTTCATTAATTTACATTTCATGAGCATGCTATATTTCTAACAGTTGAGGTTTCCGGAAAATCATGTTTGATGGAAATACCAGCAAAATGTGGAAACAGCAGTCACTTTATATCTTTTCTAAATTTACCAGTAAACCGTTATGGAAGCTAAATTAGGCAAACCATGTTTTTGAAACCAGAAATTCATTAACATGATTGAAAAGCAAGCTCACTGAAATTCATTAAGGGCCTATTTATTATGCATGAATAACTGTATAACCCATGCTGCTACCTTCTAAATTAGCAAAGTGAATGCAGCTGATATAATACATGCAAAGTAGACCATCCATGTATATGCAAAAATAGGCATCTATGAAACTGAAGAGATACAGTTGTATTTTATGTTAAAAATGTCGTATGTGATGTTGTATCCTATACAACCAACTTAGGCCAACTGTAATAATCAGCTGTTTCCCTTCCATTTCATCAAACAACGTAGAAAGTTTTGTCATAGCTTGTGATCTATGATTGGGAGGTCTAATCCAGCGGAAAGCCTTTTTCTAGTAATCCGTAGTATACCAACCCACACACTTCCTCTGTTAGCATCATGTAACTTGACCTAAACTGCATGTAGGAATTAGAACTCTGATGCAAAAATTCCACAAGTCTTGTTGTCAAATTTGTGATCTATGCTTAGGTCTGTACTCTGTTGGAAATATTCTCAAGGTATATACATAGTGTATCAACCCTTAGACCTCTATGCTTAGCATCATGCAGCTCGGCTGAATTTGAAAGCTGTCACATGAGAGATGAAGAACCAGTAGCAATTAGAATTCTATCTTCTGATGTACATCCATTTGATATTATGCTAGAATTCCAACAAAAGCTTGCATCCATTTATGTAACAGATTTGCTACTAATCTTTCTCACATGGTATCTTATCGTAATTCAAAATATTGATGAAGCCGTAAATACCTCAATCAACCTTACAATGTTCCTCTCTTAATGTTACAGGTATTGAGTGGCATCCTAATCGACAATTAGCACAGAATCTTGTCACTGCTGGAGATTTACCTCGATTTGTCATGGACTCTTATGAACAATGTCGTGGTCCACCTCGATTATTTCTTCTAGACAAGTACACTGTCATTTCCCCTTAATTATTCTGGCAAACTTATTACAACTTGCCAGATTTACCTCTCAACAGGTTTGATGTCAGTGGGGCAGGGGCATGCTTAAAACGCTACACTGATCCAGCTGTTTATAAGGTGGAAGCTTCAATATACGAAATTGAAAGATTCGACAAACAAAGGGATAAGAAGATCCGCCAGACGAAGGTGAGTTCAATGGAAGTAAATCTTTTATCTTGCACTTGCTGGGATGTGAACTTGTTTAATGTCCAGCTTGTTAACTTATATGTGTAGTTAGAGGGGAAAATTCCGACACATTTACTTATAAATGGGTTGATGTGGGTTATGTAACGGGTAAAATGAGCCAAGTAAATAAAAAAAAAATCAGTAAAAAGGAAATGGGTGAAATAGCTGGACAAGTAAAAATGGTTCAATGTGTATCTATAATGCATACAACGTCCTAAAATGATTAATGCTCTACTAGTTTTAGTAAAACAGATTAAAGAGAATTTTAGGAGGTGTACGTTAATTGTTCTTCAATCTTCTCATTCTCTATTGTATTCAAAACTTTGTGGTGAATCCTTTCTTCTTAGAGCTTTCCCAAGAATTTTTGGGTCATTGAATCTAGAGTTTGTGTCCAAGTGAATGACCACGACCATGAAACCTGATTTCGTATTGACATCTAGTCTAGTTGTAATGTGCTCGTAATAAGTGCAGCATTCCACACTAAAGAATTCCTCCTTATTCAAGTTTGCTATATTATTCTTTGTGGGCAGGTATTGGTAAAGACTTTAGATACCCCCATGCAACAACAGGAATTGGAGGCGAATGCTCGTGAAGAGGCTCGAGAGAGGGAGTGGCGAGAAAAATTGAACGACATAAACACGATGTTAAGGACATTTAGCGATCCACGTCCCCTCATTAGTTAGATATTGTCACATCATATATGAATATTTGGACTAGATAATCAAATCTCATCTTGTATGTTTCGATTGGTTCTATTTGGATTTTGGAACTTTTCTGATGTGAATGATGGCGTTTCTATCATTTGAATGGTTGTATGTTTTATTATTTAATTTATTGTTGGTTTCATTTAAGCTATTAGGATTTCATAAATTTCAACTTTATTATGTCCAGTTATTTTCCTACTTTCCGATGATATTCCGACAACTATTACCGACAGAAATGTGACTCTTTAACGACTACAAGTTTCCAACTGATTTCTGACGAAATTTTTACTGACGAATTTCCGACAGAAACTATTCCGACTGATTTCCAACGGAAGCATTAGCAACAGAATTCCGACACATACTCTCTGTCGCTGTTTCCGACAAAATTCCAACAGAGGCTAATTACCGACCATAGAAAATCCGACTGGCTATTTTTGTCACTAATCCGTCGGAAACCATTTATAGCGACGGATTTCCGACAGAAACGTCTGTCGCTAAAGACCTCTCATGTAGTTGTGTATTAACTAGTTCATCAAAATTTTGTTTACAATAACGCATTGTGTTTTGACTAGCTTGAGCATGTAAGTTAATGCTTCATTAGACGTTGGTGTCAACAATTTCATTTAATTTGTTTAGCAAATTTGCACCGTTTGAATTAATATATATATATGATGCTTGTTATTATACATTTTAATACAACAATTCTATAATTCAAAAAAATATTTGTATTGCCAAGGGATTAGTTTAATTGCATCCATGTATATATTCTCCTACATTTTATTTTTACTTATTTTTTTAACCACACTGGGAATATAATATGTGTTGTCTACTTATGTCTCTTCATCTAAACTATTAGTTTTTTCAAACGGGATACTCTGTGTATGAATATTTAGTAGGAAGAAATATACATGCTTGCGTGTTGAAAAAGAAAAAGACTATATATGCATGTTTGCATGTACAACATATGGATCGAATGCTAATTCACGGTGAAGTAAAACATGTCAAAGCTGACTAGTCATTGTTTATCCATTCATTGACTACTGTGGATTTAGAAAACCACGTTTGGAATTACGGAAATGGAAGTCGTAATAGCTTCAATTCAGTTATCAAACGGTTTTATTAGTAGGTAAAAAGTAATTATGCTACATCTTAATCTTAAATAAAGTATGGTATTTTCTTATACGAAGAAAGAATAATCAAATAAAACGAGCCTCAACGAGATGCTCATGTAGCTGTTATTAGAATTTATTCTTGGTAAGCAAGTTTTGATTTTGTTGCTGTAGCATGCTTTTATTGAACACTAATAAACCCATGGGAATATCTATACTTATTTGGGACATTTTAAAAAAAAAGTTTAAAAAATTAAAATTCAACACTTGCTTATAATGACAAATTTTAATAAGTACATCTATAATAGCATTTGTTGCAACACTTTTTGTAGACATGTTTTTTTTTTTAAATCAAAGTAATTTAATATAAGAAGAAAAAAACGTCTATAATAATAAATACCTAATAAATGTTATTTTCAAAACACCCACAATATGAAAAATACTTGTTATCTATACTACATGTAATAGAGGAATGCATCTCTCTCCTCGGTCTTAATTTACAAGTCATAATACTTTTTGTACAATACATAAAGTACAAATAAAACTAAAAAACACTACTCATTCATTTAATACAATTAATACACTATTAAAAATACTTTTTCATCAAAAAATACAACTATTCAACCACAATTTACAATCTAATGAAGCTAATAAGCCAAATACTTAGTAAATTTACAAGAAAAGAAGCATAGTATACACAACTTTAATGCACATAATTTTCAGACGTACAAGACAAGAAGCATGCATATAGCGTACACCACTTTAATGCAGATATTAAAAAAACAAAACACCGCATTAATGCTATTTAATGTAGTCATTTAATACTGGTCAATAATACAATTAATACAGTTATTAAAACACTCCTTACATAAGAAATACTAATTATCAAGCATAATGTACAAAAAAAAAAAAAAAAAAACAATTTACGCATTAAAGCGTCACTAATACAAATAATAAAGCACATTATACAAATTTTCAAGCCCGAGCGGCAGCGGGCTAAATGTGCTTGAGCCCGAACGGTGCAAGTAAAGCGGCTCGAGCAGAATGGCACAGCTAAACGATTCGAAATCAGTAAATTTATTATCAAAAGAATATAATAAACTAAAATACATGATTCAGGAAAACTTTATTTGGGTATCCGCGATGCATAAGCGAGAACCCCGCATTAAATTTCACTTATACAAATAATAAAGCACATTATACGAGATATTCAAGCCCGAACGGTCATCGGAAAAATGGGCTAAGCCCGAATCAGCGGCAAACGGGCTCGAGCTCGAACGGAACAGGCTAAACAAAATTGTTGATATCCGTAAATTTATTGTCAAAAAGAATATAATAAACTAAAATCATGATTCACGGATAATTTTATTTCGAGATCGCCGACGAACTGTATGGTCTGCTAGTAATTATTAATGCCAGAATAATTAAAAGGCTTTTTACATGTTTACAACACATATTTATTTAGTTGTTTCTTTTTAACACCAACTAGTTATAATACCCGTTCACGCACGGGTTTTGACAAAAAAATTTATTTTGTATTAATACTAAATAGTGTGTCTTTAAAGGTAATTGTATATAATTTTATAGTTATAAGTTTCGTGCACGCACGAAGTTTACACATAAATCAAATTCATTTTAACATTTTAGTTCAGTATATACAATATAAGAATTTGCCCATGAAAATTGTGATATAAATATAAGGGTTTATATCAGACGATACCCAACTTTCACTTTGTTCTTACAAGTTACCAAACTTTCATTTGTTCACATAGGTTCTTGAACTTTAGTTAAGCATTCAACCTCTATTTTTCGATGTAATCAAAGTAACCCAAATGCATTTTTAGGTAAGTTAAGTAACCTAAATGCATTTTTAGGTAAGTTAAGTAATCTAAATGTCTCATTTTACAAATTCAGTAACCTGAATATTAACTCCATGTAGTCCAATACCCTGTTTGCACAAAAAAAAAGTTTGGTAACTTAGGCGAATAAAGTTGAAAAGTTAGGTAACCTATCTGTCTATAAACCCTAAATATAACTAATACTTATGCACGAGTTTTTCATTATGCCTTAATATCAGTTTTTCATTATGCATTAATATCCTTTAGAATTTGGTAAAATTTTTGTAAAATTTTTTGTTAGGTAACTCAAGATTTAATTTTATTTAGCTGACAAACATGTTGATGTTGTTATTTAAATTTCACTACTGATATTATGTTGTACACATGATGCAAGTTTAATAGCACATAATGAGCGTTGATAAAGTTAAAATATACTCCTTAAAGTTTTTTTAAAATGTTTTTCTCGATATCCTTATACAAATAAATAAGAATTACATGAGTCATTGTTATAAGTACAATCGCGTATATTTATTTTTATATTAAAGTAACCTGTGCTTATAATTTGATAATTATATTTCCATTTTCAGTAATTTGGCCGTATTTAAAATGTAAACTCGTGTTCACATAGGTTAAACTTTTAAAAGTGAAATAAATAAGTCATTATTGAACGTATATAGTAAAATAATTGATACTTATAATCTTATGCAAATTTATAGAGCTAACTTCTTAAATGAACCATATCCACTAGTGCTTTAAGAATATGAACATCGCCTACATTTTTTACCAATTTGAACTTTTCGACTCATGCGACCTTCTGGGCGACGAAATTCCGGGAGAAATTACAAGCGACAATCTGGGCGAAATTCTGGGCGACGAGTTTGGTTTGGGGCGAAATTCTGGGCGACGAAATTCCAGGCGATAACCTGGGCGAAATTCTAAGCGAAAGTTTGTAACTAAAAGTGTATACAATGGTGATAGGCAGAAAGGATAGAGGTTTGCAGGTGGTGGGGGATATCTTGGTAGTTATGATGATTCTTATGTCGCCATTTACAAATAGGTATGTTATTTGGTGGACTAGTAGTGTTTGTTCGGTGATGATGAATTGATAATGGTGGGTTTTATATTTGTTTGTTGGTTGATTGATTTCTATATTGCACAAAGTAACTATAAGTAACATTGGATTGATTTCTAAAAGTGGTTTTATCTTTCTTTGTTGGTTGATTGATTTCTATATTTCAACAAACAAACAGATGATGAATCGATGAGGACTAGTAGTGTTTGGTAGTTTGTATTTTGTTTCTATCTCTAGGAACCCTTTAATTTTTAGATGAGGTAAGTAACATTGGATTGTGAGATCAGAGAGAGGAAATGGAGAACACGTGTGTGGATATGGATGAATAGTCACTTTCATAAGTTCATTTTCGTAAATAATGAAAAAATGGTATAGATTGGTAAATGGGGTATATTTTTTTATCTAGATAAGTAATTAGCTTAAATTTATATGTTGTTATTTTAAAACAACATATACATTGTATTTTTTTTAAATATAAAGTATAAAGGGTATAAAGTATAAGTGTGTATTTGTTTATAATCCAAAGTTATTAAAAAACATGAAGGCTTATAATATTACACTTAACTCTATATAATTTTTAAAAATTCAACAACTAAAGTTTTATTAATTACTTTCTCTTTTTTTAAGTTTTTGTTTTTATAAATTTGACACCTATAGTTTTATGTGTTTTTTTTATCAACCAAATTTTTCCACCAAATTTATTAAAGTTTGACCAAAATCAATTTAATTTTGACTTTTATTAACCAATCGCATCACACGATTTTGCTTACGTGAAGAAATCGAGATCTCATGTTGGCCCAATTGTTTTTTCAATAAGAATGAATTGACAAAATCACTCCGAAATAATGTAATTCTTTTATTATATAAGAGATGAGAGATTTATGTTAAATAGAGCATCCTAGCGAGATACTAGGAGCTTGATATTTCAAATATTAAATAGCAATATCGTTAACGACTTAACAGGGTTGGTGAACCATTTGCATGGAGTGGAAAACGGTAAGCAATCGGAAGGGTAACAAGGCTAAGGTAAGCGTATTTGATCGAATGGGGCCGCATATTAGTAAGGATGATGACAAATCTAGGGTTAAGAATGAAGCCCTAAACGCAAAGGTATTTCATAATGTCTACATTACTAGTTTTCCGTCTCATTTTACTGTTCGTGAACTTAGGCAGACATGTGAACGTGTTGGGGTAGTGAATTATGTGTTTATCCCAAATAAGTTATCATAACTTGGCAAGTCATTTGCCTTTGTAAGATTTACCTTGAGATTTGTCAAGGTAGGGGATGTTGAGATTCTTGTGGAAAAATTATATGATATATGGATCGGGAAGTATAGGTTGATTACAAACATTGCTAGGTTTGATCATAACCATAGCAATAAATTTAGGAATGATCCAATGCTTAAAGAAACTAAAGTAGGGGGTTCCAATGAACTGGTTTTTTTTTTAGTAAAGGGTTTTCCCGGTAAATATATTACTTCAAAAAAAACGTTTAAGTATAAAGGATATGGGTGAAATCCCATATCTCAGCCCGTTACATAGGCATAGAAGCTTACATAACAAGACACTTCATATCCTTTAAATAAGAAAACAAACCACTACTCACTAGATTGCATACTACCAAAAATAAAATCACTACCTACTACGACCTTGAAGCTTGATATCATACATGTCATAAAAAGCATCCAATTGCTCTTGTAAATTGTAGAGTTGGTTCGCATAGTCATCATAGTAATCTTCAAGCTTGTGCCCACCGCCTATCAAAGGGAGAAAATTAGCCACAGGATTATCCGGTGGAAGCACCTCCTCATCATCACTGTCTATAACAACCACTTCCACCACCTTAAAAAATGGGTTACCCACCTTAGCATACGGAGAAGAAGAGGAACCAGGTTTAGAACCCGCAACCTGCTCCTTTTCTTTTAAGTCACTCATAAGTTGCTCTTGTGAATCCTTACTAGTCTTTTGAGACCCATCCACCTTAGCTTCCTTTTTATTACCCAGATAATCAACCTTTTTTAGAGGTGATTGTACAATAAATTGCACTACCAGGATTCAATGGTGATCGAAGGTAAGAGGGGTGTGTGTTTCAGCCAAGATTGTATTTCACCTGAGGATAAGAAATACGAAGATACTACGTTAAGTGATTACGCAGGGGTTAGACCCTGCGAACCACCTCTGGCGTGAGAGTAAGTATGAGTTATGGTGATGTAAATGAGTGTGAGTAAAGAGTAAAGTGTTAAGTGAGCTTACCATAAACTTCTACATGTCCCAACTATTTATAGTAGAAAAAATAGGCTTGAGGGCACCTCTGCGCATATATCGGAGAACATGGGGGCGTCTCATGTTTTTGGGTAACCGCTAGTGCTTAGTGACCCACGTTCTCAAACTTGGCGGGAAAGCTAGGAAAGAAAGGGAGATCGGGTTTGACCAAGTCAGGATGGTCCTCTATCCTTTGTTCCTTCGTCAACCGTACCCTGAAGGGCTTAGGGCTTCGAATGGCGAACTCCCCATAGGTAACCTTCGTGTGTACGAATGGTTTGACGCCAATGAACATCTAGGAGAGCTAACTTGGGCCTTCGTTCAGAAGGGCTTCGACACATCTCGAAGGGGTGTCCGTCGAGCTGTTCGGAGGGTACATCATCAAGAGGAAGACCATCCACAAGAGTATCTTTCCCATCAATAATTAGCTTTTCAAGCTTCCTAATTTTTTCAACAATAGGAGTAGGACAAGGAATACCATTCTCAACATCCAAGTCAGCCCCGTCAATTATTGGGTTTTAAGGATACTACTGCTATTGGGAGAATCAACTGCTCATGAAATTCCTGAAGAAATGTTCTAAGTGTTAGCTTCTTCTTTGGTATGATTGTAATCACGCTAGTGTATTCTACCCATCGCTAGGTGTTCTTTGGAAAGAACCAAAGGAATACGCTAAGTAGTAACTGCTGCTAGACTTGGAGAAACTACTGCTAGTGTAAAGTTTCTACTGCTGAAGACTAAAGTACTCCTAGAGTATATGTACCTACTGCTAGTATATTTCAAGCTACTGCTGGAGTCTTAGAGTCTGTTTTGTATTTATGGAATGACGTGTTCCTATTATATAGTATTAGAAAAGTATAGAAAAGATACGATTGTGATATACATTGTATAGGAAGTCATTGTAACCTACTAGGACTCCTTAATCTATAAAAGGGGATCCTAGTTCATTTGTTTAGATATAAGTTTAAGGCGGCTTCAAGGTTGTAAACCCTAGTGATATTAAGATCACTCGTATTATTATTATAATAATATTAAAGCGTTTGATTGTTATTCATTGTGTTCTTCTTATTCATAAAGGATTATATTCCGTGAGATACTTTATAATTCAAACAGTTTCTTAACAGAAGCTAAATAAGATCTATATTTACAAGGTAAACTGGGATCAACACTTAGTCCCATTGATTGTAACACTAGGAATACCAGCCTCATCAGTATCATCCATAGCAAGAGAATCAAATGGGTTTGATATAGCAACTGTCATCCCACACGTACTTGCCTCATTATTAATTTTCTCCTTATTAGCATTCGGCTTCTTCGACACTGCTACATACACCTGCTTAGGCTTTGAAGGCTTAAATTTAGCCCTTTTACCCACACCAATACCACGAGACGGCTGTTTCTGTGGCATTTGAACCCCAATCTTTTTATCTTTAGCCTTATAATTATGTGCCTCACTAAAACCATCATCCGTCTTCTCCAAAGTAGTAGAAGCTTCCGCAGCCTGGTAAGGATTCACAAGAGTAGCTTGTGAGTGATTTGAAAGACAAGGAGCAGGTTATGGCTTCTAAGCCTAGTTCCTCTTCTTCTCCGTATGCTAAGGTGGGTAACCCATTTTATAAGGTGGGGTAAGTGGTTGTTTCGGACAATGATGATGAGGAAGTGCTTCCACCGGATAATCCTATAGCTAATTTTATCGCTTCGACAGGCGGTGGGCACGAGCTTGAAAATTACTATGATGACTATGTGGACCAGGTCTACGATTTACCAAGGCAATTGGATATTTTTTATGACATGTATGATACCAAGCTTCAAGGTCGTGGTAGGTAATGATTTTGTTTTTGGTAGGTGTCTTGTAACCTAGTGAGTAGTGATTTTTTTTTTTTGTTTAATGGATAGGAAGTGTATTGTTATGTAAGCTTATATGCTTATGTAACGGGCTGAGATATAGGACTTCACCTATATCCTTTGTACTTAAACGTTTTCTGAAGTAATACATTTATTGGGAAAACCCTTTACCAAAAATAAAATAATAAAAAAACAAAAGGATGATTATTTTTCTAAGACATTTCATTCAAAATTAATTGAAGTTTTAAAATTCATGTTGGCATTGAAGTTTTAACACAATATACATATATAAAAACGTATATAAAATCGTATAAAACGTATATGAAAACGTATACAAAAACGTATATAAAAATGTACACAAAAACATATATAAAAATGTATAAAAAATATATAAGAACGTGTATGAAAACGTATATAATAACGTATATATTTTTATAAATACGTATATAAAACATATATAAAAACGTATATAAAAAGGTATACAAAAACATATATAAAAATATATATATAACGTATATAAAAAGTACATAGGAATATATACAAAAACGTACATAAGAACATGTATATAAACGTATATAGAAACATATGTAAAAATGTATATAAAAGCGTATGAAAACATGTGTTTTTATAAAAATGTATATAAAAAATCGAAATACTTTAAATAAACCAAAAAATTTAAATTATAAACAGTCGTTAGTTTAAAGGATGAACGCTGCGATGGTCGTTAGCCAAAAGGGCTAACGTGTAATTGCTCACGGAATCCACGTAACGCCAGTTAAAACCAATGAGCAAAACAAAACCAACATTTCCTTACTGGGAGGCCGCCTGCACTTACCGAAGACTAAGGACTAAACGTGCAATCTGAGCAAACTACATGGACCATTTGTGCAATTTACTCTTATATTAATAGAGTAAATTACATGATTCGTCCTTATGGTTTGGGCAAAATCACTACTTTCGTCCATCGAATTTCATTTTTGCATTGTGAATCCTTATAATGAAGTTTTATAACACCATTCATCCTTATCACTAACAGCCGAGTGACGAGGGTAGTGATTTCGCCCAAACCACAAGGACGAACCATGTTAGTGATAAGGACGAATGGTGTTATGAAACTTCAAATAAGAATTCACAATGCAAAATTGAAAGTCGAGGGATGAAAGTTGTGATTTAGCTTGCCACAAGGACGAACCATGTAATTTACTCAAGACTAATATTTGGTTGATTTTTGTAGATCAAAATTATAGAGTTAAATATTCTTAAGACTAAAATACACCGTTGGTCCCTAAACTTGGTCATAGCTTCGCGATGGGACAAAGCTGGGCGTTATCATCGCCGGAGGTCCAAAACTTGGGCTTTATATGCCAAACTCGTCCCTTGACCATGATTGCCATAGTCAACTTTAATTTTATGGCTTTAATTCGAGGGTATAATAGACCATTCACAATTTTGACCCAACATAGTTAGAATCTAACCCAACCTTCAACAATATTAGTACCGGCAACACACAACATTGAACCCTAAAATACAAGCAACACACATTCTACCCAAAGCAAAAAAAACTATAATGGCATAAAACGATAAGGGGAAGGATTTGTTGAGTTCATTGAGGAAAGAAGACTGCCCAAATGAAAAGGATTTGGGTTTTAAGAAGGAGAAGGAAGAGGTTGACATCGTGTTATCAAAGTTTAATGATTTGGGAGAAAGGATTAAAATCTGGAAATTTTGTTTAAATATCTTAAGGAAAGGAAGGAAATGAAGGAAAAGGATGATAGGGAGAGTTGTGGGTCTAGCTAAGTGATTGTTTAGATGATAGGAAACTTTGTAGTTGTTGAGAACATGAAATCGATGAATAAAAAATTGGGTTCTTATGTAAGTAATTGTGTTTGGTTGTGCATTGTACTGCTTGAAATCGTTTTGCATTTCTAAATAGGTTTGACTTACTCAAGTCATACCACAAAGATAAGTTACAGTTTGTTGCCTTTCATAAATTTTGTTTGACTTGGCTAAGTCAAAATTCAAGATGTTACAATTTGAGGCATTGGGCGTGTTCAGTCCATTAGTGTTAAAGCATTGTCAATACACCATTATCAAAGCCTCTTTATAAGCTTCCAAATTTCTTGTTGCCTTTCATAAATTTGTTTGACTTGGGTAAGTCAAAATTCAAGATGTTACAATTTGAGACATTGGGCGTGTTCAGTCCCACTGTCAACACTAACACCAAACCAATTTCTTCCTAAACAATACACCATTGTCAATACATTATTATGTAGTGCTAAATCGTTTTCATTTTCAACACATATTTTTAAACCACTGCCTTTGCTTTTGCTGATACAAGGGGGTGTTTGGTTTTGCTGAAACAACTTTTGCTGATAAAAAGGGCTGTTTGGTTTTGCTGATACAAGGGGATGTTTGGTGATACATTATGATTTAGTGCTAAAGCATTTGCATTTTCAACACATATTTTTAAACCACTGCCTTTGCTTTTGCTGATACAAGGGGGTGTTTGGTTTTGTTGATTCAACGTTTGCTAATAAAAGGGGCTATTTGGCTTTGCTTATACAAGGGGATGTTAGGTTTTGCTGATACTAATTAGACTAAAATACACCCAATATCACAATACAAGAACAGATTAAACACATAAAACTTAGATGATATTTTATCATTAATATAGTCGGTTACAAGATCAGAAACAACTACATAAAACCAAGACCAACAACTAAACAAAAGATCCAATTTACATACCCTTTTTACCAACCTATATTTCTAAAACTAGCACCCAAAAGACCCCATTTATCTACCCCCTTGAAATACCCAAAATTCAGGCATTATGGTAAGCCATTTTCTTGACAAAACCTTCGTTGAAACGAATAGCTTCATCAGTTTGACCAACAATCTGTATGAATTGAACAAGTTGGTGTGTGTGCCTCGCCTGGATTTTCCTCAGCGCATCCAAACAGTCAAGCGCTATTCCCTGAGGTCCAAGAGTTTCGTTTTCTTCGATTAGCTCCCTACGCTTCATGATTCCCCTCTTCAGATGATCAATGCACTGAAGAAATAGCTTTTTCAAAAGCCCTTCTCGTGCAGCCTCTAATTCAAACCACACAGCCATACGATCATTCAACTTCGATGAACCAACAATGTCCATGAGTTCATTCAAAATCAGGAAATCTTCCATTGGAAATTGTTTTGTGTGTGGAAAAAGTGGTGGATGGGTTTATCGGTTGGTGTGCACAAGTAAATAGCGTCTCCGGTAAGAGGCGGTCAAGGTCTAATAGTGACTTTTTTCACACTCGGTCCCTGAATTTGTCATGGTTGTCGTTGTCATACTTAAAACTCCCGCCTAATAATCACTTTAAAATACACAATTGGTCCCTCGAGTTACCAAGTTCGTTATACTACAACTTAGTTGAAGATTAAACAACACAAAACCATTACAAGCTTGTCTTTGTTAAGTCAAACTTCTAAAACATATCCAAAAAACATATATAGAGTAATGGTTTTGCAATTTGACTTTACAAAGTCAAATAATGAGTAATGATTTTGCAATTTTGACTTTACAAAGTCAAATATTGAGTAATGGTTTTGCAATTTTGACTTTACAAAGTCAAAATGCAAATACTACGTACAAAATAGCCATTCACCATAAACTACAACCACATACAATACGCACAAACAACAACATATAAACAAGCTAATTTTAAGCAAACCATATAAAAATATTGTACCAAAATACAAAACTATTTTGCAACATGAATTGTCATAGGGTATTCAACCCATACATAAACTACAACCACTCAAAGAAATCTACCACGTGTGGGGAAGCTCGGTGGAGTTTCAACGACTTCTAGCCAACTCCAGTTCTTCCGATATTTTCATTCCATCATGACTCCTATCACGAGCACGATATTGATTGTCTTTAGCGAAGGGACACGCAAGTATAAACTTTATTAAAGTTAATTCATGCTTTGTTCTAGGAAAAGCTCAAACACCACGGTTGTGGTGGCCATGGTGAATGTGTTTCATCTACAACATTGGAAAAAATTCCAAAGGTAGAACACTAAGCGTGTTTGCAGCCTGAAAAATCAAATAGTGTTGAGATACACAAACATGACAATTTAGGAATGTTTTTTTGATATATATGCATTACAACATTACACTTACTCTGGTATCTAGCATTTTCAAATTTGGAGATCCACGAATCATTTCAATGATGAACGATACCATAACACTATTCCCAACATCGACATCGGACAGCTTAAGGTTAATCAGGGATACAAAGGGCACATTCATCCTAGAATTAGCTTCATGTATCAACTAAAACAAGTTTTAAAGATTAAATTACATTAATGCTACACATTTCTTTAACATTGTAAAATTATAAGTGTAAAACTCAAATTGTTCTTACCGTGCAATCACCAAAATCCAATGTAAGGGTCTCTAGATTTTGAAGTCTTTTCAGGTGAAAGATATCGGATGTTGTGATTGTCGTCACAACATTATAATGACCGAATCTCAAATTTAACTTCTTCAAATTCCTAACTTTTGCAATATCCCATAGTCTCATCTCGTTTGTAGTAGGACGATTCATTTTAAGAGACTCAAGTGAGGGACAACCAACAATAAAGTCCCAAACTGTACCGCTTAGAAAATTGACATGAATCAATTCAAAGCTCAGTAGATTTGGAAAGCCATGAAATTATTCCAAAGTAAGCATAGCACAAACATGAAGTACCAGATGTTTCAACTCGCTACAAGAGTAAAGTTGGGTTAGGAACGTAACTCGATCCCCATAACAGTTTGTAATAATCAGCTCCTCAATTCCATGCCCAGCCAAAAACAAGAGCCAATCACGAATCTCTTCATAATGAAAGTCGTCTCTTCCAAACATTGATCTTGGCTCTACAAATGAAGACAAACTTTCTTATTGGACCCATAGTCGATTTAAGAGTCTAGTAACAAGCCTCTCATCAAACTCGATGTTAAATAATAAAGAAATCCTCATCAACTATGACATCGGTGAGCAAAGTCCACTTAGACCTCCAGTTTCACGCTAAACTAGATGTGGAAAACTAGAAGGGGGGGTTGAATAGTTTTACCAATTAAAACTTCCTTTTAATCTATTTAGATCGACTTATGTCAATCTATTTGGATGTGTGTGTTGGATGTTGATAAACAAGCATATAAAGGTAAGTAATGAAAAGATAAGAGTAAGGAGCACAAAACCACACCTACACAACGTCGCCTACCCTTTATAAGGTACTAGGCTAAGTACCTAGTTCTTTCACTCCAAGGTGAACTACACCTTCACAACGTCGCCTACCTTTTATTAGGTACTAGGCTAAGCACCTAGTTCCATTGCAATGGAGGAACTACTACCACACTACACCAACGACTAATCCCAAAGGAGATCTACTCCTTTACAACATCATCAAGGATATCAATATCCTTAGATCTAATACTAGTCTATCTTGTACATCGAAACACACCATATCGAATGTACATCTAAGGCACCTTTCACTAATGCCTTTGACTAGATCTACAAGACACCTTTCACTAATGTCTTGTGTCTTGACTTCTAAGCACCTTTCACTAATGCTTCTAGTCTTGACTTCTAAGCACCTACCACAAGTGCTTATGATATGGACGATAGATACCCTTCACTAATATCTTCGTCTTGACACTTGAGACATCTTTCACTAATGTCTTCAATACTATACTTATTTGAAGAAAGAAAGGAATCATCAACAAGAAGACTTGATAGCCTTGATGATGAGGAAGCATGGCAACTCATGGACTTGAGCTTGCTTTCGACTTCAAAGGTGGTGATCTTTCCTTAAGAGGAACCTAAAGATCACACAAAAACAAAACTACAAACATAGATCTCTTGGATCGAGGTTAGTGAGTTTTAAACTCGGGAGAAAGTGTGTTAGAAAGGGTAAGAAACAATAAAGAAATGGCTCACTATTTATAGAGGAAAAATCCTCTGTTCCCGGATCCCCGGATCCCTTCCACAAAGGATCCGTCTAGCGTTAAGCTAGGGATCCGTGGGGACGCCCCTTTACCCATGGGTATTTTGGTTATGGGTCATGGGTTGAACCATGGATCTTTAGCTAGATACAATGTATCTTTTAAGTCTGATGCACTTAGTCACTGGGTATGGGTTGATCCATGGGTTATGGATATTATCCATGTGATATAAGCATGGTGTCATGCAATGGGTTATGGGTCAAGATCCATGGGTCATGGGCTTTGGGTTGTACCAACTACATTCAATGTAATTGCCCAATGGGTTATGATACTTAAGTTTCTACCCATTTATATTTCCCAATATACTACATACTAGTTATGTGTATATTTTACCCAAATATGTAAACACTAGTTGTTGTACATATGTATTACTAAATCATGAAACCACTTATACTTGTTTTAGTGTTTTATGTGAAAATGTGAATATGTTAGAAACTATTAGTTCAAACCATTTACGTCTTTTATTTGTTTCGTTAAAATGATTTTACGTTTGTTATCGACAAAACATTAGAAGATCGTAAAATATAAATAAATATTTTACGACTTATTTGTATTAACAATCTCCCCTTTTGTTGATGACAAAACATAAAATTATTTTAAGAAAAGCTAAAATTAAGTAATGCAGTTTGAATTTGTAGTTATTACTTTCTTCTCCACCTTTTGTCGAAACAAAAGAGCCTTGAAAAGAAAGCAACACATTGTTTTTAAGAAAACATGTGAATGAAATAAAAGAAAATAGAGAGCAAGTAGCGGAAAGGATCTAGTCTTTACTCCCCTGAGAGTCCATCCCTTTGTAGGCGTCAAGAAAGTAACACTACTCTAGTTTGTTTGCAAGTAAGTTTGCAAAGATTTCGTCTAAGTGACGAATGTGCTCCCCATGATGATTGCAATTTTGCAGGGATGTCACGAAATGTAAACCTAGTATTGCAAGTAATTTGCAATGTATTGCTTTGACATAAAGCTCCCTAGCTTTAGGATGACAAAGTCTTCATGTGTAAATTGAATAACTACAAAACAAATGTTAGAAAACAAGTATAATTCACAATTTCACGCAAATGTGATCCAAGTTAGTAGAAAATAGCTTTACATCTCACGGATCCCACGGTTCCCTCTAGTAGGGATCCGTCAAGCAATTATGAGGATTTGTATTAGTCACGATTAATTTCAAGAAAGGTGATATAACAAGTAATTTTATCACAAAAATGATATATGAATACAATGTAATCATATGCTCAGAAATATAACAAGTAGCATGTAATTTCATTTAATAAAACTAGAGTTATGATATACATGACTCTAAAAACTAAGACAATACATGACTAGGAATTTCTAAACCAGCTATCGCTTGATGCTAGGACACCACTAAAATCTTCTAGCTCAAGTTTTGTTTAGGTTTAATCTCGTTGAAACGTTCGAGGAGATGATAGAACATGAAACGTTGGTCTTCTCGTACTTCATGTATCAAACTTTCAATATGTTGACAATTATAGCAATCTTTGTCATGGCTAGGTAGTGGTGGTGGAAGAATTAAAATGGCTTGATACGAAGGATCAAGTGAAGCGGCTTAATGGAGCTTCAAACGATGGAGGATTGGTGGGCGCATTTGAGAATGGCTCGACCAAGAATGATGGTGGTGGTAGAGAAGTGTCAACTTTCATATGGTCGGGTGGTTGACTTTGATGATTTCTCATAATCCAAATGGGATTATATGATGGAAACTTGGCGAAAAGGAAGCCGGAGCAAGTGTTGACTCAACACCTTGATTTTGTATAATTATTCCTCTAATGAGGAAAATGTTGTCGTGAAGCGGATAAGGCGGCCTAGGAGGCAAGTCCTCAAATTGTAGAGTGTGGTGATGATAGTGGGGATGTAAAAGAGATAGCTCTAGGAACCAATGGTGATGGTTTAGTGGAGATGATATTGTTTGGCCTAGGAGGTATGGTGGTGTTTGGCATAGGTAGTTTTGTGGGTACTATCCTTTTAGGAATTAGTTTGATTGGTTGAGTAAAGATCCTATCATTTGTTGGCTTGACCGGAGATGATTCGGTTGAGGAGATTTCGTGTATAACACGAGCCTTTTTCTTGGGTGGTTCTTTGGTGGATAGGTTACTACTTGGGGTTTTCCTCATGATGAGATGATTTCAAGAGGTTTGTAAGGATTTCTAAAGTGTTGAAAGTCAGGATGAAGATGATGACTATGGAGGTCCTAACAAAGTGGTTTATAAACCAAGAGATTTGGCAAGTGCATTTAAGCCTTAAGCCACTAGGATTCATTGGAATGTGATGATTAACATGCACAAGAGTCAACTTCAGAGTTTGCACTGATCTAGGAACTCATTTAAGATGAGATGGAATGTTTGAGTTGGAAGATGAGTTGAAATGATTGTTTTAGCAAGATTTGACATAAACTGTCATCCGGATCCCGCGGTTCCCTCATCAGAGGGATCCGTCTAGGCTAATCCTAGGGATCTGGCTATCAGCAGCTTATGAAAGAGTGTAAATGATGTTTCTAAGATCTAAGATCTATATCATCTTGAGTGTTTCAGTCTTCCTAAGTGTCTTAAATGAAGGGGTTTTTAAGTACTTGAAGGTAATGAGTGATGTAGCTAATGATTGTCTTTTATGGAAGGATTTCGGAACTTTCATGAGTACCAATGGATGAGCAAGGATGACACTAAAGATGAGAGTTTCAATTGAGGCTAAATGATCCTAGAGATCAGGTTGTGACTTAGGATAGTGTTTTGGAAAATATCCTAAAGGCTTTGAGATGGGAAAACTAGAATTTGATCAACTTTGATCAATTATGAGGTAAGGATGATTTATGATCAATTTTGCCATAATTGAAAAGATTTCTAAGATTAGATGTGAGGGATCAAGTGAAAAATGAAGTGTGAGTTTAAGAGCGGAAGAGCAATGGATTAAAAATGAAATGATAGATCTACAAGCGTCTTAGAGTGTGATCTAGGTGAGTTATGTGTAAGTAGGAAGGATCTACCTATCTTGATAAGGACTTAATTTGCCTTAAGACACTATGTTTAACTTAGTGTGAGGTGTTCTAAGGATATGTTTGAAATATAATGCTTGCAATTGCATTTTCTGTTTGTCGGATCCCACGGTTCCCTAAGTGTAGGGATCCGTCTAGCACAAACTTTGGGATCCGCCCATCTGCTCAGCAGAACCTTTACTAAAGGTATGCAATGATCTTGACAATGCATTATATTCCAAGGTTAGTTTAAAGGGGTTCTAACACTAAGATTTCAAATGTAAGATGTTTTATTTCATGAGGGAAATAGGATTACATTGATAAAGCACGAGTACAAGGGAATTGATCCTAATTTGAAATACTACTAGGTTCCTTGAGTGTTTTCGCTAGGAGGATCATTACATGATTGATGAGTGTTGGTGGAATCACGAATGAAGAAATTCTTCATGAGAGATATGTTTAGCGGTTCCATCATCTTGTTCACAAGTACGCATAACGGACTTTGAAATTGAGGATGAAAGTGCATAACGTTGTGATAGGCGTGTCAAGAACATTCCATAAGGATGAGTTTATTCTTGAAGCCTTGAAGATTTACAATTCGCCTTGCGAAGAAGTAGGCGAGATTGTATGGTTGTTGTGTTAGCAAACAAGACAACATGTGAGCACAACAAGCGGGAAGGATTTCTCGATTTCCCTAAGACTCCAAACATTCTCACGTGGGATGAGTGCAAGAGGCTTGTACTCTTCTCGGATGTCCCGTGTGAAGATAATGTTTGGATCGGAGTAATATGGTCGAGGTTTGCATATTATGCGATTTAAATCTTCCGGGAGGCATGTGTGAACAATATGGACTATTTTCTTCACGAAAGTTGAAGAGAATCAAGAGACCAATCTTCGGTGAAGGCACATTGTCCATGATTTGGAATCCGGAGGATATGAGCAAAATGCCCAAGGGTTAAAGTAAACTTTTGGTTTTTGATAAAAAAACCAAAGGGATAGAGAGCGATCCTCATTACGAACGATTTCAACTTGACGAAAGAATTCCATTATGAACCTCGGACATATCTTCTTGTTGATTTCAAGAAGACATTCTAGTCCTATGGCTCGGAAGGAGGTATTGATACCTTCTTCAAATTGTAGAGAGGTGTCTACAATACGTCCTTCGTGGAAGTGACGGGTTTGAGATTATTGAACCCCGGACATGATTGCGGTGTGTTGGGTTCAGGAGATGTTCGGAGTGTAGACGCTAGTGAGTGAAAAATCAAACTCGTATTCATGCGTCATAGTTGAACCTATAGAAATGATTGGTTAATGAAAAGTGATGTTTGTGGTCAACCTATGATTTATCTAACGTTTTTATTAGATTTTTATTAACAATGGTTTTTAACACGAAAGACACTTAACTTACTTATGGTTTTGACAAACTAGTGGAGTATTACTTTTAGAATAAAAGTGGTTTTCAATTTGCATGAAAAAAAAATAAAAAAAGCGTTCTCGAAGGGGACGGATCCCACGGTTCCTTTTCAAAAGGGATCCGGCTAGTATAACTTCCGGGATCCGTAGATCCGTAATCCTGAAAGATTTTATGAAAAGCATAGGTTTTTAGATCTCATAGTTTTATATCAAGATATGTGTTTTAGCCTACATTTTCTTTTAACATGCATACATGACTTCTAATGTATCACGAAAGAAAGACATAACACAAAGAAAAATGATAAACACATAATAACCTAGATAGCTAGACTATTACTAATATTTCATTTCAATACTAAGAATGATACAAAGGATTGGGTATATAACCCCAATGTAGATTAACAACACAAAGTAAATGTCTCCGTATGTGAACTTCATCATAGGGAACACAAGTGCGATGAATGTTAAGGCGATGAGCACGAGGGCGATGTAAACCATGTTGAAGATGATCCTTCTTGGTTTCGGTTAAGACGAAAAAGGAGAGGAAGATGAAGTTTTGAATGAGAGAAATTTTTGAAATTGGAAGATTTGAAAAAGTGAGGATAGAGTGATTGACGGTGGGAGTATTTATAGGAAAAGGAGGAATTTTTGAGATTCGTGTTTTGTTTTATTATTGGATTAAAATAAATAAAACATAAGTTTTATATACCGCGATTTTAGACGAGAAATATAACACGTATGTGAGAAAAATGCTTCCTAATGAAGCTTCATGTAAAACATGTATATGCACAAAAGATAATCATATAAATACCTAAATAGGCATACTTAATTATCAAGCAAAATACAAAAGAAAATCATACCTCTAGCACACTTAGAATGTCTTTACAAATGACACAAACAAATGTCACTTAGCGATTCCCGATCCTTTGCGTTTAAGATACCTTCTTAAGGAAGGTATTCTTGTTACCTGCGATTCCTATAGCTTGGTGGGTAGAACTTTGACTAATCAAAATGAAAAGAAGATTAGTGCAATTAAATGAAACAAGTAAATAAAAAAAATGTTGTTATCAAATCAACATCCAAACATATAGTTTTAAAAGACATGGTGTTTGTTTTTATGAAAACCTTCTTTGTAGTTTTCAATTAACCATGGATCGTATCAAGTTTTTAAAGTACAATATACTTCAAGAAACTTGTAACGAAGCTCGATACCAATTGTGGAAAACTAGAAGGGGTTGAATAGTTTACCAATTAAAACTTCCTTTAATCTATTTAGATCGACTTATGTCAATCTATTTGGATGTGTGTTAGATGTTGATAAACAAGCATATAAAGGTAAGTAATGAAAAGATAAAAGTAAGGAGCACAAAACCACAACGCGAGTATTTATAGTGGTTCGCCACAAGGACACCTTCCTTGCCCTACTCCACTCCCGAGTCACCTACTCGAGAGTTCGTAAACACTACACCAATCTCCTTATGGCGGAGAAGCCTTCACAACGTCGCCTACCCTTTTCCGGTGCTAGGTAACCACGGGTTCTTTCACTATAAGGTGAACCACACCACACAACGTCGCTTACCCTTTATAAGGTACTAGGCTAAGTACCAAGTTCTTTCACTCCAAGGTGAACTACACCTTCACAACGTCGCCTACCTTTTATTAGGTACTAGGCTAAGCACCTAGTTCCATTGCAATGGAGGAACTACTACCACACTACGCCAACGACTAATCCCAAAGGAGATATACTTCTTTACAACATCATCAAGGATATCAATATCTTTGGATCTAATACTAGTCTATCTTATACATCGAAACACACCATATCGAATGTACATCTAAGGCACCTTTCACTAATGCCTTTGACTAGATCTACAAGACACCTTTCACTAATGTCTTGTGTCTTGACTTCTAACCACCTTTCACTAATGCTTCTAGACTTGACTTCTAAGCACCTACCACAAGTGCTTAGGATATGGACGATAGATACCCTTCACTAATATCTTCGTCTTGACACTTGAGACATCTTTCACTAATGTCTTCAACACTATACTTCTTTGAAGAAAGAAATGAATCATCAACAAGAAGACTTGATGGCCTTGATGATGAGAAGCATGGCGACTCATGGACTTGAGCTTGCTCGACTTCAAAGGTGGTGATCTTTCCTTTAAGAGGAACCTAAAAGATCACACAAAAACAAAACTACAAACATATATCTCTTGGATCCGAGGTTAGTGAGTTTTAAACTCGGGAGAAAGTGTGTTAGAAAGGGTAAGAAACAATGAAGAAATGGCTCACTATTTATAGAGGAAAAATCCCACCGTTCCGGATCCCACGTATCCCTTCCCTGAGGATCCGTCTAGCGTTAAGTAGGGATCCGTGGGACGCCCCTTTACCCATGGGTATTTTGGTTATGGGTCATGGGTTGAACCATGGATCTTTAGCTAGACACAATGTATCTTTTAAGTGCAATGCACTTAGTCACTGGTATGGGTTGATCCATGGGTTATGGATATTATCCATGTGTGATATAAGCATGATGTCGTGCAATGGGTTATGGGTCAAGATCCATGGGTCATGGGCTTTGGGTTGTACCCAACTACATTCAATGTATTTGCCCAATGGGTTATGATACTTAAGTTTCTACCCATTTATATTTCCCAATATACTATATACTAGTTATGTGTATATTTTACCCAAATATGTAAACACTAGTTGTTGTGCATATGTATTACTAAATCATGAAGCCACTTATACTTGTTTTAGTGTTTTATGTGAAAATGTGAATATGTTAGAAACTATTAGTTCAAACCATTTACGTATTTTATTTATTTCGTTAAAATGATTTTACGTTTGTTATCGACAAAACATTAGAAGATCGTAAAATATAAATAAACGTTTTTACGGCTTATTTTTATTAACACTAGAGGTTCTCACCGCTTCTAACAAAGGCAACCGATTTAAAATGTTAGTGATCACTATATATGGCATGTTGCTAATCGATCGATTGACATGGTTTTGTTGGAAGTTTGGTTGGTCTTTGAGTTCGAAATGAGGATTTAGATTCGGATTGGATTTTCGTTTATCGTTTCACGGATAATGGTGTATTATGATTGGTAAAGTTATTTGTTGGGTGGGTGTATTGGTTCACATGAAATTAAACGCTAGCGTATCGTGGAAGAAGCGGCTAGTGGATAATCACAATTGGTCCCCTGGGTTGAAGGTTGGGTCGAAATTGTGAATATGCAATTATCTTACTCAATTAAAGCCATAAAATTAAAGTTGACTTTGTGATCACAGTCGAGGCGAGTTTGGCGTTAAAAGCTCGAGTTTTGGACCGGATGATAACGCCCATTTTGTTCCATCACAAGATACGACCAAATTTAAGGACCGAAGGTGTATTTTAGTCTATTCTTAATTAATTAGTTTGGCCTGACGTTTGACTAAGATTTTATGTATTGGCAATGAAATATATGTTTTTAAATGTTGTTACAGCTGCTAATTAAATAGTCCTGTATGTCAAAAACTCAAACATACGACAAAGAAGCTACAGATATAGTAAATTATTGCTTGGCAAGAAGTAATCTTTTATTAAAGAAAATACGGTATGTTTGACAAAAGTAAGTATCGTTAGAATTGAAGATGAATTAAGAAATCTTTTATATAATAAAGGAATTACATCATTTCAGAGTGATTTTGAAAACTCATTCTTTATCAAGACCAATAAGAAAGTTCGATTTGCCACCTAATCAAAATCGAATGATTACGACGATTAAAGTCAAATTCAATCCATTTGGTCAACATTAAACAAAAACGTCCAACAAACTGATATATAACAAAAACGTACAAACACATGGGTTAAAAAGCAATTGTTTAATTATGAGGGTTTCAGTTGTAACTTCTTAAAAAATAAACCGGAAACAAGGATCACAACCTTATCACTACATCCACAAAACTAAAACCTAAAATCATAAAGACCAAAAGGCAAAACAATCACCGGACATAACAATCATCCATCTTCTATAACCTGAATCAAACCTTACCTTACCAAAATCAAAGCGATTGGAGAATCAAAATCGAATATTAAAATCTAAGAATTCTTATTTATTGTCAAACATCGGATAAAAAATCTATTCAAGGTACGGTTTTGGTTTGTATTTTTTAATTCTCTTCGATTGTCGGATTAATTAAACTTTGATAATAAATTTGTCAATTTTAAGCTTAAAAACGTATTAATCACTAAGATAAGGGAGTTTTTTTTTTTTTTTTTTTTTTTTTTTTTTTTTTAATTATCTTTGGTGTTGTTTAGTTGATAAAGTTGTTTTTTTGTTGTTAAATTTGACTTTGTGTTTTGCTGAAGTTTTGCTTTTATGGGTCTTTTGTATTGTTTAGTTGATAAAGTTGTCAACTTTGTTGAATTTAATCGTAGATTATATTGAAATTTTGATTCCTATAGCGTTCGGGCATATTAAAGGGCCAAAGGGGTGATTGGTATGCTTTCTGTATGTGTTATTTCTTATAATGCCATGTTCGTTCTTGAAAGTGGTAGCTACTCGGAAACAGTTAATCTGGGGTTGTTTACATACTGACATAGATATATATCGGAAGGACAAAAACAAAATAATCCAAGTTAACACAAAAACCATCTTAACCCAACACCAACTGGAAGTTTCTGCACATTTTGGACAAAGTAGTATGACTCATAGGTGACACTATAGATTTTTTGTGTTTTTCAAAAAAGTTAACTTTTAATCGACACACATTATGTTTCTATATTACACACAATAAGATAGTGAGAAGAATTATGGATATTGATGATCTCAAGTAAGAATCTTCCTCTATTAATAGCTGTAAATGGAGTATGTATAAATAAGTACAGTGTTTTTGTGTACTTTAAGTAATTATTAGGAGTCACTAATGTTGTCAAGTGAGTTTCGACGTGTTTCCATAGGTCTTGGATGCAAACTCTATAACATTTGACACAGAGATTCAATGGCGTACGTGAAATATATTTTGTTAAAAAAAACAATTTGGGTGTAACAATTTACAATTTTAAACTCATTATATGGTGGCTATCTGAATTGCAAAGAAACTTCACGTCGAATATTTACTCTATGGGTAAATTGTGTATCTCTATAAAGAACTCTTTGATGGGACATAATGGAGTGTTGTTCTTCATATGATGTGGGGAATGCTTATATTTGGAAAGTGGAAATCTTGCCTATTAAGTCATCCATTAAATATTTCTATGTTAAGGTGCATCATTTTCTTTTTCGTATCAGTTGTTGTTGGTTTACTTATATGCCCTTAGTTTCATACTGATAGTTTTCATTCTCTTTTGGCAGGACCCTGATACGCAACTACATGTTGATGCTACGAGTGACACTGAAATTGAAGTAGATAGTGATGGTGTGTGGAGCGTTGGTTGTGGCAAGGTATTTAGTACATTTATTCACATTGTTGTTTTATAAAATCATGTAGCAGATTCATAATCTTTACAAGGATATGCATGTTTCATTAGTTTAGTAATTCCTTCATACAATATTTTGGTTATTAATGTATAATTTTTCTAGACATAAAAATATATTTTGACTTACCGTCTAGCGTTCTTGGGCCATTATATTTCACGGTGGCATGCACAACGACACATGCTTTTGGAATCAACTGATATATGCATGTTTCTTTATTGCAGCTTTATTTCAAGTTAATTGATATATACAACGAGCAATGGCAAAATACTACGATCATTCCCGCCTTCTGGCATGTTTTGTCTTTCGCAATCAAGGTAAAAGACATGATCCCGTTTTTTACAGTTTATCTCTTTTAGATTTTGTGAAGGTAATATTCCGCAATTGAGGTGGCTCTTTCACCCCTTTTATCTATGAATAGGTCAATCTTGGTTATGTTTTATCTCCAAACGGGACATATAATCAAAGTTAGTAAAAAAAAAGCATGGGTCAAATGGCACTTTTATCCCTTTCATAACAAGGGTGAAACCTTCTGGAAAAAACTGAGACATGCTAAAGTTTAAGAGCAGAACCACATAGTTCATTTTTGCAAATTTGAAAACACTTTTTGACTATTACATTACTAATAAGCTTTAGTACTTTGTTGCTGGAATACGAGAGTTTATATTCTAGCTATAAGTCTTTTATGGAATAGGGATTTTCCTAATTCATATAACCATTTTGCGAATCATTCTTGCATAAATATTCTAATGTTAGTTTTTGATATTAAGTTATGAATATAAAACTTAGTAGTTGGTCTTTCGGCCATTGACATAAATCTATATATGAATATGTCAGATTGAGCATTTGGCGGGAACAGAGGAGCATGACGAGTACCATCAGATAAAGGAGTATTTCTGTTTGACAATTATGTGACGAGGTAACATCACAATAAGAATGTTTTTTAAATTTGCCCCTATCGCAAAAGGATTTAAATAAAATAAAAAAAAAAAAAAAAAAAAAAAAAAACATTTTCATTGGTTTTTATAAAGAATCACCCATTTTTTATTTTGCATATTGGGTTAACCCTTACCTGAATAACCCGCACCTTATAAGGGTCGGGTAAGGGTAAGGGTAGGTTTTTCTTTTACAAAATCGGAATAATCCTACCCCGAATAAGTCTCACAGGGGTTGGATTTACCCGAATAACAACTTTAGTTTGGAACCATATCCTGTTTGAAACCATGGTGATATGTTTGTGTCAGGAGGAGCAACATCAGAAGCAACAACGAGATCAAGTTGCAGCAGCAACATCAAGCTTTAGGAGCGGCACACAGCATCAGCGGCACACAGCTTCAATGGCACTCAAATGTGGTTCTAAAAATATCATCAAAACTAAAAAGAGGTGACCTTTAGTGCAGGTCCAAACGGATGGGGTTCCAATAGTGACTTGCTGCTTTTTTCTACAGCTTAATCATGTTGCTGTTGGACAACCGGACTACAAATTGAAACAAGATGTGAATGTAGTTACAGGTTTGGACCCATTAAAAAGTAAGCTTCTGGTTGAAGCTTATATGATGAAATGGGATTCTTTGTCGGGAAACGGTGTTTCAAATCGCGACTTGCTTTTACAGGTTGTTGCTTACACCTTGCAATACTCTTTATTTTTCTGTTCTATGAATGATCTATTTTTTCAATCACAATAAATAAGATGATCCTGAGGGTTTAAATATTGAACATTTTTTAACTAATTTTATCCGTCAAAGATAAAACATAGCCTGAAACGACCTGTTATGAGTTGGGGATTATGGTTCTTTATGATTGTTTTGGTTAAAAGTTGGGTCTTGAAATTAAGGTTATTAGGTTTAATGGATTTTGAGTCTGAAAATTTCATGAAATTTGATATTTAGAAAGTTTACTTTGATACATTTTATGATAATAAATTAATAGTTATGCATGATCATGCATACTTCATCGGTATATACTAGACATAGAAAAACAAAAGTTATTGGATCAACAATAATACAAACATGAAAAACACAGATGTTAGACCAAACCTTTTATCATTTTAAACACTATTTTAGGTAATTATCTACAACGTAAATTCTAAAATTCTAAATATGTCAAATTCCCGTATGCATTTGCTCACTTTGTGGATTTATATATGTTGGTTTGATTTTACAATTATTTAGCATAAAAAATATGAGAATGGTTCATATTTTTTTTTGCTTCATGTTCTATTTTTATTTCCGCCTCCTGAGAAACATGAGTATGCTGGGGAGCAGGTGAAGAAAATTCTATAGATTTTGTAAATTCACTCGATCCAATTTCTCATAATATTACATGTTTCAACCATTTCATATAATTGGGTTCAAATTGCCACATATAGTTTTGATGTTCATTTTACATACTTTCTGTCGATGAATGTATCATTCTTAAACCCTTCTAAGACACCAATTGGGATAAATGGGATGATACCCATTTGATTAATTATCCTAAAAAACCTGAAAAGGCATTAATTTATCAAAGTTATATCAATAATGATAGTGGTAGGACTAATGGTAGTACAGTGGATAAGAAAATTGAAAATTAGTGAAATTTGGGTATGTTGATGCTGTTAAGGAAAACAGTGATGAGGGGATTGAAAAGGGGTCAATTGTGGATGTGTTGAGGAAGATGTTTTGCCGAATGCCCGAGGCGGGTTTTCACCGGATACGCCGTCAGGTGTGGAGAATGTGTTTAGGGGAGTAATGGGAAAGTGGGGTTTCTGGGGGAGTGGTGCGCTGAATGGGAAATGGATGCATGAGATATTAGAGGTGAGTTTCTTGCAACACTCATTTTAGGCTTATATATGCAATTTCAAGCATAAATAATTGATATGTGTTAGGGGTGTTTGATATCGTTTTTAATAAAAGTGATTGTGATATGGAATAATTATAATAAGATAATTGATCTTTACAAACTGGTTGTAGGAGATAGTGCAATATGAAGCTGCATGTTGCGGCAATGTCGTTGATGAGGACCATGGGGTTGGTGATTTAGAGGTCTCGAAGTATCGTGGCTCTCTATAGGGGTGTAGGATACCAAGATCCATCTTTAAAACAAAACAAAAAAAAAGTTGAAATAGCAAAGAAATATCTGAAAATTATCTGTCGCCGATACTGATGATGCTGCTGCTAGCGGACGGTTTGCAAGTTTATGAATAGATTGGCCTTGGTGTGACCCGTTACCTGTTGATGCAGATTTGCTCCCAGGATTTGTTCCTGGATACCAACCACCATTCAAAATACTTCCATATGGTGTAAAAGCTACGCATGCGTCAAGGGCGGCTGCTAATCTTAGAAGGCGTAAAGTTTATAATAAGGGTAATGAATGCATAAAGGAAACAATTGTGTTGGACACTTATTTTCAAAATTTCTCATTATTGAAAAGCTGCAAGCCATATTTCAGTCAGATTATTATATTTTCTCAAACTTGACAGTCAAACAGATTGAAAATAGGTAACTTTTACAACGTTAATATTGCCTTATGAAAAGAAGTCGAATTAAATTTGTTAATAGTACGTTTTCAAAATCATATCTTATTTACAACACCAATTGTATTTTAGTCCAACACATTCTTTTTTGCCACCTCTAATTTAATTCCTAATACATTTTGCCATTAATAACTTGCATTTTAAGTGATGAATTTATTACTACAGGAAGCGGGTGAAGTACACAAGTGTGTGAGCTCTTTAGTCTTTTCTTCTCCCTGCAGCTGGCATATCTAGAATTTCGATTAGTTGAAAATGGGAGCATGTTGTGGGATGTAAGTTAGTTATGTGGTGGTGTCTACACTTGGTTTTGTTGTTTCTTTAACTTTGTTAAATATATTTTTGAACAATCCCTGTATCATGTATTTATAATTAGGACATGTACAACTCTTTTTCTTTCATATAGTTGTGTTTTGTATCAAGACGAGGGTTCATGCACTTGATACTACCTCTTAACATTTATACTCGAAATGACAATACATTTCGTGAGCACTTAATTAATAATGTGTTTAGATCTGCATCTTTTACAATTATGCTTGTCACTACTCACTATGCATGATTTTTCCATCCTAGGTAAATTTTCGAGAGTTTGTTAAGATGTATGAGTAAGTATTTACCGAGTCAAAGTTGCAATCTACTTAGTGTATGTTGGTGACAACATATAGATTTATCTCAATGCAACTTTTATTACAAACTATTTGAAACTTACAGTATATAAATTAAAAGAAATGTTACATCCACACACACACACACACACACACACACACACACATATATATATATATATATATATATATATATATATATATATATATATATATATATATATATATATATATATATATATATATATATATATATATATATATATATATTAAATTCACATGCATATATATCACATACAATGTACCTATTTTATTGTATTATATTTTCTATTTCTTCTTTCTAAGTTATCATATTTGGTTGTCACCTATATGTGTTAGAATCCTGTTAGTGTTACTTATGTCAAAACCATGTTAGTGTGACTTATGTCAAAACCACGCGTGCATGTCTAAAATTAAAAAAATATTACAGCATGACATTTTGCTTGAATATTAGAGTTCAATCAATATCATTATCTAAAAACAATAAATAAATAAATAAATAATATATACGTGAGATTTCTTATTTTAATCCGACATGTAAAACCATTTAAAACATATAAATTTTTTTGTATTTTGTTTGATAATAATAAATGGTAGTAAAAGTTTTAGACAAAACCCCGTGCGTGCACGGGTATTATAACTAGTTATAAAAGAGAGATTATGTGCATTTGATTTAAACCACTCAATCGTGGGATTAGCCAGTGGCGAAAAGAACATGATTATCGTTTTAAAATATGCTATGCCCGAGTTTAATTCTCTAAGTGCAAATAATCTTGAAATGGCCACGCCAACTTTCTGAAAAAGGGGCTTTACATGGTTTGAGTTTGTGTAGCAGTGGGTTCAAACCCCGTGGATTAGTCGGACAAAAAGTCAGAAACCATGGTTACCCAAAATAAGTAGCATTTAATTTTAAGAGATTATGAAAGATGATTTTTTTATAATCTTTTACGTATAAGTGTTGTTTGCCGAACAAAGCTAAATACTTTTTTTTATAAAGAAAATAAGCATAAACTCCCATTAATCTGCCTGTTAAACATACACAACATGTCGTATATACTAATTTAGCCAGCTATGTATTTTGAACTAACTAGGCATAATTGCGAAGAAAAAGAGTTAATGGAATAAATTCGGTGCAAATTCTGTTTCTTCTAAATGGATTGTCAATTGAGCCAACAACTCAAACGGGTGGAACATTTTTCTCTGGTACCTAAAACTGTTAGGAAGGGTATGAGATTTTTTAAAGCATAGGTTAGTAAAAGGGATTCTATCTTAAGGAGAATTTGAACGAAAGGGACAGCCATCATTAGCGCATCCACCGCCACGTATTTTAAATACTTTTATTTATGTTATATAATAGTTGATGAAAATTGTACTAATGAAAAAATATTTAAAACTCAATTTATTCATATATTTTGAATCAAGTTATACATAACAAAAAAAATACTTAAGAACAAAGTTAATAGAAAAAAGATTTCAAAAAGTTAAAACACAATTATTTTGAGACGGAATTAGTATTACTTTTTCGGTTTACATATATTCATTAACAACTAAGATCGTAATCTTTAATGGAAGTTGGATAGATGGAAGCTGCATAGTTTCTGTCATGCACCAATCATTTGACATTCTTCTTGCAACTTGCCATTGTTTATAAACTAATTTAAATAAGAAATTTGCTATTCGTATGGTTAAAATATTAGGGCATGTAACAATTGATTATAACCTGAGAATAAACGGCTCAATTCATGTATTTAACTACTGCCACCGATAAGATGTATCATGTTCAATGCACATTTTTAATTATTACATGTAAATTAACCTTAGGCCTACAAATAGTCAAATAGCAAACATTTCAAATGAATTTACAATTATAGTAAATTGATTGACATTATCAGCAAAATGTGTTTTTTGCTTTTCTGTTAATCCCCTCAATATAAATGGTTGCTGCCCTTCAATTCTTGTCGCAAAATTCTGAATATATACGAGCTATAATACTTACATTTATAGGTAGGTTTGCCTAATTAATCCAAAACCCTGGCATTCGAAATTTAAAATAATCAAGCTATAACAGTGGAAGTTAATCGATAGAGATTCAGCTATTAGCCACGGCCAAATCCTTGAAATGTGTTACTAAATAAGCTTTGATTCCGTCGTTAATTCAATCACAAACGAATCATGAACCCTATACGACGAATCATGAACCCTATACGGCTCACACCGATGCTAAACTCATTAACCATCATATATCTTATCCATTGTAAGATTAGCCAGTGACAGAGGCACTTAGGGGTGGCAACACTCCACAGCATGGCTTCGGTATGCAAAGGCATGGAGCGGCATCTCATTGCCACCAATTCGGTATGGCCTAATCGGCATGGAGAGCGGTTTCCGAAACCGCAGCGGCATGGAGGATACAATGGAGGAGCGTGTGGTGTTAATTTGAATTTTTTGACCGTTTACATGCATTTAACATTATTAAAAAAAAAAAATAAATAAATAATCCCCTTCCCTTTATAAATAATACTCCTCACAACACATTCCAAATCACATAATCGCTCACGATTTGATCTTCGGAGAGATTGGCTCTCTAGACTTAAGATACCGATAACTAGTTTAATTTTCTTTTATTTCAACGGTGATGTAATTTTTTTTTTTACATATTATGCATTTTTTATTATTAATGAAATATTATGTTTTTATTTAATTGTTTATTAAAAAAAAATAAAATAAAAAAAAAATAATAATAATGTGAGGTATGGAATGACCATTGCCACTAAAAAATTATGGTGAGGTATGAAATTAGGTGAAATGAAATTATTGGTCGGTTGTAAGGTATGGAACGAAACCATTGCCACCCGGACGAGGATGGGCCATGGCCAACCCAAACACTTTTTGAAAGGATACCTTTGAGTGTATAATAGGGGTAATTTGTACAAGAAAAAATGTTTGGCCTACCCAAGTAAATAAAATCAAACTTGATAATTGTGATACTACATACATTTAACTGTGATTCTTCGAACATTACAATCATAAAGAATTGACTTTAATAGATTGCTTGATGAGATTGTTCTCTGATAGATTGTTTTTATAGTCAACATCTTTACATACATTGAGAAATAAATTGTTGCAACTTTGATTAAGATTTAGTCTTGAATGATTTCATTTTCTTGTCGTGCAATCAAATTTTTTAGATAGATGGATTCATCGACGCCTTCTTACATTTTAACGTCCTTCATGTTATGCTAGCACTAGCTCAAAAAAAAATTGGCCCACCCAATATCACAATCCTAGCTCCGTCACTCAGATCAGCAACTGCAAATGTCGTTGGTCTGTGTTTGGTATCCCACTATGGGAATGACAGTATAACTATGAAAGTGATTAAATGTGTTTGTTTAAGATGAGAGGCCCACCACTATAGTAATGAATGATAAATATAATTCATACTCCATATACATCTAAAGAGGTAGGAATAGATCTTTCATTGATGAGTGATCCACCACTACTATCAAATACATACCCATTATCTGTTGGAAAATTGGTTTTGCAAAATGAGTTTTTGCAAATTTTGGACACTATTTAATATATGATATATGTTATATATATTTATATTTCTTGGTAGCTTTGCGTTCTCCTCGACGAGAGCTTCGAACGAGCTAAAGTATGTCAAAATGGAGTTGAAATGAATGAGATATCGTGTCTCAAAGTGATGCGACTTGAAACATAAAACTTGGAAAAATGGAGAATCCCACATCGCCCAAAAGAAGTGGATGCTTGTTTATAAGGAAATTATAGTTTTGGCTATCAAATTCCTTTAGGTTGGTTATGCTCCCACTCCTACGTGCGCGCAGTGGGTGCGAAAATGGATTTCGGGTCAAATGAGTTGAAGCTTCGAACTCATGCGAACTCATGGACACGAATGCAGCCCAAGCCTCGCATCGTTTATGGTCGGAATATTTTTCTTGAAATCGTTTATGTTTTTAAAGATTTGCGAATCTGTTTTAAACATAATGATTTTCGTTTTATGGTCGGAATATTTTTCTTGGAGGACAAGTTGAGTCTTGATATATATACAACCATATGTCTCATTCGCTTTAGACATTCGAAAAGCGCTCCATAACTAAACGGTTCCAGCAATCTCTTCGATCGAAACACTCGAGCTTCGTGATCTTTCGAGCAAGTGGTCTAGTCGGTCAGACAATGATTGCGTCGTTGTACCACGGGAAGCAGAATGACGAAACTGCTTTTAAGGGAATCGTATTCAATCACGAGCCTCGGTTGTCTTTCTTATCTTTCGTTTATTATAATTTTATAGTGTCTGCTTCCCGCTTCTACTCCGCTCGCATGCTTTTAATTTCATCGCTTTGTTTATGTTAATTATATATCTCGTCATTATAATCGATTTTATTATAAAAGTGTACACCGTTTCCCACGATCTTAAAACAGATTCGGTTTAACCAATTTATATCACTTTGTTAAAATCGGATTAATAATTAACAGGTTTTATAAGCATTTTCTGTTGAAACCTTGTTGAGTTTCTTTGGAAATCAGTTTCGATTAAACAGTTTAACATACATATTTGGTCTTACAGATCTATAACGTTTTTTTTAAGCAGTTTTATTCTCAGTTTTAACGAAACCAAGATTGAGTTTCTAATAAACTGATTTACGTGATCCATCGAAACCAAGATAGAGTTTTGTTGAATCAGATCTGGTACTAGTAGATACCAATTTACAACAGCTTGTTTGACTGTTTGTGTTTGTTTTTCAGGATGACAAATACCAATACCCTCCCGTGAATACTCCCGTGAGCGTGGCGGTGCGCCAATTACCAACACGGTTGCTAATCATCTTTGAGAAACCGGAGAAATTCAATGGGCGTAATTTCAAGAGGTGGCAATGAAGATGTTTTCTATCGACTACTTTGAACCTTGCGCGTTCTTAAAATAAAACCCACCTAACGTGGAACCTCCTGAGAAGGTCAATCCTCAATCAACAGTCGTTCAAGCCTTGGAAGCATGGAAACATTCGAGACTTTTGTGTCACAACTATGTTACGAATGGTTTGGTTGATTCTTTGTACAACGTGTATTGCAAGACCAAGGCCAAAGAATTACGGGAGTCATTGGAACACAAGTACAAAGCGAGGATCTTGGTACAAAGAAGTTCGTGGTAGCTCGTTTTTGGATTACAAGTTGGTTGATTCAAAGAATGTGATGAGTCGGGTTCAAGATCTGCGGGTTTTGCTACACGACATTCATCTTGAGGAATGACTTTGAGTGAAACTTTTCAAGTTCTTGCTATTATTGAAAAGTTACCTCAAGTCGGGTAGAATTCAAGAACTACGAAGCATAAGCGAAAGGAGATGAGTGTTGAAGACTTGGTTGTTCGTCTTCGTATTGAAGAGGACAACAAGTCGGCTCGAAAAAACAATATCGCTGATTAAAAGGCAAATATGGTTGAGCATGTTTCGTCATCTTCAAAGTCCAATGTTAAAGCTAAAGGCAAAGGAAAAGGAAAGAATGACAATAAGGGCAAAGGGAAGTCGATTACCTTGCTCCTAAAGTCGCAATTGTGAAACGAAGTTCCAAGGGTGTGTTTCAACCGTGACCGACCAGTCACCGTGTTGCTAATTGTAAGATGCCAAGCGGGTGACTCCACGCCGAGCTAATATGGTGAATGAAGATGTGGACATGATTGCTATGGTGTCGATGTCATTGCCATGATCTCGAAGTTAACTGGTAGGTTCCAACAACGGGGAATGGTGGGTGGATACTGGGGCTACCCGTCGTGTGTGTCTTGATAAGAGTATGTTTCACTCTTTCGAGGCGGTTGATAGTGGAGAAGGCGTACATGGGCAACTCGCAATTCTTTGAAATCAAGGGTGAAGGAGATGTAATCTTGAAGATGACATCAGAAAGAGCTCAAGTTGACTAATGTCTTGTATGTTCCAGATTCGCAAGAATCTTGTGTCCAGTTGGTACGTTGAACAAGTTTGGTTTTCGTCTTGTTTTTGAGTCTGATAAGTTTGTTCTTTCTAAGAATCAAGTGTATGTTGGTAGGGGATATGCCCAGAATGGTATGTTTAAACTCAATGTAATGGTTGTTAAGAATGCTATCAATAAAATGAATTCTTTTGCTTACTTGATTGAGCATTCTAATATGTGGCATGGCCGTCTTGGACATGTAAATTTTAATTCAATGCGACGTTTGACTAAATTTAATTGCATACCTAATTTCCATATTGACTCAAAATATAAATGTGAAACTTGTGTTGAAGCCAAACTTACAAGAGCATCTTTCAATCGGTTGAACGAAAACCGAACCACTTGATATGATACACATCGACATATGTGATTTGAAATCACTACCCACAAAAGGTGGCAATAAGTACTTTATCACGTTTATTGATGATTGTACAAAGTATTGCTATGTTTACTTCCGAAAAGTAAAGATGAAGCTATAGACAAGTTTGTTTTATACAAAAGCGAGTTGAGAATCAACTTAGTAAGAAAATCAAGGTGGTCCAAGTGATAGAGGAGGTGAATATGTGTCTCCATTCGCGACCTATGTGCGAAACATGGAATTAGACACGAGTTCATCGCTCCCTATTCACCTCAAAGAATGGTATTGCCGAAAGGAAGAACCGTACCTTGAAAGAAATGGTTAATGCCATGTTGATAATATCCGGTCTAAGCCGGGACATGTGGGGAAGCCATTTTAACGGCTACTTATCTTTTAAATAAGATACCTCGTAAGGAAAAAGAAGAGACCCTTATGAATTATGGATGGGAAGAAAGCCATCATATCAGTACTTACAGTGTGGGGTGTCTAGCAAAGGTCGCTATCTGACTCCCAGGCCCAAAAGATTGGACCTAAATCGTGGATTGTATATTCATCGGATATGCTAAGAATAGCAGTGCTTATCGCTTCATTGTACATGATTCGAAAAATCCGGATATACAAAGGGTACATTAATGGAATCAAGGAATGCTTCATTCTTTGAAACTATATTTCCTTGTTTAACGAAGGAAGCGGAAGTTCATCTAGAATATGAAGAAGTTGTCCAAGATAAGAGACAACGAGATGATAATGATCTCCAAGATGAGAGACAAGATCAAACCGAGGAAGAAGAGGTTGAACCTAGAAGGAGCAAAAGAGGCGAAGCAGAAATCGTTTGGACCCGATTTTGTTTCTTTATGGTTGAAAACGAACCTACTTCATACCGAGAAGCGGTTACTTCCTCGAAGGGCCTCAATGGAAAGATGCCATTAAAAGTGAAATAGATTCTATTTTACAAAACCATACTTGGGAGCTCGTGGATTTACCTCCGGTTGTAAACCACTAGGCTATAAATGGATCTTCAAGAAGAGATGAAAGGCGATGGCACCATTGACAAGTATAAAGCAAGATTAGTAATCAAATGATTTGACAACGAGAAGGTCTTGATTACTTTGATACATATTCGCTTTTTACGCGAATAACCTCGATTAGGATGATACTTGCTATTGTCGCTTTAAGAAATTTGGAAGTTCACTAAATGGATGTGAAAGCGGCATTTTAAGCGAGATTTAGAAGAAGAAATCTACATGAACCAACCTGAGGTTTCATGGCTCTGGACAAGAGAACAAAGTTTGTAGGCTTGTTAAGTCATTATATGGCTTAAAGCAAGCTCCCAAACAATGGCATCAAAATTTGACCACGCCATGCTGAGAGTGGATTCAAAATTAATGAATGCGATAATGTATTTATGTCAAAGACACAAATAGTGGATATGTAATCTTGTGTTTATATGTTGATGATATGCTTATCGTTGGCGAACGACAAGATGATCAAATCTACTAAAGACATGTTGAAATCAAAGTTTGACATGAAGGATATGGGTTTGGTGATGTGATCCTTGGAATAAAGATCATACGAACTCAGAATGGACTTGTGTTAAGTCAAGCACATTATGTGGACAAAATTCTTAATACTCATAATGCGGGATGCGGGGATTTCGGCTAGCTAGAACTCAATTGACACCGAGAAGCATCTATCTAAAAATAGAGGCTTAGGTGTTGCCCAATTAGAGTATTCAAGAGTTATTGGCATGTTAATGTACTTAATGACGGGTGCCGACCGACTTAGCATATGCGGTTAGCGAGCTAAGTAGGTATACTAGTAACCCAAGCTATGCACATTGGGCGCTATGACTAGGGTACTTCACTATTTGAGATACTGATCGCTATTATGGATTGCATTATGATCGATATCCATGTTATCGAGGGATACGGTGATGCAAATTGGATATCGACATAAAGGATTCTAGATCGACTAGTGGATATGTGTTTACACTAGGAGGAGCAGCTATATCTTGAAGTCTTCCAAGCAAACTGTTATAGCTAAGTCCACGATGGAATCGGAATTTATCGCGTTAGATAAATGCGGACAAGAGGCGGAATGGCTACGTCAATTCGTAGAGGACATACCAAGGTGGCCTAAACCGTAACGGCTATTAGTATACATTGTGATAGTCGATCGGCAATTGGCATAACTCATAGCATAATGTATAATGGAAAGTCGAGACATATCCGTCGTCGACATAATTCGATCGACAACTACTCTCAAGGAGTTATCTCAATTGACTATGTGAAGTCAAAGGATAACATCGCGGATCCGCTTCTGAAAGGCTTAAGCGGAGAGTTAGTAAGTAAGTCGTCTGAGGAATGGGACTAAAGCCTTGAAGGAATGAGTTTCTATGAAGGAAAACCTAACCCGGTTGCACGGAGATCCCAAGATCCGGGTTCAATAGGACAACCTAATCATAGAAATGTGGGGAAGTCACGTCAATGTGGGAGTTACTAAATATTATAACTTTCCTAGTCCATTCCTATAACAAATGTGACTTGTTGAGAGGTTAAACATATGGCTTTAATGATTCGGGATGAAATCATAAAGCATAATGATTCAAGATGAAATCACAAAACATATGTTTTAATGATTCAAGATGAAATCACCTATGTGAGAGAAGTGGGGTCGCTTGAAGGGAAATGTGGGCGCAATTCTAAGAGCTCTTGCAGAACAGGCTAGTGTTCATGACCATAACGAACACGACTATGAGGACTTGACAATGTCGGGAGAGTCTTGTGTGAAGTGTAATGTCGCTCACGTAAATGGATGATGAGTTCAAGGACATCGCGTCTACTCAACTCTAGGAGACTAAGTACATCTCACGAGGAAGGTGTGGAAAACTAGAAGGGGGTTGAATAGTTTTACCAATTAAAACTTCCTTTTAAACTATTTAGATCGACTTATGTCAATCTATTTGGTTGTGTGTGTTGGATGTTGATAAACAAGCATATAAAGATATGTAATGAAAAGATAAGAGTAAAAGCACAAAACCACAACGCGAGTATTTATAGTGGTTCGCCACAAGGACACCTTCTTGCCTACTCCACTCCCGAGTCACCTACTCGAGAGTTTGTAATCACTACACCAATCTCCTTATGGAGAAGCCTTCACAACGCCGCAACCTTTTTGGTACAAAGCTAAATACCGAGTTCTTTCACACCAAGGCGAACCACACCTAACACAACGTCGCCTACCCTTTATACGATTGCTAGGCTAACCACGAGTTCTTTCACACCTTGGGTGAACTACACCTTCACAACGTCGCCTACCCTTTATTAGGTACTAGGTTAAGCACCTAGTTCCATTGCAATGGAGGAACTACTACCACACTACACCAACGACTAATCCCGAAGGAGATCTACTCCTTTACAACATCATCAAGGACATCAATATCCTTGGATCTAATGCTAGTCTATCTAGTACATCGAAACACACCATATCGAATGTACATCTAAGGCACCTTTCACTAATGCCTTTGATTAGATCTATAAGACACCTTTCACTAATGTCTTTGATTAGATCTACAAGACACCTTTCACTAATGTCTTTGATTAGATCTACAAGACACATTTCACTAATGTCTTGTGTCTTCACTTCTAAGCACCTTTCACTAATGCTTCTTGTCTTGACTTCTAAGCACCTACCACAAGTGCTTATCTTATAGACGATGGATACCCTTCACTAATATCTTCGTCTTAACACTTGAGACATCTTTCACTAATGTCTTTAACACTACGCTTCTTTGAAGAAAGAAAGGGATCATCAACAAGAGGACTTCAATAGCCTTGATGATGAGGAAGCTTGGCAACTCATGGACTTGAGCTTGCTCGACTTCAAAGGTGGTGATCTTCCCTTTAAGAGGAACCTACAAGATCACACAAAAAACAAAACTACAAACATAGATCTCTTGGATCTATGGTTAGTGAGATTTAACTCAGGGGAGAAAGTATGTTGGATAGGGGTGAGAATTAATGAAGAAATGGCTCACTATTTATAGAGGAAAAACCTCTCATTTCCCCGGATCCCACGGATCCTTCCACTTGGGATCCGGCTAGCACAAAGCTAGGGATCCGTGGTCCGCTCCTCTTTGCCCATGGGTATTTTGGGTTATGGGTCATGGGTCATGGGTTATGGGTTGATCCATGGTTTTCAATCTAAATACAATGTACCTTAAGAATACATTGAACTTGTGTAAGTGGTATATATAAAACCATGGGTTATGGGTCAAAACCATTTGCTAGTTTTTATCTATTTAGTATATACTTGCTTTTACCCATTTTAGTATATACTTGTTTTTACCCATTTTAGTGTACTTAATATAAGTATGTATTAACCCAATATGTAAACACTAGTTGTTGTACATGTGTATCTAAAATATAAAATCACTTAATCTTGTTATAGTGTTTTATATGAAAACGTAAGTGTGTTATAAAACTATTAGTTCAAACCATTTACGTATTTTATTTGTTTCGTTAATATGATTTTACTTTTGTTATCGAGAAAACATTAGAAGATCGTAAAATATAAATAAACGTTTTTACGGCTTATTTGTATTAACAGAAGATTCAAAGGGTTACACCTACCTATCCTATGCAAGACTTAACCGCAGAAATTTCACCGAAACTTCGTGTGTTTTCGACCGATCTCCATTCATGTGGGGGATTGTTGGAAAATTGGTTTTGCAAAATGAGTTTTTGCAAATTTTGGACACTATTTAATATATGATATATGTTATATATATTTATATTTCTTGGTAGCTTTGCGTTCTCCTCGACGAGCTTCATAGCGAGCTAAAGTATGTCCAAATGGAGTTGAAATGAATGAGATATCGTGTCTCAAAGTGAGGCACTTGAAACATAAAACTTGGAAAATGGGAGAATCCACATCGCCCAAAACAAAGTGGATGCTTGTTTATAAGGAAATTATAGTTTTGGCTATCAAATTCCTTTAGGTTGGTTATGCTCCCACTCCTACGTGCGGCAGAAGGGGTGCGAAAATGGGATTTTCGGGTCAAATGAGTTGAAACTTCGAACTCATGCGGACACGAATCGACTCAAGCCTCGCATACGTGCGTATCTTTTTGTGCAGTTTCATTTTCCAGATTTTACGTAAATCTATTTTAGGAATAGATTGAAACTTATCAAGTAAGTTCTAAATCGGTTTATGTTTTTAAAGATTTGCGAATCTGTTTTAAACATAATGATTTTCGTTTTATGGTTGGAATATTTTTGGAGGACAAGTTGAGTCTTGGTATATATACTGACCATATGTCTCATTCGTTTTAGACATTCGAAACGCACTCCATAACTAAACGGTTCCAAGAATCTCTTCAATCGAAACACTCAAAGCTTACGTGATCTTTCGAGCAAGTGGTCTAGTCCGGTCAGACAACTTGATGCGTCACGTTGTCTGCAGGAAGCAGACAGCGAATCATTTTTAAGGAATCGTATTCAATCTGAGCCTCGTCTTGTCTTTACTACTTTCGTTTATTATAATTTTATAGTATGTCATCTTCCGCTTCTACTTCGTTCGTCTGTTTTAATTTACTATTTTGTTTCGTTAATTATATATCGTCATTATAATCTGATTTTATTATAAAAGTGCATAACGCTTCCCACATTATCACATTATCATTCATTCGCATACCAAATGCACCCTTATGTTATCCCTATGATGCAAATTAAGAGCACGTCAATTTATAGACCAAATAAATAGAAAATGCATTTTAATCCTAACCTGACCTTCTGACTACTAACTTCAGAAAATCAAGACATAATCTTTAGACTCTTGAAATCGAAGTTTTTTCTTTTTTTTTTTTTTTTTTTTTTTTTTTTTGGGTAAAGGGTTTTACCTCATGAATATTCTTGCTATCGAAGTTCAACTACGTGTTGGTATGAACACAGCCTATGTATAGTAACAGAATATAGAAAGAAACAAAAAAAAGACTCATGAATATAACCAGATGTACTAAACTTGATAATGAGGGAACAATTTCTTAAAGGCATGATTATTGGTAAAGATGATGTACAGACTTGCAATTCATGACAAACAAATTAATATTTTAGATTGAAGAGGGAATTATTGGTTGGAGAAACGGAATATATAGAACAATATAGAAATGGATATGCACATATACGACTTTGTTTTAAATGGAAGTTGGTGTATATTGTGTCTCCCTGTATTGAACTACTCTTCTATATAAGGCAGCCAATTAAATGCTACAATCTACATTCCACACAACCCTAACTTGCTCCCCCTAGCCATAACATCTTGCTAAGAGAACTCATTTATTCATTGTTTTCATTATTCTTCTTCTATATATGATGAAAAGCTTCGTATTTTTAGCGGTAATTCTTTTTCTATCCTCTCGGGTGTATGGCTACACGAAGTCTGAAATTACGTCTTGGTGTAGCCAAACACCCCACCCGCAACCTTGTGAGCATTTTTTGGGCACTAACCCGAATTATGGTCACATCAAACAAAAACCAGACTTTGTAAAAGCTTTATTAAAAGTCACTTTAGAGCGTGCAAAACATGCAGGCTCCCATACTCTTACACTAGGCCCTAAATGTCGTAACAAGCATGAGAAGGCTGCTTGGGCCGATTGCTTAGAGCTTTATGAAAACACCATCCTAAAGATCAACAAAACCGTTGATCCCTATAAAAAGTGTAGTCAGGTCGACATGCAGACTTGGCTCAGCACAGCTCTCACAAATCTAGAGACATGCAGAGCTGGGTTTGCGGAGCTAGGTGTGAGGGACAACGTGTGGCCCCTGATGAACAATAATGTATCATATTTGATTAGCAATACATTAGCAATGAATAAAGGAGGCAATTCATCATACGGTGCACCAAGTCCTAAAAAATCAATGTTTCCTAATTGGGTGAAACCTGGTGACAGAAAGCTACTACAGTCCTCGACCCCCAGGCTAATGTTGTGGTGGCTCAAGATGGTTCTGGTAACTACAAGACAATTGGCGCCGCTATATCTGCAGCGGCAAAGAGGTCTGGGAGTGGGAGGTATGTGATTCATGTGAAGGCAGGTGTTTACAAGGAGAATATTGAAATTGGTACAAAATTGAAGAACATAATGTTACTAGGAGATGGCATTGGCAAAACCATCATAACAGGCAGCAAAAGTGTTGGAGGAGGTAGCACAACCTTTAAATCAGCTACTCTCGGTAAGCCAAACATAAATTCTATATAGTCCATGCAGAATGGTAATTTGTGACCGAGATATTCTGCAAAACTTTACTTGCATTAGAACTTTACGAAGACAGTACTTAAGAATCTAGAAACTAAAATTATTATTTGACAGTATTTAAGAGACATCTTTTCCCGGTCTCTGAATCGGAAAAGATTGTACACTTGGTCATGCAATATATTCAGAACACTGTATTTTGAAAAGCATTAACGTCATTGTCTTATTCAATGAAATGCAGCTGTGGTTGGAGATGGATTTATCGGACAAGGAATCACCGTTAGGAATACTGCCGGCCCACAAAACCACCAGGCGGTGGCTCTTCGTAGTGGCTCTGATCTCTCAGTATTTTATCAATGCAGCTTCGAAGGGTACCAAGACACATTATACGTCCACTCAAACCGACAGTTTTACCGTGAATGTGATATTTACGGCACTGTTGATTTCATTTTCGGAAATGCAGCCGTTGTTATCCAAAACTGCAACATTTACGCACGTAAACCACCAAACAAGACAAACACCTTAACTGCTCAAGGCCGAACTGATCAAAACCAAAACACGGGAATTTCAATCCACAACTGCCGTGTCACAGCAGCCCCAGACCTACAAGGTGTCTCAGGCGTTAAGACGTACCTTGGGAGACCATGGAAGCAATACTCGAGGACTATTTTTCTCAAATCGAACCTTGATAGCTTGATTGAGCCTGCGGGGTGGATGCCGTGGAGTGGTAACTTCGCACTTAACACATTGGATTATGGGGAGTACATGAACACTGGACCTGGTTCATCAACTGCGAACAGGGTTAATTGGAAAGGTTATCATGTGATCACTAGTAGCACAGAGGCGTCAAAGTTCACCGTCGGTAACTTCATTTCAGGTGGTTCTTGGTTGCCCGCAACCAATGTTCCATTCACTTCTGGCCTGTAATTCAATTTCTTATTTGGTGTACTTATAGTTTTTTCGTTATCTTGCTATTACATGTATTTCTCGAATTATGGAATGGAAATTTGAATATAGTTCTCTATTAGTTTGCACTTTGCACCAATAGTGATAAAGTTTTATACACGGTCTATAAATGTTATTCTTTTAGTTGACAGCTAACTTAACCTGATTTAACCCAAAAAAAAATAAATATTTGTACATATATATATATATATACTAGTTGGATACTCGCGCAAAGCGGCGGCGATAAATATAGTTATATAATAAATATAGTAAATAAATTGTTAACCCAACTCTCCTCGCAATTCCCTACCCGCTTAGTAAATTCATTTCACAACACTCCAAATGTATATGTGTTAGTTGTATGTGTTTGTTTGGGTTTTCCGTATCTTTCCCGTGACATCATTATTCCCGCATATAAAAAGACCTTCACAATCTCTTACCCGTCAAACACTTTTCCAAAAGTAAATGATTTTGATAAATAAGGTTTCTATTGATTGAAATAAAGGTTAAAGTTATAAAAATTTGAATCAAAATAAAATAAACGTACTAAAAGTGTAAAAACTAAAAACTCATAAAATATATCAAAATGGATGTTGAATTAAAGAAAGCACAAAGTTTTAAAAATATGATGAAATTAGATCATAAAAAATTAAACAATTAAAAGATATTTAAATTTAAAATAAAGGTGATTAATTAGTTAAGAAGTGGCGTATGTCACCCTTTTATTATTAATTTCTTTATTTTAGTTTGTTAAACTCATCATTTTTATTATTTTTTAGTTAGGAAGTATACATGTCACCCGATGATTGAGCTCATTTTCTTAATATTTTGTAGAGCCCACAATTTAAATGCTTTATATAGTAGTATAGATATATATACTACGTATTGTTTAATACAACTGCGTGAACCTTGCAATACTCAATATAATGAACGGCTTTACAGAACGTGTTTATGTAAGATAGCAAAATGATTTTTAAGCACATACATCTCGAATGCTGACAATGAAATACGTGCTAATTGATTGTGCCGTTTGCGTTTTGTCGCTTGAAGAAATGTGACACTTGCAATTCGAAAAAGAAAAAAAAAATGTGACGTTTTACTGACTATAAGTTGTCAAGGAAAGTCTGAAGCAGTCGGTAAATCCTTACGGTCGTTACTAAGAGAGTTCTGTAGTAATAAATCTATAAATTTTGCATGCATGTTTGCCAAAATCTACGAGTATAAGGTCAATAATAATAGGTATCTCTAACTACCAACAATAATTATTAATGTCTATACTTGGCTAACAATCGACGTGCGTACTCGGAAGCATCAAATCTTCATCATAATATTGTCTTTCTTTTCTTATGTGGCAAATCTGGTTTCGTGATTCATGTCTTATCCTAGAAACCAGGGCCTGCTGTTTCTTAATAACGCATGTTAACCAGGGCCTAATTCATGTTGGGAAAAAAATGGTAAGTTTTGAATTAAAAAATGAGTTGTTGATAAGCATGTTTATAAGATATTAAAATAAATAATACAGTGTTATCCATTTATGATTTATTTGATAAAAAACATTCGTGTTCAACGAGAATTTTGATTCGAATGACGAATTATTCCTTTAAGGTATAGTTGCTGTAATATTTTACATTTTAATGTAACTACCTCTCTTAATGATCCAATACTACAAGCAAGTAACGAAAGTCAATTCCATGACGCGCATCATTCAACCATCATGAAGCACGACCCTATCTCTTTTGCGACAAAATGTCAAATAAGACAGGATTAAAGAAAGTCTTTTGGCTACGATGATGATAAGACTAACTTTTGTTTCTTCTATTCATGAATTCGAGTCTTAGATATACATAATTAATGAATCACAAAGAACTTTGTGTCGTATAATATAAACTAGCTAAAATACCCGTAAAATTTACAGTATTTCAAAAAAAAAAAAAAAAAAATTGTTAATGACATTGCGTATTACGAAGTTGCAAGTTAAAAAGAACTACATTTAGTTAAGAAAACGTAGAATATAAAGCTGCTAATAATGAAACATACATTATATTAAACACGATAATCAAATAATCAAAAACGAACGTAACCATCTGTATTCCTTTCCTTCTCTTAACGCTAGATACGACCTCATATATCTATGATCACAGATAGTGTAGCACTTATTTGTTAACCACGTTGGTTATGCTCTTCGTGAGGTTTTAGTCTTCGTCACATATAACAATCTTCAATCCTTTTCCCCCTTACGGGAGATATGGCCACATATGGCTAGCCATCTGTAAAAGATGGTCGTGGAAAATACAAACTCAGTTGCCGAGAGATATATAGAGATCATCATGAATGTATTAATTGCATTTGTCAAACTTTAGTATTCTTAACTAGCATACTTTATAGCATGTATGAGGTCATCATGTGAATGGCTTTGATGTGTCAAATATATTTTAGAAGGGACAAGTTATACATACCTCTCCTACCCTCTCCTTCCCCCCTCTTTAAAAAAAGCAAATGGTACCCCAATGCTTTATTTACGTTTTTTATTTTTTATTTTATTTTATTTTTTATTTTTATAATTTTTTATATTAGAAAACTGTAAACCAGAAAGTACAGAACAAAAAATATAAAGTTTAATAAGTCAAATGCTTAAAACAGATAGAAAATACGAAACATAAACTGAGAAAAAATTGTGTTGTACTGTAAACAGAAAATGCCCGAAGGGTGGGAGGACAAAAATCACATCAGATGTACCTATAATATATCCCATTTTAGAAAGGGAAAATCTTACCTGCTGTACAAAGCAGGTAAGTTGCCTGCTTTCCCTTGAAAAAAAAAAGAGGGGCAGGGACTTAAACAAAAAGAACCATGAAAGTGCAGGGGCTTAATTGTAAAAAATTTAAATATTTTACAAAGGAAAGCAGGCAACTTACCTGTTTTGTAAAGCAGGTAAGATTTTCCCTTTTAGAAAAGTACACATTTTATTTAACGTTTTTATTCTTTAGATGAACAACGATCTTGTTTTGTGAATAGTAGTGATAATTATTCATTGCAATCTCACCAAACTCGTACATGTTTTGTGACTTTTGTCATTTCCTGTGGTCATTTTATCTCGCTCAAATTGCCTTTGGAAAGTCTCGCATAAATATCTAAGATATATTGAATATCAAAACATGTCTTCATGTTTGTTTATAGAGAGGTAACTGAAAATTTTGAATCATCAAATCATTGTCAAGACTTGTTGATTCGAATATGCAACTTCTAATTCAACTTTTTCTAGACACCACATGAAAGAGAAAAACACGTCTTAAAATTTTATTCGATTCCTTAAAGTGTCGATAATTAAACTTTGTGAAAGACATGTTGATTTCTTTATTAGTGAGATTAGTTTTACTTAGAATAATCTATGTTTAAACTTAACCAGAGATCATGGACATTAAGATGGTGTTTACTTTTTTCTTATTGGAGAGAAAAGTGGGCTCAAAACCTTTAATGACACTTAATTGGGAGAGACATTAAAATTTGTCTCTTTCTAATAAGAGGCTAATATAAACTTTTAATCTTTTATATATAACCACTTAATTTAGTAAACGTCCTCTAAATTGGCTTACCGTCGACGCTTAAACAATGTTGAAAAGTGTCGTAAGTAAAAGAACTACTTAGAGTTAGAAAAGAAGTGTTTGAACATATTTTCTTTCCAAATGAACATATTTCATTTATTGAAAGTGTCACAAGACCTCAAAATGCATTTTACCCACGGTTATCGAAAAGTGTCACTAACAAATCAGATTAGTGTTATATTCTTGTGTCACTAAGGTGGTGTTTGTTTTTTCTTAAAAAGTCTTAACAGGCTCTAAATGGACTACATATCTGATTCGGTCAGAGCTTTTGAGTGAAAATAGTGTTTGTTTTTTTTTATTGTTTAGACATGATCAGAGGGTAAATTCTCTGGTTGATCCAGACTTTGGAAAGGCATCTTATTGCCTCTTGAATGGTAAAAAAGAAACAAACTACTTTTTTCACAACAAATCAAACTTGAATACAAAGCTCTTGCCACCCCACTACACATCCGGCCTCCACGCCGTCAGCGTCCACCATGTAGCCACTGGCCACCATGCCGTTGTCGGCCTACTACAGACTCGGATCTAAAGTTTGTAGGTGTTAATACATCTTCAATGGTGATAACTGATAAGTGAAAAAGGGTTTTCTATTGTAAATAAAATAACTATCAGATTTTTTTCTAGGGGTATGACATTGAATAAGGTTGGATGTTGATGAAGATGAATATAAGGGAAGAAGAACTGGGTTTTTTTAGGGTAATAAAAAATAATGAAATTGATATACTTGTGATTAAATATATTATTCTTTTTGTTCGTTTGTGAATATTGAAAGTGAAGGATATATGAATTATGTTTATATACAATTCATACAAAGCATCAATAGACTTGATGTTCAATTTTAAATGCGCTATTTTTTTATTTTCTTGTATGTTAAAGTATTGGTTATTTGATTGTTTATCGTTATGTTAAAATATTTCTCAAATGTCCTATTTCATATTTATACAAATTTTTATTTTTCACATGAATAAAATTGCTTAACATTTACACTACAAACGCCATTACTTTAAGTTACTCAGACGTTTTAAGAAAAAAAAAACAAACAGTCTTATGTGGTTCAGATTCAGAAGTTTACGCTTCAGATTCATATTCAGATGTGCGAATCAGATTCAGATTCAGAGTCTCTTAACAAACAAACAGCACCTAAGTGTCAGTTCATTTGTAGTGCACTAAATATCGTGTGTGTTTTTTCATCTTTACTACATCAGAAAAAAAAAATCTAATTATATAGGAAAAAAAGTTTTAATACGTATAATTAGATTTTTTTTTCCTAACTACAAGTTGATGGTAAGTGGATAAATCCGAGATAATGAGTGATGATTTAGGGTGTATATGGCGCATAACGTTTAGGAGCATTTACAAGCGGTGAGTGTTGTGATTTTTTAATATTTATTTGGCAAGCAATAAGGAGCTCTATTTTTTTTATTTATTTTTTTAAACATTCATTTTTTAACGCTTCAGGAAGTAGCATTTAGGAGCATTGAGTATTCAGAAGTAGTTTTAGTGTTTTACACATTATGATCACAACTGTAACTACGTCGCCAAACGTTTTATTATAGAAAAAAGAATACTAATCACACCTACCGCTTACAATTATTGTTATTGCTAATGTTCACCGCTACTGCTACTTTTATCAACCTTATATTCCATGTTACAAGAAAACATTGTAGTTAGGAGAATGAGTTAAGCCTAAAACCTAAAAACATATAGTTAGGGGTGTTCATGGGGCGGTTCGGCTCGGTTCGATTAAAGATTTTAACTATCCATCGCGGGGAGGGTGGTTCATTTTACTATCCAAAAACGAACCATATTAGGCGGGTAACCGAACATGCGGGTACCCGAAATGAGCGGTTACCCGCGGTTCAAGTCACGGTTAACCATTAAAAAAAATTAATCGATTCAAATAGGACGAACAATAACTAAAATTAGAACTTAATATTTCCTGGTAGTAAAAATAAATGACGTTGAAGATATTAGAGTCATTGTAAAGTTGTTCTGTGACAATAAAAACATTCAAATTATCATATGTAACACAATAACTAATATCATTTATTTGATTGGGATATGAAAGTCTTGAATAGTTAAAATCTTGAAGATTTACAAAGTATTATGAGAATGGCAAAGAACTGGAGAAAGTCAAAGAGTCAAAATCTTGCTAAAGATAAAGTCAAAATCGCATGAAGGTCAAAATCTTGCAAGAACAAAAAAGTTAGAATTTGTCTATTCGTTTATGGAAAGTCTTGTAATTCTAGTTTAGATTACTTGTCGTACAAGGATACATTATTGTAAACCGACTAGGTTATCCTTGAGTCTATAAAAGGACCCTAGATTGGCATTAGAGATACAATTCACAAATCTTAGAGTTTACGATTACAAGTTGTTTAGAGTTTAGAGAGTTCGATAATCTTAGAGTTGTTAAAGTATCGCATAAGAAGCGATTTAGAGTTATTAATAAAGTTGTTCTTCTTAGATTTATTGAGTAAATTCGCGTACTTAATAAAGATTACTCAGTGTTTCATTGTTAATAACTTAGGATTTATCCGAGGTTATTAAACCTTAAACAAGCTAGTTAAGTTAGTTTGGTTAGAGTACATCGATCCAACAAGTGGTATCAGAGCTTGTGTGGAAACTCGACTAAGAAGAAAACCGATTTCAACAAACCCTAAAGATGTCGTGATTCTATTCCACCACCTTCCATCACCTCAATGAGGATTCTGTCATCAAAAGGGTGAATATGACTTATGGTGTATGAAGATGAGGCGATACATTGCCATTCTGACCATGCTTTATGGAATGTAATTGTCAATGGTAATGAAGTAGTTCGAACACAGAGAGATTCTTTGGACAACCTATAGCACCTAAAGCGATCCGCCAAGACAACTTTAAGGAATCGGGAGAAGGCAATTAATATTCTCTTGTGCGCCATTCCGGATGGTCATCTTCTCAAATTTCATGATGCAAAGATGCTAAGCGACTCTGGGCTGCTCTCAAGACCATATTTGGAGGAATGAAGCTTCTAAGAAGATGCATAGAAATCTCTTTGAAACAACAATTTGAAACTTTCCTTTGTAGGTGAAAGAGAGTCTTGATCTTGCATATGATAGGTTTCAAAATCTTCTCAACATCTTTGGAGTTATACAAGGCAAAAGTTTCGATTGAAGATGCAAATATGAAGTTTCTAAGAAGTTTGCCATCTACATGGCATGTTATTGCTACAATGATCAGAGGACAACCAGGTTTGGATGTCATGGACTTTGATGATCTCTACAACCATCTAAAGGTGTATGAGCACGAGATGAATGGTCAAACAAGTTCTAAGTCTCACAATATTGCTTTTCTATCATCGAAAGAAGAAGGCGATTACTTCCATTAAAATCTTGCTTCTCCAACTCAAAATCTTGTGACTCAATCTTGTCTCGTATCTTGCTCCCACCCATGCTCAACAAGCACTACCACCTCCTACTATGCACTCGGATGAAGTTGTGTGTTCCTTCTTTGCTCAACAGGCTTCTTTACCATCATCTATGAAGAAGATCTCTCAGATTGAAGAGGATGCTTTGGAAGAAATTGATATAAGGTGGCAAGTAGCAATGATTCTGCAAGGATTAAGAAGTACATGAAGAAAGCAGGAAAGAACATTGATTTCAAGCCAAAATAGGAATCACTTTTGACAAATCAAAGATTGAATGCTTCAATTGTCAAAAGGCGGACACTTTGCAAGGGAGTGCAGTTGCTAAGTATCAAGCAAATAGGATGGTGACAAACCAAAGTGGAACTCAAAGAAATCCCTATTCTGAAACCAAAGCTTTGGTTGCTCAAGAAAGTTTATCGAGAGGTTGGTGGAGTCTTGAGTTTGATGATGAACCGGTAACCTCTTGTATGGTTGCTATGGAGGAAGAGGTTGAAGATTCGTGGAAGAAGCTGGGTGGAGCTCGCTTTTTATGAGGAACTGAACATCTTTGCTTTGGAACCCAGAGATCGTCTAGGAGGATTTGTTGGAGCTTGGAGTCGAAGATGATCATGTACTACTTGCTATGGTAGCTACATCACCAAGTTCATCTCCTATCTCGAGGTATGCTCAAATTGTCATGATTTCTATCAAAATTGCTAAAAACTATGTGTTTGAAAGAGACAATTGTGTTAAGGCTAGGTGCGAGGTAGCAGGTTATCAAATTACTTTAGAGTCTTTGGAAGCTAAAATTATAACACATGAAAATAATGAAATGGCTTGGTGAAAAGTATGAACAACGGGATTACCGGTTAAAACTTAGTGAATGGAAACTAAAGCGTAAAATTTTTGAAATTGAGAAACTAACTAAGGAGAGGATGATCATTAGCTAAGTTTGATGCCGGAAAGAATAAAGCTTGTCTCATGTTGCTTATGTTGAAAAAGCAGAGAAGGGCTTACATTAGAAGCGGCTTAGGATTTGGTATGGACTTTACTAACATGAAGAGAACACATCTAGTGATCGGGATGACTTAGACTTAGAAGATGTAACCACTAGTGATGATGAACTCATTAATTATGTAGACACATCTAGTAATGAGGGTTCAATTAGTGATTCACCTCCGAGCTTAAGAAAGACAAAGGTTATCATGTTGTTCCACATCCGGTTGGTAGTCATCAACCCATAAGACACGATGTTTCACGTTTTGGTGTAGAGCGACCTTGAGTTTAGGAAGAAGCTTATTAGTCAATCTAGGTGAAACCCCAAAAAAAGCTGTTAATACCAATGTTCAAAGTCAAGCGGTACCTTCAACTCAAAGTCTTGCTCCACAAGCGATACCTTGGAAAACCTTTTCAAAGCAGATCTTGCTAAACCTTTTGGGATAACTTTGGTCAAAAGCAGTTTAATCATTCATCTAGAAGGCAAAATAGTTTTGGTCATAGACATAGGAGTAGACACTTTGGAAGTATGGGTGAAAAGCGTGTTTTGTGTGTTATAGTCCTAATCATTTAATCAAAGATTGTGAACACACTCGAATATCTAAGCAAGTTTCAAAGAATAGGTCTACCAACCGAAAACCTAGAGAGCACAAACTAGTATGGAATAATTCAAATAGGGTAAATCATCGTAATTTCTCATCGGACCATAGGTACCCTCACGGAGAAGATCTTTTCTAGGCAACGGTACCTTCACAAGCGGTACCTTCTCAAAGTCTTGCTAATTCAACACTAGTCTTGCTCACACTACTTGGAATAGGAACCTAGGAGATCTCACTATTATCAACCTAGAAGGTACTATAATTCACATAGGGATCTAGATCACAAGAACCAAGCTATTAAAAGCGAATGGGTTAAAAGGAAAATCTTTTGAGGACAAACTGTACTTTCAACAAAAAGTGAATCGATGTTTTCATGTCTGGGAAAAAGAGAATGAATTTGCAAAGAGAGTTACATTGAAAATCCGAAAGTTTTGAAAATCCACATGCTAAAAATCAAAAGATAATCTTGGATCATGTTTTGAAAAGCAGTGGAAATTACATACTCAAAGAATTTGAGTTTGTAACTCCACAAGGGAACACAAGTCGATAATGGCTTGGGTTCCTAAAAAAACTAACTCTCTATATTTTGTGCGGGGCAACCCGGAAGAGGAGCTTAAAGATCATTCGATTGTAGATAGTGGTTGCTCGGAAGTATGACAGGAGATAAGGAGATTACGTCGATTTTAGATCTATTAGTGGAGGAAGAGTTGCATTTGGGAATGATCCCAATGGAGGAAAGATTCTTGGGAAAGGAACAATCAAAGCTGGAAGAATCGATTTTGAGAATGTTAGATATGTGAAGGAGCTAAAGTTCAACTTATTGTCGGTCTCTCAAATCGTGATAAAAGCATCATGTGTTATTCTCTAACACGAATGTCTCATTCTTTCATCGACTTTAAGCACATTGTCGATGATTTGGTAGTACTCAGTACCAAGAACAAATGATGTGTATAGTCTAGACATGAAGAGTCTTCATTCTTATGGAAGAGCCACATGTTTAGTGGCTAAAGCATCATCTGAAGAAGCACATCAATGGCATAGAAGAATGGGCCATGTTAATTTCAAGAATATCAACAAAGCGGTCAAAGGCAATTTAGTTAGAGGTTTACCTTCAAAGACTTACAAGAATGATCAATCTGCTTGGCATGCAAGAAGGGTAACAACATAAAGCTTCATGCAAGAAGCTTGAGGAGAGAACTATTAGAGAACCATTGGGTGTTACATATGGATCTGTTTGGACTGTCTCGTGGCAAGTTTAAACAAGAAAAGTCTTGCTTGGTTATTAAAGATGATTGCGATAGATTCGGTTGGGTATTTTCTTGGGTTTTAAAGATGACACTTTTGATGCTATTGGACTCTAATCATCGCACTTTGGAAAACCAATTGAGACTCAAGGTTAGAGGTATTAGATGTGACAATGGGATGAATTCAAGAACAAGCAAATGGATGAATTTTGTGCTAACAAAGGAATCAAGAGGAGTTTAGTATTGCAAGAACACCACAATGAGAATGGTGTTCTTTGAGAGGAAGAATAGAACTTTGATTGAAGCGGCCGAACTATGCTACGGACTCTCAACTACCTATTCAATTTTGAAATGAGGGTGTAAATCTTGCTTGCTATGTACTTATGAGTATCGATCACCAAACCACAAATGAAGACACCTTATGAGTTGCGATGGGCAACAAACCCAACATTAGATTTTGAAGCCTTTTGGATGCCCTCTCACTATTTTAAACACTATTGATAATTTGGGAAAGTTTGATGGCAAGTCGGAAGAAGGATATTTATTGGGATATTGTACCAACAACAAGGGCTTTAGAGTATACAACAGAGTTACTAAGAAGGTTCAGGATTGTCTTCATGTTGAGTTTTTAGAAGATCAAGAGAATCAGAAGGGTAAAGGTCCCGATTGGATGTTTGATCTTGAGGTCTTGACTCCTTCCATGAACTATGTACCTGTCAGAGAAGAAAATCAACTTGTTTATCATGGAGAAGATTCACAATATGTTGTTCATGGAGTTCATATTAGACACGATGTTGTTATCGATAAAGAACCAAAGCAAAATCTTGATGCTCCAAAGCAAAGTCTTGATAAACCAAAGGAAAATCTTGATGAACCAAAATCTTCACTATCTGTTGAGGATCAAGCTATTCAAGAGACACTTAATCGGATGCTTCTTCAAGATGTAATGGCACATTCTCATTCGATGAACAAAGAAGAGCTTATGAAGAAGCAAAGAAAAGAATAAGCATGCGAGTATTCTCACGGTACGATTTTTGGAAAGGCCTTCGCTTGGTAAAATTCATTACACCAAAACCTTGATACAAAGGATGAGGTGAATCCTGACTATTTCTTTAGATGATTTGGATGATCCTACCATGCACGGTTTAGAAGAAAGCGATGATGAGCTTGAAGATGAAGGTATTTTCTCATATTCCAATGAAGGTCTTGATTATACTAACTTGGATGATGCATATGGAGTTCCACGGTCTCAATCTTAAGAATCCATAAGAATCATCCAAGCGATCAAATCATTGGTCCTTATACTTACGGAGTTATGACAAGACACAAAGCTAAGAGTTTCACAACACCTCACAATGCTTTACTTAGCTTTGTGTATAAACAAAACAGCTAAATCATAAGGACCATCAAACACGCCTATTTACTTGTTTCATCTCTCAAGAGGAACCCAAGAATATTGCTCAAGCATTGACTAAAGAAAGTTGGGTTGAAGCTATGCGGGAAGAACTTCTTCAATTTAAACTTCAAGAAGTTTGGGTTTATGTGATCTTCCGGATGGGAGAGAGTTATTGGAACGAGATGGGTCTTGAGTGAAAAGAGATGAAAGAGGCAATGTTATTAAAAACAAGGCAAGATTAGTAGCTCAAGGCTACAGACAAGAAGAAGGAGTAGATTATGATGAAGTATTTGCTCCTGTAGCAAGGATTGAGGCTATTAGAATATTTCTTGCTTTTGCTTCATATATGGGTTTTCAGGTTTACCAAATGGATGTCAAGAGTGCCTTTCTCTATGGCACTATTACAGAAGAGGTGTATGTTAAACAACCTCCAGGTTTTGAAGATCCTAAGCACCCTAACAAAGTCTACAAAGTGGTTAAGGCTCTTTATGGCCTTCATCAGGCACCTAGAGCTTGGTATGAAAGGCTTTCCACTTTCTTATTAAAACATGGTTACAGAAGGGGGGATATTGACAAGACTTTGTTTATCAAGAGAGACAAGAAGGATATCATGTTAGTTCAAGTGTATGTTGATGATATCATCTTTGGAGCTACCAAGCAGTCTATGGTGAAGGAGTTTGAGCGGTGATGCGAGAAAAGAATTTTAGATGAGTTCAATGGGTGAGTTAACTTTCTTTTGGGACTTCAAGTTAAGCGAGTCTAAGGAAGGTATTTTATCGGTCAAGACAAGTATGTATCGACATACTTAAGAAGTTCGTTTTGATGCTATGAAGCCGGTAACTACACCTATTAAATCAATCAACTCATTGGGCAAAGATGAAGATGGACAACCTGTTGAAGTCAAGTTATACAGATCAATGATTGGCTGTCTAATGTATCTTACTGCATCAAGGCCTGATATCATGTTTGCAGTGTGTTTATGTGCAAGATATCAAGTCTCACCAAAGGTCTCTCATATGAATGCAGTAAAGAGGATTTTTAGTTATTTGAAACAGCAACCCAAGTTGGGGTTGTGGTATCCTAAGGAGTCACCTTTTCACTTGGAAGCTTTTTCAGATAGTGATTATGCAGGTGATAATTATGATAGAAGATCAACAACTGGAGGATGCCAATATCTTGGAAGAAGGTTAGTCTCCTGGCAATGCAAGAAGCAGACAATTGCGACAACATCATCTCTGAAGGTGAATATGTGGGCTGCTGCAAGCTGTTGTGGACAAGTTTTGTGGATGCGAGAATCAACTCTTGGACTATGGGTTCAATTTTAAGAATACTCCTATCAATATTGATAATGAGAGTACTATCGTATTGTGAAGAATCCAGTTTATCATTCCAAGACCAAGCACATTTGATTAGGCATCACTTCATCGAGATTGTTATGAGCACATGCTCATTAATGTTGTTAAGGTTCACACAGATGACAATGTGGTGACTTACTCACCAAAGGCTTTGATGTTTCAAGATTCAATCACTTGGTGGTGAGTATTGGCATGATTAACTCTTGAGCTACATTTGAGGGAGGACTATAAGGTGTTAGTATAGTCCTATGCATTGTTTGAGGGAGGATATGTATGTATACTTAGTTTTCTGAGGTAGGAATTTCATGAAAGTCTTGCTGAAGGAAATTTGGGAGAAGACTTGCAAATGTGGAAAATCAGGTTTCTAAACAATCTTCAAAGGTAATATTGAGGAGTAATTTAGAAGTAACGGTAACTTTGTTAAAATGGATGTGATTTTCAAATCCTACCTATAAATAACTATTTGAAAGTTCTAAATATTGAGATCGGTCAAATCTTTTTGAGGAGCAAGTTCAAGTTCAAATCTCGATGATCAAGGTCTTGAACAACAAAGTCTTGGTTTTCAAAGTACCTTTAGACAAGAGGTAATAACTCCAAGAGTGTTAGATTTTGAAGAGGAATGGTCCTTCTACAAGCGTTATACAAGAAGAGGAGGCTATTCTCACCTATTCATTACGCAGTGATGATGAATTCATTGCTACAATTTTAGGAGATTTATCACAACCAAGAGGTGGTGTTACTATTCGAGAAGTACAAGAAGAACAACAAAGAACTTCTCAACGCAATTGATCCTAAGGATAAAGGAAAGGGTGTTGATTGAAACTAAGAAGAAAAAGTTAACTTTGGCGAACTTAGAGAAATTGAAGTTGCTAGAAATGGAGCCGGATAGAAAGCTTCAAGAAGAGTTAAATGCTAAAGATAGAAGCTCAAGAAGCTAAGAGTAGAGAAGACTAAGAAGTTACAAGATGAATTAGATCTTGAAGATTGTTGAACCATTACTGATCACCTACTCTGTTAGATATATGTCAAGAAGACCTAATTTAGCTAAAGAAAGGAATGCAATGATGGCATATTTAAAAGCAGAGGATATAAAGGATTGCGTGTTGAACTATGTTGATATGAAAAGACTATATGATCTTTGAAACAAAGGCTTATAAGAAGGATGTTGCGGGCATCAAAGATTTTAGAGAAGAAGCTACTTGGATGAAGTAGAGAGAAAGAAAAGTTTGAAAAGAAAAGGAAATCGAAGTTCTGGATGTTCGGTTTTCAAAGAAAGAAAAAGTTGAATTAAGATGCGAGACTAAGGATGAACTAAGGAATTATCTCGAGTGGTAGATTTTGAATATTCAAAAGAAGATCTTGACATGAAGATGAGCGGATCAAAGATTAGTGCTTTTGAAGTTGTGAAATCTAAAGATGGAGATTATATGATTTTTCATAAAGAAGATGAAAGCTTCAAAGTTTTCAATAGGCTATGGGACTTATTGCACATTATAGATAGAGTAGATTTATTCTATTTATATCATGTGGTGAAAGCTTACTTTGAACATAATCCATTAGAAGGGATTGGTTTAGTTTTACATGGTGATCTCATAACGCATGGGAAGCGAAGAAGAGAAACGATGATATTTGGAAGAATCAAGAAAATTGGGAAATTGTTTGTTGGAGATTCTTTGAAGAACTGGAGTTCATGTTTTAGAGTGGAAAATGGAACAATGATACACATGTTTGCAGATAGAAGATACCCTCTCTTGTTGATCTTATGAGAAGGATGCTAGAGCATGGAATGGAAGTAGAAGAGGATAATGAAAGCGCTCTCATGGTCATCAATTTGTTTATAAATTGGACTACTATTCTTGAGGATGATCAATAAGCGGTATGAATTTTATTTGAATAAATACTTTTGATATATCGGTACTTTTATTCAAAATCTTGCGATCGACAATACTTTCATCAAATCTTGTTTGCAAAAATAAACCAGTTAAATGAATTTTAGAAGAAACCTTTTGCTAAGTAATAAATATTTTGAAACAAAGGTTGAATAAATGGTTTTGAGATGGTAACATCAATAGGTTATCAATCCACCATGGTTACAAAAGGATTGACTAATCCATGAGCAAACGGCTCGGTAAAGATATCTCAAATCCGTTTTAGTTGACAACTTGCTAATAAGTTGTATGGTAATCAACTCACCATATCGGTTAATGTGAAGAGTTGGCTAGCCCACAAGAAAATGGCTTGTGGTAAAGGTTGTGGAAAAACCATTATTGGTAATTAGTTCACCATTAGATAAAAGAACTAACTAGTCCGGAAGGTACAACTTTTGGTAAAGACAAATCAAATCTGTTGATAGGCGGTGGTTTGCTAAAAATCATATGGTTATCAATGTACCATGGTCTTACACACCAAAACATTTGACTACTCCAAAGTTAATGGCTTTGGTAAAGAGATCTAAATCCATTAAGTTTTCAATGATTCACCTCTCACAGGAGTTAACACACACGGAAGTGATGAGAATAGTATGCAACTTAAAGCGAATTAATGTACAAAATTGTCATATGTTGTTGTGTTCTTTGAAAAGATGGAGCTTCTTGGATGATGCTGTAAAAGAATAAAGATACTTTGATAAAGTGCGAAACTACAATATAAAAGACAAAGACAATCATTCCTTAAAGATGGAAAAGTGAAAGATTAATTTACAAAGGAACTTGAAGTCAATCAAGTAGAATTCAAGTTAGGGAGGATTGTTGGGATATGAAAGTCTTGAAGATATGAAATCTTGAAGATTTACAAAGTCTTTGAGAATGGCAAAGAACTGGAGAAAGTCAAAGAGTCAAAATCTTGCTAAAGATAAAGTCAAAATCTTGCATATGAAGGTCAAAATCTTGCAAGAGTTAAAGAAGCTGTCTATTCGTTTATGGAAAGTCTTGTAATTCTAGTTTAGATTACTTGTCGTACAAGGATACATTATTGTAAACCGACTAGGGTTATCCTTGAGTCTATAAAAGGACTCCTAGATTGGCATTAGATATACAATTCACAAATCTTAGAGTTTACGATTACAAGTTGTTTAGAGTTTAGAGAGTTCGATAATCTTAGAGTTGTTAAAGTATCGCATAAGAAGCGATTTAGAGTTATTAATAAAGTTGTTCTTCTTAGATTTATTGAGTAAATTCCGCGTACTTAATAAAGATTACTCGGTGTTTCATTGTTAATAACTTAGGATTTATCGAGGTTATTAAACCTTAAACAAGCTAGTTAAGTTAGTTTGGTTAGAGTACATCGATCCAACAATAATTCACGTATTTTTTTAATTATTTTTTCCGCTTTAATAAGTTTTATCATTTCATACTTTTCATCTGTTTTAAATCATTTTCATACGTTTTTGTCCGTTTTCGCACGTTTTCATCCGTTTTCTTACGTTTTAGTCCACTTTCATACGTTTTCGTACGTGTTTTTACGCTTTTATACATTTTTCGTCCGTTTTCATACACATTCGTTCATTTTCTTATGTTTTCGTCTGTTTTTATACGTTTTCGTCCGGTTTTTAAATGTTTTTGGCCGTTTTCAGACGTTTTCTTATGTTTATGAATATCATAAGTGATATTCATACTATCACAAGTGATATTCAGAATATCACAAGTGATATTCAGAATATCAAAAGTGATATTCAGAATATCACAAGTGATATTCTGAATCTCACAAGTGATATTTTGTGATATTCTGAATATCACAAGTGATTTTCAACTAATGTTTTGTAATATGATAATCACAAGTGATATTCAGAATATCATATAATATCACTTGTGATATTAAGAATATTACTTGTGATATTAAGAATATCACTTGCGATATTCAGAAACGTATGAAAACGTAAGAAAACGGATGAATACGTAAGAAAACGGAGGAAAACGTATGAAAGCGTAAAAACACGTCTGAAAACGGCGAAACGTATGAAAAGTAGACGCAACGAAGAAATGAGCGGCGTGAAAGCGGACGAAACGTAAGAAAATGGAGGAAAACAAACTAAAATGTATGAAAGCGGACAAAACATATAAAATGCCGAAAGCGATCGAAACGTATAAAATTGAAAAAAGAAAAAATAACGTTAATTAGAAAAAACGACAAAAAAATGTGAATAAATAAAAAAGACAAAAAGATGAGAAAAAAATATAGACTTAGACATATTAAATCTTAAATTAATCTCTATCATTAAATCAAACTAGAAGAATAATGAAAATATGTCTTTAATAAGTACCAAAATAAAGGTGAGAATACAAATTTATCAAAGGAAAATGATTGAGATGCGTAATTCATGTGACTAATTTCATGCCTAATCTATTCATTTAGTGACACGATAAATTTTCATTTGCTTACCTTTATTTTGATGTTTACCAATGGACAAATCTTCACCTTCTATTTAGATTGATCTAATTGTTGAGATTAATCTAAGATTTAATATGCTTAACCTTAATCTTCCAACTATATAAAGCCTTTATTTATTTTTCTTTTTTTACCATTCGTCATTTTTTACACACACTTTGTATGTGTTTTCCTCTGCTCTCATTCTTCCCCTCCAAAAACTAGTTATCCCGATCCACAATTACCGTTCCGATCATCATCACCATTCCGATCATCATCACCATCACCATTCCGATCACCATCACCGTTCCGATCATTATCTCATCATCACCTCCGGATCATTGTCATCCTTTTTTATGTCTTCTTTTGATTTGAATGAACCGTTTGTTTCAGAAGCTTATCTGATTTATATTGTTGTGGTTGATAATGTTGTTGAATGAGTTGTTAATTATGTGGATCAAGTTGTGTAACAATCCTTCTTATCAAGTTGCACACCAAGTGTTTGATAAAATGTGTGAGTGAAAAATATTTGATAATCTTGTTATCTGCTCCTGTAATTTTACGTATTAATTAAGTTGTTAGTTGAATTCATGTTTTTAATCGACCTTTGAAATGCTATTTTATGTCCGATTGTTGTTTTGAATCGCTCTCTATCGTACGTGTAGTATCACCATGATATCCGAAGTTGATGTTATTATAATTTTGTTGTTTTATGTGCTTCTCAAGATACAACCATTGGATGCGATAGAAGCTCTCATGTTTTGGCGAGATGCTTATAATGGTGGGCATGGAAGTTTGAATTATGGAAATAAATTAGCTAACCGGAGTTCGGTGTTCGACTCATGTTTGGCTTGAAACTGGAGATGCAGTCGGTAATGTTTTTCTTATGAAGCTTAATGCTTGTTTAGATAGGTTCTATTAACGTCTGCGATGTATGGATGCTTTAACTTTGTCGAGATCACAGTAAATATGTATACAGAGATGCGTGGTGAAGCTCGTGATCATGCACGTTTACGCAATTTATACTTTTCAACATTGAACTAAATTTTCTCTCAGATTGATGCTGCAAAACATGTTGGAAAAGTTTTAGAACCATTCAAGGCCCCTTTCACCTTATTGGACAAGGTAAAACAATTTATGATATATTTATTGCCTAGTAAAATGCTTTTGGTTGTTATCCTTGTGGAGGTCGTTGCCTAGGTGTTATCTACCTTTACATCTTCGGTCTCGTCTTGAATGGTACAACATAATTGTTATAGTATGCACATATCTTTGTGAGTTCAGTTCCCAATAGGATATTTAGTGTACACTTGAAATTGAGAGGGAATCATATGGGTATAAAAAAGTTACAAATAAAAAAAATGCTTGCTTTTGAACTGTAGTTTTGTAGTATCACTTGTGATATTTGTAGTATCACTTGTAATATCTTGTTTTTTATACGTTTTGATATTTATAGGTTAAACTTTATTATATTTCATGTATATTATCACTTGTGATATTTCATTGTTATTGTTTTATAATTATTTTTAAATCTTATTTTTTTTAAGTTGTGATGATACCCTATTTACCGTATGTTTACCTTTGTTTACAGCTTCTAATAGTGTGAAAACACATAAGTCGTTTAATCATCATGAGTTTATTGACACTCCTGGGGGATAAGTTTTTTTGGGTTCCTAGAGTTTCGGCTAGTGCGTTACCAGTATTCTCTAGTCATTGCCCCGGGGGGCGGTGACCCCTGGAGACGGTGTTCCTGGAGGCGGCTCCGTTGAAGGTGAATCTGCTGCAGTCAAAGTCCTATTTTACCTTCTTTTTTTAATTTCTTTTGTTTGATGTAACACTTGTAATTCATAGCTTTTCAATATTGCTAAAAAAACTTATGCTCAATAGTTTGGAATGATTTTTTATGAGGATTTTTGTGATTCATACAGTTCTTTGTATCTGGTATCACTTGTGATATTTTGTTAAAAAAATGAGGCAACACTTGGTTTTGATTTTGATGTTTATATCACTTATGATATTCTGTTAAATTTGATGTAACACTTTATTTGATTTTTAGATATGTCAAGTTTTTTATTTTTGTAGTTTTGTTTCTTTTTTTTATACATATTTGGTATATGTAATATGCATTGTTATATCTCTTGTGATATGAAACTATTTATTGTAATAAAAAATGCTAAGAGTAATATCACATGTGATAAAAGAATAAAATGTTACATTAATACTTTTCCATACAAATGATCATACAAGTCACTTAGTGATTCCCAAAAGTAGTACAAACTCCGGCACCATGCAATGTGGCTCGGGACCTAATAGAGCGCACCCTTCTTAGGTTACCCCAAACTCGCATTGCATTTTTAAACTAAGCAACATAAGGATTGCTTCTTGCTTCGCCTGCTCCTTCTCCAGTCATCTTTGTTTCATCTATCATTCTCTTTATCTAGTCATATTTATTTTTTTGTATCAATCTTGTTTGCAGAATCAGACATCATCTCCTTTTTTCGTTTACTTGATGTAGAATTATCTTTGCTGCAATTTTTCATAAAGTTTCATATGGATTATTTATCATCACGTGCCTCGAAAGCACGTCCGTCTGTAAAAATTAATAGGTCATGTTTATTAGAGACCAATATATACTCATTTATCACTTATGATATTATAATGCATTTAAAAAAAATATATGCAACATGTTGTTCGGCTTTTTGGAGGAACCTGTGATATCGTGATATCATAGGTGATATCACAGGTGTATCATCTGTGATATCACAGGCATGTCGACTTCTTCTATTTGTTGAATCAATGGTGGTGATGGAGAAACATGTGATACAATGTTAAACCTATCGAAACATGCACACTCTATCAATTAAGAAAATACATGCATTACAAATCTAACAGAAGCATGTTACAAGCTCAATATCTCTTGTGATTTCTCATATTATCACAACATTCATCACATTATCACAACAATCCCTCAATAACTATTAACTACCACACTTTTATTGCTAATTTATTGTGTATCTCATTCTCTGTTGTTCAACTTTTTGGAGGAGAATTTGATATCACAAGTGACATCATAGATGTGTCGACTTCTTCTATTTGTTGAATCACATGTGATATCACGTGTGATATCACAGGTGATATCACGTGTGATATCACAGTGATATCGCGTGTGATATCACGGTGATATCACGTGTGATATCACGGTGATATCACGTGTGATATCACAGGTGATATCACGTGTGATATCACAGGTGATATCACGTGTGATATCATAAATGATATCACGTGTGATATCACATGTGATATAACATATGTTTGAGCTTCTTCAGTTTGTTATGAAGATGTTGTGCTTTGTATAACCATAACTTCTTCAATTTGTTGATCCACCCATAGATATTTTCAAATTCCGTTGTAAAATCTATTGAAATACGCACAATGTATCCATTAAATAGACAAATTCAATTACAACTTAAATTATAAGCAAAATCACACTAAATAACTATGTGTTTAAAGCAAAATCAACCTGTTTAATCTAACAACTTAAATAATAAGCAATATTTCACTATAATAAATAGCTTATCAGTAACCAAAACACAATTATCATCCACAAAAAGCACATAAAACATCAAAATAATGATATAAAACAAAGGTGATAAAACACACAGTAAATAGTATATCATCAAAACTTTTAACAAAAAAAAAAAAAAGAAAACTTTAACTATGATTATAAAACAATAACAATGAAATATCAAAAGTGATACTATAAATGACATATAATAAAGCTTAACAAATAAACAAAAAAACCTATCATATAAATAAAATTTCACAAGTGATAATACAAATATCACTAGTGATAATACATATATACAATTCAACTTCAAATATCACTGGTGATACTACACGTATGATACTTTTCACTCACACATTTTATCAAACACTTGGTGTGCATTCATGTATACAAAACTAACAGAAATATCATAATATGTCTGGTTTTCAATTAGATCTAACCTCTAATATCTCATATTATCATAAAAACACAAAAATCCTCATAAAAATTCTCATAAATATCTTTCAAAACACAAATAAAATCAAGATTCAAGAACAAAATCATCACAATCATCTCATCATCACATTAATCTATCAATTAACAACTAAAAAAACACATTTTTTTTATAAATAAAAACAAAAACGTAAATAAAATCACAACAAATAGTAAAATAACAACTAAATAAAGAATTGGAAGTACCGTACGATCATCTTGAGTTTGAATCGGTTCATTTTGAACCGTTTTTTTTTCCTGGATCTGGTTCTACATGCGTTGATTGTTTCATTTTTGTGTTTTTCTTTTTTGATTTTAACGGTTAAAAGTGGTTGATTTTGAATTTTATCTAGTTTTGATTTTGGTTAGAGAGAGAAAGTGAGATTTGTTGATAATGAATTTGGGAAAGTGGTGGTATGGGTATGAGAGGTAAGTGTAGGGCAGAATTCATTATTCTGATGGTCCCTCCGTGTATTTTATTCTTAAAATTTGTCTTTTTAATCCAACGGTGAAGATCCATTCCTTGATAAGTAGCAAAATGATGGTATCCAAAATAAAGCGCCTCTTAGTGACACATGTATTTTACTTATTCTCACTACCCTTATTTACTATTGATTTTGTCATGTGTTCCAAAATCCTTGTTAGGCCTCAAATTAAACACATAAATTAGTAAAAAAAAAAAAAAATTGGTGCAAGAAGTCAACAATTTCCCAAACTACAGCTGAATTACCAAAATCACCCCAAACAAAACCAAATATGCAAAACACCCCCTCAACCGAATAACATCAAAGCCGCCATCCGATATTGTCATTATTTTCTTTAAACCCTAAATCCCCAATTCAAGAAATTAAACAAATTCAAATCAAGGGTAAGTTTAATTTTATATTTATATACAAATCCATGAATTAATTAACTTCATTATCATTACTAACACTCCTTTTTATTGGATTTCTTTTGTAGATCAGCTGATTGTAATGACTGGTGGTACAGATGTTGCAGAGACTAGTTTATCATGTGTTAAATGTGGCAAACCTGCTAATCTTCAGTATGTTTTTTGTATTAAAATTTTACTATTTGTGTAAAAGATTGAAGCTTTGAGTATATATCTGTGTTTTTTGTATAGAAAGTGATTTTTTTGTATATAAAGATTGAAGGTTCCAATTTGTTATGCAATTTTTTGTACTAAAAAATAAGTACTTATGGTATTAAAAAATTGAGGGTTTTCAATTAATTAATTTGCAGGTGTCCGAAATGTGTTGAATTGAAGCTACCTCGCGAAGGTGCTGCTTTCTGGTTTGTTATGATGGGCCCTACTTTTGTGCTAAATTTATGAAGTTAAGTTTAGGTTAAGGATTAATGGGATGATTTTATTTTTGCTGTTGATAGTACTCAGGATTGTTTTAAGGCGTCGTGGGGCACACATAAGTCTGTTCATTTGAAGGCGAAGTTGGCGTCTGTTGGATCAAGTAAACCTTGGGAACTGAATGTGGCGTCAGCGAGTGATGGTTGGTTATATTGTTTGAGGAAAGGACAGTCGCGAACTGCGCAAACTCCACACTTTGATTGGACAGGGTATGCCTTTGGACTATTTTTTTTTAACAAATGTTGATTTTTATACGTTATTGTTTTAATAAAGGTACTTTATGCAGACCATTAAGACCGTATCCTATTTCAAAGAAACGTGTAGTACCTGCAGGCATTGAGCTACCAGACTGGGCACTTGATGTGAGTTGTCAAATTATCAGTCAAGTTTGCCAAACTATTTTGCGTATTCTTAATAGACGCTTTATGAACATTGTTTGCACACAGCATATTAATCATGTAACTTTGTAGGGAAATCCAAAAATCGAGCCCATTAGTGATCTGCAACATGTTGTTGAGGTAGTGTTACTATCGATATTAATGCTAGATAACCTTTTTCCTTTTTTTTTTTTTTTTTTTTTTTTTTTTTTTTGATGTAATGGTATTTTCAAATGCTTTTGTTTTGAAGATAAAATCACCAGAGATGATTGAGAGAATGAGAGAAACAAATCGAGTAAGTTCTTTTTGCCAATTCGATTGTACTATATATTATCTGAAATCAGTTTGAGATATGTATAGAAATACGGCCCTGTGTATCAACTGCTACTGCAAGCTAGCAATAATATCTTTATTCCGATGCTTATAAACATATTCTGACAGATAGCAAGGGAGGTTTTGGATGCTGGTGCTCGTGCTGTGCGCCCTGGTGTGACTACTGACGAAATCGATGCTGTGGTTCATGAAGCAACCATTGCTGCTGGTATGTCCACTTTTCAGTTGTTACGTGGACTTTTTTTTTTTGTATATACATCATACCTATGGGACATAAAATGAAATGTGGAGTATATATTTTATTAGCATGAATATGAAACTTTGAAGGCAGTCCATTTGACGTACCAAATCAAAGTCTATACGCAATTGCAAATAACAGCCACTCTGAATAAGTTTTATTTTTAATGACATCACTTACTGCAGGAGCCTATCCATCTCCGCTTAACTATCATTTTTTCCCAAAGTCATGCTGCACGTAGGTACTTCTGTATACTTCATTCTCGATCTTTGACTTCAACTGTCTTTTTCTTTAACATGAGCGTTTATGTTGCCAGATCTGTCAATGAAGTAATCTGCCATGGGATTCCGGATGGAAGGTATCCACCTACCTTATGCATTTTTAAACTACTGTCATATTTTTTAAGTTATTCATTCACGCCACCAATCGAACATATTGGAAAATTTTGATTTATATTATTTTTCTACCTGATCCCTTGGTTTTCATTGCCATTCCTTATAGAATGTATTATAAAAAGATTCAGTATAGTTTTGATTACCGGTACTTAGTGTTACTTCAGCTGAATCTGTTAAGCCTGATTAGTTTTTCTCTATGTGCTTGCAGGAAACTAGAAGATGGAGATATTGTCAATATTGATGTATCCATCTATTATCAAGGGGTCCATGGTGAGGAACTTTGTCCGTTTACATTGTGGTTAAGAATGGTTTATGCAGTTGATAACACGACGACTGCTTGCTGGCTTTGCAGGTGACCTAAATGAAACTTATTTTGTTGGTAATGTGGACGAAGCATCTCAGCAACTTGTCAAATGTACTTATGAGTGCTTGGAAAAAGCAATTGCTATTGGTAAGTATTGTTATCCCGTTTATGATTGATAGTTTAAATGTCCCGAGTTCCCTATGTAGAAAAAGTAGCATAGCTCAAGTAACAAAGCTTTCTTATTCGCTCATGTTGAATTATTATTTAGATAATATTATCTGCTCACGTAGTCTTTACTCATACGTCTTTGTTCTGTTTTTTTATCTTATTTACTCAGTTAAACCTGGAGTACGCTTTCGCGAAATTGGGGAAATTATAAATAGACATGCTACCATGTCAGGATTGTCAGTGGTAATCTGTTCAGCTCTATAATGGATTGTGTGTATATATATATTTTTTTTTGTTTTTCTCATTTTTCTCTCCATTCTTTTGATTGGTTCCAATGTTTATTTTATTTCAGGTAAAATCCTATTGTGGGCATGGTATTGGAGAGCTCTTCCATTGCGCACCAAACATTCCCCATTATGCCAGTATCCTAAATATAGCCTTTTTTTTATAATTTAGTCTTAAATATGTGTTTGTGTGTGTGAGGTTAATGCCATTAACAACTTATATATCTGGTGTCCGCTGTTTTGAAATTTTGATTGTTGTCATGGTGACCTTAACTCGAAGTAGGGAATAAAGCGGTAGGTGTGATGAAAGCTGGACAGACCTTTACTATTGAGCCTATGATAAATGCTGGTAATTTGAGCGTTTTTGTGATAATGATTTTACTACCGGATTCTCTTATTTATCTTTATAGTAACATATAGCTCAAAATTCTATATAGGCGTCTGGAGAGATAGGATGTGGCCTGATGGCTGGACTGCTGTTACAGCAGATGGCAAGCGCAGTGCTCAGTTTGAACATACTCTTTTGGTATGCTATAACCATCTTTGATTGTTTCTTTGCAAAATTCAACCCGAAGCCAATTAACGTTTAACACTTTAAGATGTATTATACCTACTGTTATATGCTTGCACAATACATTGTTAGACAATCGTGGGCATTGGCAACAAGTGTAGGTTGGGTAACATGTCGAAACAAGTAGTTTTTCTGTTCATATATTATTATTATTATTAGAATAGTTAAAAAAAATGCATTTGAACACATATTAGGCCACTTGTTTCTCGTTCAACCACTTTCTCTCGTTTTGATTTTAGCTAAGTTTCCATTGGTTCACCTGTTTGAGTTATAACCCAACAGATGATATTCTGAAGCCAGAGTCTGGCTATTCTGTTTGACATTTGTTGGTGGGTTGGATAAATGGTTTGAATTGGGTTGGTTTGACTTGCAAGCATTTGAATATTAAGATGTTGCTTTTATTGATAACTGTCTTTAAGTTCTTATCTATTTAACTTGCTTATAAGAGTTACTAAAAATGACCCATTTTAGGAATATGAGTCCACCCATGTCTATGCTTTTCTCACGTTTAGATACCATGCAGGTTACTGAGACTGGAGTTGAAGTTCTTACAGCACGATTGCCTACCTCTCCCAAGGTCTTCCCATGGCTAGACTGATATATCTGCCCTGTATTCTTACGACGGTTGAATTGAGATTGAATGTATCATTTTTGAATTTGAAACAAGAAATCACAATAGAAGAGGCTTGAAACTGTGTGACGTTGGTATGAATAATGATAGAGTGATTGAGAATTTTGGTTCAAGTTTATTAACATTTTTTAGTTGTGTCATTAAGGTTGCTTTGTCTGTGTATTGGTGACTCGGTTCAAAGCCTGACCCTGGTAAAAGTTGTTTAAGGACGGCTACTGGGGCATATGGCAATATTTGTTGGTCCAATGGTCTGGACAAAAGATACTTACACATGGCCATTCTCAATTTCTTATTGACATCATCTGAATTACATTTTAAATGTTAGTGTAAACTTAATTTCAAGAGAAAATAACACGGACCGTCTTTGTGGTTTGCGCTTTTGCGTTGACTGTCACATACAGTCCTTTGACTTTTTTATGATCCAAATAGTCTCTAACTTTGAAACCGTTAACACTCACGGTCCCTTAGCTTAACATGCGTTAAATTTGACTGTTAGACCTTCACGTAACTTGCACATGATGGTAAAATTGTCTTTTCATTTATTTCTCTTTAACTTGGTTCTACCATCACCATTACTAGCAGCTCACCATCTCACTATGTCACCATATGTTTCCCCTTCTCATTCTCTTTTTTGGAACTTGAGATGGATGCGGTGACTTTACTGAAGTGGATCTGATCCGAAAGCTCTTTGTAACGCAAGATATTAGAGCATGTGTTTAGTATGATTAGATTTGCTATCGCTAGAGGAGTGAAGACCTAGATAGTATCTCGGTTTCTCACTAATTTATTATAAATTCATTGAATTTCCAATAAAGTGATGTTAAATAATAATAATAGTAATAATAATAATAATAATAATAGTAATCTATAATAAAATAAATCAAGATAATAATAAAAAGTAAAATTAAGTATTAAAATATTAAAAAATTAAAAAAAAAAAAGAAGCAATACCAATAATAATATTAATAAAAATTAAATAAAAAGTTAATATTAATAATAAACTTAATAAAAACTAAAAAATAAAATAAAATTAGAGATTATGTATGTGGAGGCTATCAAAACACTTTACTTTTAGGTTACCTATTTATTTAAATTAACTAAATAGCCACTCAAATATATGTTTGTTTTCGCTTTTGCCAACCTCATCCAAATTATTGCAAGAAAATTATAAAATTTCAAGTATAATGCTAACTTTAACCTATTAGAACAAGAAAATCAAAATTTTAAACGTAAAAATAAGTTAAACAATCATTAATCGCTTTCGACTAAATCAAGTTGCACTTAAATAATGGTCAAAACGGATAATTTACATTTCAATAGTTATTTGTGTTATTTAAATATATTAAATTTAGCTTTAGTATCGTTGTTTCAAAGATTTTCAGAAAATAAATTGGCCAAATTTGGTATAAACGAAAACAAACACATTACTGGATGGCTTATACGTTAGTTTTAATTAATGAGTGACCTAAAAGTAAAATGTTTAATAGTTTGGTGACCTTTGCATACTTAATCCAAAAAAAATACTAATAAGAGTAAACTGCAAAATCATCCAGTATTCATAAGTAAAAGACAAAAATACCTCTCATGTTAGAACCATGTTAGTAAATGACGGAAAAAATTGCATTGTTCGTCCCTAAGAATGTCTATTGTCTAACGTTTATTGACAGAGTGATGTAGATGTGTCAACTTTTTGATGAAATGTAAACTGTAAAATTTGATAAACCACATAGATAAATTTTGGAGTTTTTACTCTTTATTTTAAAATGAAGAGAATGTTGTACAATAATAATCAAGACAAACCGAGTTTTGGAATAGAAACAAGGAAAATGGCGCCGTGTGTACTGAATTTTTTTAGGTTCAAAGACTTTTTCAAAAACTGGTTCTTGGTATTGGTTCAAAACCAAAGCTGCTCCACTTGAAATGATCAAGTAGTTAATATGGTTAACTAGTCCTATTTGGTGCCAAGAATACAAACAAGTATCACCAGAATGACAATGGCAATTGAAATGCACCATGCTTCATATCCAACGCCACTTATAAAAGTTCAGATTATTTTTCTAGTCAAAGCATTAGTATGTATTTTCACTGAGTGTACTTCCCTGGATTGCATTAGTATGTACATAAATTAGTGTGAGCCTGGGAACTTTTTTCTTTTCTTATTTACACTATTTTAGTGCTGACAATGAATAGTTCAAGAAAAGTCTACAAACAATGAATATTTGACTACATCAAAGCCGCCAGAAATTGTCATTATTTTCTTTAAACCCTAAATCCCAAATCAAGGGTAAGTTCAAATTTATATTTATATACAAACCCATGAATTAATTGTCTTCATTATCATTACTAACACTCTTTTTTATTGGATTTTTTTTTGTAGATCAGCTGATTGTAATGACTGGTGGTACAGATGTTGCAGAGACTAGTTTATCATGTGTTAAATGTGGCAAACCTGCTAATCTTCAGTATGTCTTTATGGTTTCTATCAATCTTGTGCTAAAAAATTAATCTTTTGTTTATTTTCGTATTTTTGTATTAAAGTTTGGATCTTTTATTTGTTTATGTGTACTATTTGTGTAAAAGATTGAAGCTTTTATATATTTATGTTTTTTTTGTATAAAAAGTGATTTTTTTTCTATATAAAGATTGAAGGTTCTAATTTGTTATGCATATTTTTGTACTAAAAAATAAGTATTTATGGTAATAAAAATAAATCTAATAATTTTTAAAAATTGAGGGTTTTCAATTAATTAATTTGCAGGTGTCCGAAATGTGTTGAATTGAAGCTACCTCGCGAAGGTGCTGCTTTCTGGTTTGTTACGATGGGCCCTACTTTTGTGCTATAATTATGAAGTTATGTTTAGGTTGAGGTTTAATGGAATGAATTTATTGTTGGTGTTGATAGTTCTCAGGATTGTTTTAAGGCGTCATGGGGCACACATAAATCTGTTCATTTGAAGGCGACGTTGGCGTCTGTTGGATCAAGTAAACCGTGGGAACTGAATGTGGCGTCACCGAGTGATGGTTGGCTATATTGTTTGAGGAAAGGACAGTCGCGAACTGCACAAACTCCACACTTTGATTGGACAGGGTATGCCTTTGGACTATTTTTATTTATTTATTTATTTATTTTAAACAAATGTCGAATTTTATACGTTATGGTTTTAATAAAGGTACTTTATGCAGACCATTGAGACCGTATCCCATTTCAAAGAAACGTGTAGTACCTGCAGGCATTGAGCTACCAGACTGGGCAGTTGATGTGAGTTGACTAATTATCAGTCAAGTTTGCCAAACTATTTTGCGTATTCTTAATAGACGCTTTATGAACATTGTTTGCACGCAGCGTATATACATTTGATCTAGTCTTCTGATGATATTAATCATGTAACATTGTAGGGAAATCCAAAAATCGAGCCCATTAGTGATCTGCAATATGTTGTGGAGGTAGTGTTACTATCGATATTAATGCTAGATAAACTTTTTTTTTTTTTTTTTTTTTTTTGATGTAATGGTATTTTCAAATGCTTTTGTTTTGAAGATAAAATCACTAGAGATGATTGAGAGAATGAGAGAAACAAATCGAGTAAGTTCTTTTTGCCAGTTCGATTGTACTATATATGATCTGAAATCAGTTTGTGATAAGTATAGAAATACGACAGTGTGTATCAACTGCTAGCTAGCAATTTCTTCCATTCCGATGCTTATAAACATATTCTGACAGATAGCAAGGGAGATTTTGGATGCTGGTGCTCGTGCCGTGCGCCCTGGTGTGACTACTGATGAAATCGATGCTGTGGTTCATGAAGCAACCATTGCTGCTGGTATGTCCACTTTTCAGTTATTACGTGGACTTAGTTTTTATATATACATCATACGTATGGGACATATTGATGTAATTATTAATTCTTTATGAAATGCGGAGTATATATTATATTAGCATGAATATGAAATTATGGAAGTAGTCTATTTGACATAACAAATCAAAGTCTATATGCAATTGCAAATAACAGCCACTCTGAAAATAAGTTTTATTTTTGATGACATTACTTACTGCAGGAGCCTATCCGTCTCCGCTTAACTATAATCTTTTCCCAAAGTCATGCTGCACGTAGGTACTTCTGTGTACTTCGTTCTCAATCTTTGACTTCTACTGTCTTTTCCTTTAACATGAGTGTTTATGTTGCCAGATCTGTCAATGAAGTAATCTGCCATGGGATTCCAGATGGAAGGTATCCACCTTATGCATTAAACTACTGTCGTATATTCTTTAAGTTGTTATTCATTCACACCACCAATCCACCATATTGGAAAATTTTGATTTATATTATTTTTCTACCTGTTCTCTTGGTTTTCATTGCCATTCATCATATAATGTATTATATAAAGATTCAATATAGTTTTGATTACCGGTACTTAGTGTTATTTCAGCTGAATATGTTAAGCCTGATACGTTTTTCTCTATGTGCTTGCAGGAAATTAGAAGATGGAGATATTGTCAACATTGATGTATCCGTCTATTATAAAGGGGTCCATGGTGAGGAACTTTGTCCGTATACAGTGTGGTTAAGAATGGTCTATGCAGTTGATAACACCGACTGCTTGCTGGCTTTGCAGGTGACCTAAATGAAACTTATTTTGTTGGTAATGTGGACGAAGCATCTCAACAACTTGTCAAATGTACTTATGAGTGCTTGGAAAAAGCAATTGCTATTGGTAAGTATTGCTATCCCGTTAATGATTGATAGTTTAAATGTCCCGAGTTCCCTATGTAGAAAAAGTAGCATAGTTCAAGTAACAAAGCTTTCTTTATGGCTCATGTTGAATTATTATTTAAACAATATTATCTGCTCATGCAGTCTTTACTCATACGTGTTTGTTCTGTTTTTTTATCTTATTAACTCAGTTAAACCTGGAGTACGCTTTCGCGAAATTGGGGAAATTATAAATAGACATGCTACCATGTCAGGATTGTCGGTGGTAATTTGTTCAGTTCTATAATGGATTATACATATATACGTATATTTTTTGTTTTTCTCATTTCTCTCTCCATTTTTTTTATTGGTTCCAAACGATTCTTCTTTTGATTTCAGGTAAAATCCTATTGTGGCCATGGTATTGGAGAGCTCTTTCATTGTGCACCAGACATTCCCCATTATGCCAGTATCCTAAATATAGCTGTTTTTGTTTTTTATTTTATTTTAAATTTTAATAAGTTAGTCATAAATATGTGTTTGTGTGTGTGAGGTTAACGTCATTAACAACTTATATATCTGGTGTCTGATGTTTTGAACTTTTGATTGCTGTCATGGTGACCTTAACTCGAAGTAGGGAATAAAGCGGTAGGTGTGATGAAAGCTGGACAGACCTTTACTATTGAGCCTATGATAAATGCCGGTAATTTGAGCGTCTTTCTGATACCACCGGATTCTCTTGGTTATCTTTATAGTAAAATATAGCTCAAAATTTTATATAGGCGTCTGGAGAGATAGGATGTGGCCTGATGGTTGGACTGATGTTACAGCAGATGGCAAGCGCAGCGCTCAGTTTGAACATACTCTTTTGGTATGCTATAAGCTTCATCTATAATTGTTTCTTTGCAAAATTCAACCCGAAGCCAATTAATGTTTAACACTTTAAGATGTATTATACATACCATTATATGCTTGCACAATACATTGTTAGACAATCGTGGACATTGGCAAAGGGTGTTGGTTGGGTAACATGTTGAAACAAGTAGTTTTTCTGTTCATATATTATTATTATTATTATTATTATTATTATTATTATTATTATTATAAACCAACACTTTTATTAAAAAAAGCTCATAGGATTTACAAAAAGTTAGTGGGAAGCCGAGAAACCAACACTTTTATTATTATTATTATTATTATTATTATTATTATTATTATTATTATTATTATTATTATTATTATTAGAGTAGTTAAAAAGCATGTGAACACATGTTAGGCCACTTGTTTCTCGACCACTTTCTCTCGTTTTGATTTTAGCTAAGTTTCCATTGAGTCACCTGTTTGAGTTATAACCCAATATATGCAGAAGCTAGCATCTGGCTATTCTGTTTGACTTTTGTTGGTGGGTTGGATAAATGGTTTGAATTGGGTTGGTTTGACTTGTAACATTTGAATATCAAGTTAGGTTGGGTCTGCAAGCATTTTAATATTAAGATGTTCCTTTTATTGATTACTATCTTAAGTTTTTATTTTTATCTATTTAACTTGCTTCTAAGATTAAGTAACTAAAAATGACCCATTTTAGGTATATGAGTCCACCCACACCTATGTTTTCTCACGTTTATAATACCATGCAGGTTACTGAGACTGGAGTTGAAGTTCTTACAGCACGATTGCCTACCTCTCCCAAGGTCTTCCCATGGCTAGACTAATGTATCTGCCCTATATTCTTACAACTGTTGAATTGAGATTGAATGTATCATTTTTGAATTTGAAACAAGAAAACACAATGGAAGAGGCTTTAAACTGTGTGACGTTGGTATGAATAATGATAGAGTGATTGAGAATTTTGGCTCCAAGATTATTAGCGTTTTTTAGCTGTGTCATTAAGGTTGCTTTGTCAGTGTATTATAACATGTTCTCTTTTTCTTTGTTTTTTCTTTCCGGGTATTGGTGGCTTGGTGCCTTGGTTCAAAGCCTGACCCTGCTAAATGCAGTTTAAGGACAGTTTCTGGGGCATATGGCAATTTTTGTTGGTCCAATTGTCTGGACAAAATTTGCACATGGCCATTCTTAATTTCTTGTTGACATCATCTGAATTACATTTTAAATCATCTGGAATGATCTCATTAATGATGTTGAACCACGTTTAATGAAGAGAATGTTTCACAATAATAAAGACAAACTGAGTTTTGGAATAGAAACAAGGAAAATGGCTCGGTGTCTATTGAATGTTTTATTGTTCAAGACTTTTTCAAAAACTGGTTCTTGGTATGGTGCAAAACCAAAGCTGCTCCACTTGAAATGATCAAGTAGTTAATCTGGTTAATTAGTCCTATTTGGTGCCGAATGGGTATATCGAGACCGCAATGATCTTAACTGAGTCAATAATTTGTCCTATTAGTTTTGTTCTTCGATATTGGCTACGTTTCATCTAGTTCAGTCTAGCTTTGTTCAAACCGGATGCACGCTTTTATGTTACTTTTTATAACTAAATGGAAAAGAGCACAAAAGAGAGAGCATAAAGAATTTAAGTTGAACTTAACCTGCTCTAACCCGCAAGAAAACACATTGACCTGCAAATGCACCACCTCTTCTAATTACATACGTATTAGATTATGGCAAATTAATCTTGGGTGGCTTTTCTAGTTCACAAAATAAACAGGTTGAGCAAGTTGGGTACCGTGTTACAAAAACAATTGGATCGCCACAAACGCATCTATGTTATCATTCTTCCAATGTTGCAGACAACTAATGTCTTTGGATGATTTTCAAACTATTTGGCACATCCTTTTATGGTTAAATTTTATAGCTTAACCCGTTATAATGTAAAATCAGCTAGCTAACTATTTAAAATTGGTACCTTGGCTTTGCAACACAGTTTACATACATTGATAGCGCATAACAGATTATGTTCAGTAATACAGCACTATCCCTACACACCAAAAATGAAAACTCGTAGCAACCTGATCCTTAACTTTGTACCCCCATCACTGAAATGACATTACATCAGAAAAGATGATGCAGAGTCACATAAACGGATGTGATTCGATCACAGCTTCATCACGTAACATGCTAGCATATGCATAAATTGGAGATTAAACAAGGTCTTTAGGACACAAAAGATAATACAGAGTCGCATAAAAATAAACTAGCTTACAATAACCGTGCAGGAAAAGAGTTTAAAAGCTTTATCAAAACGACACGGCTTGGGCTTTAAAAGATAGTTTTATGCAGCTTCATATTCCTTACATGAACTGACCAACTATGGAGTTGCAAATTCGTTCAAGTTCTTTCTTCTTGTCCTCTATTACATTGATATCTGCTACCTTGTTCACATCAAGCCAATTCATTGCCTCCTCAACCACATTATCCATCTTCTTCAAATCTTCCAGAAATAGCTTGCGCCTGATGTTGCCATCCATCAATTTTGTTTTTATGGCATAAATGTAATCTTCCAACGCATTATAAGCCTCTGCCTTCTTTTTGTATTGTTGATCGTCATATTTGTATCTTTCTGCATCTTCCAACATTTTATCAATTTCATCCTTTGTAAGTCTTCCATTGTCGTTTGTGATTGTGATGTTGTTCTTTTGACGGGTTGTTGGTTCTTCAGCAGAAACTTTTAGAATACCATCAGCATCGATGTCAAATTGAATCCTTGCTTTTGTAACACCCCTGGGGGCAAGAGGGAGGTTGGAAAGCTCAAATTCACCTAGTAAACTGTTGTCTGTTGATCGACTTCTTTCACCTTGATAGACCTTAAAAAGAAAGGCAGATTGGTAATCTGCAACTGTGAAAGCCATCGAATCCTTCGTAACAGGGATTGGTGTGTTTTTTGGGATCACGACAACCATGACTTCTCCACGTGCCTCCCAACCAAGTGAAAGAGGGGTGATATCCAATAACATTAAATTTTGAACCATTTGATTGCCCATGCCATTAAGTTTTGCAGCCAAAACTGCTGCACCATATGCAACAGCCTCATCTGGATTGATAGTCTTGCAGAGGTCCTTACCATCAAAGAAATCCTGCAACATTCTTTGGACCTTTGGAATCCGGGTCGACCCACCAACTATAACCACCTCATCCACTCTATTCTTCTCCAATTGCGCATCATCTAAGCAACCTTGCACAGACTCCATGCACTTGTTGAAGAAGTCCATATTCAGCTCCTCAAATTTGGCGTGTTATTTTGATGAAAATCAACACCATCATGCAAGCAATCAATTTCTATGAAAGTTTGAGTAGTTGACGATAGAATCCTCTTTGCTCTCTCAGAAGCAACCCTCAACCTTCCCAAAGCCCTAGAGTTCCGCTTATATCTTTCTTGTATTTCCTATTGAATTCTGCCACAAAATACTCCACCATCCGATTATCAAAATCCTCACCACCCAAATGAGTGTCACCACCAGAAGCTTTCACCTCAAACCTCCCTTTATCGATGGTGAGAACAGAGACATCAAAAGTACCACCACCCAAATCAAAGATAAGCACGTTTATTTCATCAATGATTGTAGCCTTTTGGTGTAGCCCATAAGCAAGTGCAGCTGCTGTAGGTTCATTTAGCAAACGTAGAACATGGAGACCGGAAACAGTAGCTGCATTCTTAGTTGCTAGGCGTTGTGAATCATTGAAATAAGCAGGAGCGGTGATCACTGCGCTTCTCACGTCAGTGTTAAAGTGCGCATTAGCTACCTCTTTCATCTTGGTGAGAACCATGGAAGATATTTCTTCAGCAGCAAAGTGCTTTTCTTCACTCTTGTATGTGACTACGATCATAGGCTTACTATTTTCCCCTTCTATTAATTTGAAAGGCCAAACCTTCATGTCACTCTGCACAATGGCATCATCATACCTTCTTCCAATCAATCGTTTTGCATCTGAAAATTTCAAGCAAAAAGAAGTAGCATGTAGGCATTAGATTCAAAATGAAACTGAAGAATACAAACAAGTATCACCTGAATGACAATGGCAATTGAAGTGCACCATGCTTCATATCCAACATCGACTTATAAAAGTTTAGATTATTTTTCTATTTAAAGCATTAGTATGTATTTTCACAAAATGTTGATAACCGAGTGTACTTTCCCGGCCTGTCCGAGAACAATACATAGAAGGCAGAGTTGAGCGGCTCACTCAGGAGCGTGTTGGTTCATATTGAGAAATAGAACCATATTCACAAAGATTCCCCCTCACGGGACCAACTCAGTTACGCGCAAAGGGCTCCCCAAAGTAGCAGCCTACGGTTATACAACTTGGATCTCTATCGAAGAATTCAAACAACCACCACTTAGCTAACTGAACCTGGGAACTTTTTTCTATCTTATTTACACTATTTTAGCACTGGCAATAGAGATGCTCAACCTCTATGCTATCAGATATAACCAGGAGCGCTTTATCCTTTTAAAGGCCTAAAGCGAAGACTTAAATCACAAAGCATTTTATGCATATACTTTCTAAATTCTCTCAAAACTTTTGCTCTAAATAAATGCAAAATCTTTAATAAATTAATTTGGTATAATAACTTGTTTTCAGTCGGTAAAATTTTACTAAGGAAATTAACAGAATTAAACTGTCAGATAACCATCTCCAGCACATACTTGACAAGTGCTTTGATACATATTTACTGTACTTAATAAGGAACCAAATAAAAGAAGCAATGATAAAAAGGGAAATACAATATATACACGGCTTACGAAGTAAGAACATCGGAGGCCTTAAAAATTCGAAGGCCTAAAGTTTTAGCGGTTTTACACTTGAGACACACTGTTTATAATACCGCCAAGACTTAAACTAAAAAATTATTGCAGTAAAGGATATACCAAAACGGTGTTGGTAGGGTTGGTTGCTGCTTGGTTTTAGCCGCGTCACCAATCAAGCGCTCAGTATCAGAAAAAGCAGCATGAAGGCGAGTCCTGTTGCCTTGTTCATTGGCTATTATCTCAACTCGCTCGTGTCTCCAGACCGCTACACACGAGTATGTTGTCCCTAGATCAATTCCAATTGCGGGCAATGCATCTTTTCCCGCCATATTAATATATTATGGATGATGATTTTATTTATTTATTTATTCTAAACAAGCTTCCACACACACTTGATCACACAAAAATGATAAAGGTTGTAGCTATATATTTGCTACTCCATAAATAAGACGTTCAGAATTTCGAGATATTGAAGGGTTTTTGAAATTTAAATTTTGGGACGATTGAAATGGGTACTGGGCCATCCTACCTATTGGTCTTTCTTTTTTCCGTAACTTATTTTTACGTTTCGTCATTTTTACGTTTTGTCCGTTTTACGTTTCGTCCGTATTTTATGTTTTCGCCTTTTAGGTTTTCAACTCTCTTTTACATTTCGTCCATGTTTTACGTTTTGTCCCGTTTTACGTTGTTCGCTTTTACGATTTCACCGTTTTACGTTTTCGTCGGTTTTACGTTTTCGTCCGCCTTTTAAGTTTTAACCGTCTTTTAGCGTTATTATCCAGGTTTTTACGTTTTCATCCATTTTTTAAGTTTTCAACCTTTCCCTTACGTTTTCTTCTGTTTTTTTACGTTTTTGTCCGGTTTTTAAGTTTTCGTCCGGTTTTTTTACGTTTTCATCTGTTTTTTAAACGTTTTTGTCTATTTTTTTACGTTTTCGCCGTATTTTTACGTTTTCATCCGTGTTTTTACATTTTCGCTCATTATATTACGTTTTCGTCCGTTTTTTACTTTAAAAAACAGAAGAAAACATAATAAAAAAAACTGTTGAGACGTAAAAAACGGATGAAAACTTAAAAAACCGGACGAAAACGTAAAAATACAGACGAAAACGTAAACGGTCGGACATAAATGTAAGAAGAGGACGAAAACGTAAAAATACGAACGAAAACTTAAAAAAGTGGTTGAAAACGTGAAAAAACGAATGAAAACGTAAAAATACGGACGAGAACGTAAAAAAACGTATGAAAACATAAAAACGGATGAAAACGTAAAAACCCGGACAAAATCGTAAAAAAAGGACTAAAACCTAAAAAACAGACGGAATCGTAAGAAAACAGACGAAAACGTAAAAAACGGACATAAACGGATGAAAACGTAAAAAGACGGACGAAAACGTAAAAAAACGAACGAAAACGTTAAAAATGGACGAAAACGTAAAAAATATAACGAAATCGTAAAAAAACAGATGAAAACGTAAAAACCGAACTAAAACATAAATAAACGGATGAAAACGTAAAAAAAAAGAGACGAAAACGTAAAAAACGTAAACAAAACATACGAAAACGTAAAAAAAATCCGGATGAAAACGTAAAATAACGGACAAAAGCGTAAAAAATCAGACGAAAACGTAAAAAAACGAACGAAAACAGATAAAGTTGGCCACAATACGTCCCTCCATTAGTTAAATCAGACAATAGGACTAACGATGCAAATAATTTCTCTTGGGTTAGGAGATAACGGAGAAATATTTGCATCGTTAGTCCTCATTGACCGATTTTACTAACTGATGGACGATTGTGCCAACTTTACTAACTGAGAGATGATTTTGTGCCAAAAAGTAAGAGGATGTAAAGCGAGATACGAGACAAATCACAGAGATGTATTTTGAACTTACTCTACAAAGAATAACATAAAATTATTTGTGTGGTGATGGTAGGGTATAAACGAGTCGAGTCGAGCAATGCCAAGCTCGAGCTCGACTTGATTACTAAAACTCAAGTTTGAAAATTGACCCGAGCTGATCGAGCTTTAGATTCAGCTCGAGCTCGACTCGATTACTAAAACTCGAGCTCGAAACTCATCTCGAGCTCGATTATTTCCATACGTCATGCTCAAACTCAATGAAGAATCGGTATATCAAGCTTGACTTGACCTTAGTGAAATGCAAGTAATTACATGTATACAAAAAGGCTAGAAGTGTAATTTAATCAAAGCTCGCGAGCTTAACGAGTCAAGTATTTTAGAGCTTGAACTCAACTCAAAAGTATACTCGAGTAGCTCGAGCTCAACTCGTTTAATCCGGGTCTATTTCAAGTAGTTTACGAGTCGATCTCGAATAGCATACTCAAGTGGCTCGAGCTCAACTCGTTTAACCCGGGTTTATCTCAAATAGTTTACGAGTCGATCTCGAATAGCTTGCTAGCTGTCTCATCTCGTTTACACCCGTAGTGATGGGCTCGAGTCCCATACGTCGGTTGGCCAAAAAGTCATAAAATTTGGTACTTGGGTAAAAACAAAGATTGCTGCTTTTGATTGTTTAACAGGAATTGATTCAAGTGATGACATCAACAATATTTCTTTTATATCCATATAGGAGTACAAAAGAGTAGTGCCACCCCTTTTTGGTCAAATTTTTAGCTTAGAAACTTTAGTTAACGCACTTATATATAAAATTCAAAATGCCACTTTTTGGGCGCCGATGAAAATGACATACATCGATAGTGCATAACAGATTGTGTTCAGTAAGAGAGCATTATCCCCACAGAGCAAAAATGACAACTCATAGCACCCGAGCCTCAGCTTTCTACCTCCATCAGCAAAACGACATAGCATCACACCAACCTGATTTGAGATTGCCTCTGTCTGAAACATATGATTCACTTACGAGGGAGCCATATAGCAGCAATCCGAGGCTGCCCATAAAACAAGATTCCAATGTGCATAAACTAGATGCACACCCATTTCAGAAGCCAGCAGATCCTACTAACGACGAGTATGATTCATTTTCATCATCAGCTTTAGGCTTCTGATGTGATGATGCTTTTGCAGATGTCTGTGAGGTATGCAATAGAAGTTGGCCGGCCTCTAAATTGGCTATACCACACAGTTTGAGCCTTTGACGTTTTGCTTCCTCCACGTCACCTTCCCAGCAACATTCAGACACTATTTCAAGTGCATTATCTAAATTTTCCTCGGCCACAAGATCCCCATTTTGGATAAGAACTAGATAAACTTGTTCAGCGCAAGCCTTTCGAATCTGTGAAATAGAATGGTGCAAGAATATCATTACTTCATTAGGATGTAGAAGACTGGTTATAAGTAGCATACTAGCATTAGTGGCATTACCAGTGACTTGAGACACATGTATGCTAGAGATGGCAAAATGGTTAAAATGGGTAAGTGTTTGGTATAGGTTGGCTGCTAAATACTTTTTGTCTGAATATTTAACAATAGTTGGTGTGTCAAATATTATTTCAATAATAAATATTTGAACTAAATGATTTAGAAGGTTGTTTGCATTACTTTGAACGACCTTACACCCATTTGAATCATTTCCTTTTTAGCTGAACAGTTTTTGATTCTACATGTTTGACCTGTTAGGGATAAATACCCGAATAGACCCATTCATAACTATCAATGGGATCAAGTCAAATGAATAGTACCACAATTTATTGAACAAACTTACGACAATCTATTAATAAAACAAGGCCAAAGAACGGACGTAAAATAAGAAGACACTTATAGAGCCACATACCTTGGGATAGCGATGAGAAAGGAAAGACAGAAGATGAGAGAAAGCCTGGATATTGATTGATTCTGAAATTGAAGAAATGTATCCAAGTATTCCAATGCCAGCATATAACTTGGAGAAATCCTTTGTTCCTTTTAACTCGGTAGCGAGAGACTCCAGAACACCCGAACAGAAGACCTGAGTCTGAGCCTGGAAATTGTTATAAAACCCAACTTTGTTAGGAGCACATTATGCTATTACATAAATCAGTTAATACACTTCATAGAGCATATGAATTAGGTGTGGCCACAGAAAGTCTTAAATTAATGTATACAGCCTCCAAAATCATTTAAATCGTAGTTAAAGGTAATGATCAAAATTTTAATCGTTGGAGGTATGTCAAAATTCATAGTAAAAGGTAATAATTAACACATCTAAAAATATAAGAAATTACCATTGAGGAATTGAAACAATTTAAAAGGTAAGTGAACCAACCTCCATGTGTAGGAAGATCCGTTTGCTGAAGAGAATCTCTATAGTCTACAAAAACCGACATGATTATAAATACAGTTGGGTGTTATTCACAAAAATAATAAAAAAAAAATAAAGAAAAGTTCCAACCAATAATACCTTTAAGGTTGGAATTATGACTCGGTCCCGTTTTTTGTACTTTTGAAGAACCGAAATAATGTCATTAGATAAACTGAATTCTCTGGAGTTTGTTTCACTCTCATCTTTAACTTTAACAGCTTCAAGATACTCTAACAAAGCACCAAGTGCAGCCTTTTTCAAAGATTCTTCTAAACCACCAATGGAAATTACCAACCCAGATAGAACAAATTTACTGTAACAACCAAACTGAAGCAACTGAATGAAGCGAGGGAAAGAACAACCGGGTACCTACAAGACAGTACATGGCAGTTCCCTTGTCAATATGAGAGAGGTGGAAAATGGGCACGCTGGGTAATGGCCCAGAACAGGTCAGGTTAACCCGAAACATAATATGTCCAAACAGTTAAATAAATAATCATTGTACCAAACATGATCACAAAACTAGCAAAAAAGAAAAAGTAATGTTTTGAATGGGATAGTTGGGAGGTTTTGTGATGCAAGTCAATCAAACAAAGAGTCCAAGCCTAACAACCAAGTGAAGAGGAGGAGCACAAGACTAACACGTGTGCCAGCAAAATTGAGGGAACATGAGTAAAGCCTAAAACTACCTTCACAGTTAATTAAATAACAGCAGCACTAGTGGAGAGTTAATTTGTTGATGTCGTGTGTTAGTGGTCTATGTATCAGTTACGTATTCAGTTATTTCCTATGTTTAAAAATATTATGCAATGATGCAATAGGTAACATATGCCTATTTTATCAAATCTCTTTCTCTCTCAAATCTTCTCTTCTTCCCTTATCACGTCACTAACTTCCCCTGTCCCATTAACTCATTTTTAGTAGTTATAAGTTGCATCATTTTGTGAATAAAGATACTGATTGAGTGACTCTGGGCCCGCTTTGAAATGTTCAACTCATTACCTTTTAGCTAAATTTTATTAACCTGTTTGTACCATTAGAGAACAAACATAACCATAATTGACCCATTCATAAGTAAATGAGTAGAAATTGGCATCTATAATATAATAGATTAGTAGTTAGCACTTACCCCCATTTCAATTCATCTTCCTTGGGAACAATTTTTTCTATATTTTCCCTGAACGGTATGTGAGGAACAGAAACTTCTTCACTGTATAAAATCCTTTGAAGAACTTTCGCAGCCACTTCTCTTAACCTGTCCATCTTTTCTACTGCTTGTTTTACAATACCTCCAACTAAACTGGTTGCAATATCAGCATCAAAAAGTGATTCGCTTCCAACTGCTTTCTCTCTCTTGCATAAAATAGATGTAACCTTCTCAAGACCATTCATTGCAGCCGTACGAACCCATGAGCCTACATCACCTCTATTATCAACCGAGTAATCTTCCAGAGCGTTGAACAAACTTTGCATCACTGCGGTTTTTATCATAATAAACAGAGACGTGGCCTCATCTAGTTCTAAACCAGAACACTCTGTAGTCGAAGTTAGTGTTTCACACACTGATACAAGTCCTTTAACAGAATTTACACGTGCCTCAGCATCCCTATCTTCAGGGTTATCCTAATCAGGTTAGAAAAAATCCCGTCATGTGAGATATTCATCTGCCAGTTTCAGTTATCAGGAATATTTATTAAAGAAACTTTACCTCGATTGCACAAGATTTGCAAAGTTTTTCAAGGACCATCTTCCATCTTGTGGCAAGAAACTCAAAGGCAAAACCCCTATTGCCAATGCAGATCCTCTTCTCACAGCTACATTTGCATCAGTCAGCTGCTCGAGGTATTTTAGGGTAATATCATAACTCCCTTTCTCATCTATCTTTGCAAAGTAAGTTAGAACAAAATGTTTAAAAGCTTGATTGGCAGCATTCTGTACAGAAAAACATGAAGAATATTAGAGTTGAGATTGTATAGAGTAGTGGAAAAATTGGAAGACAGAATTTACCTGTATTTGACCATTTGGATGCCTCAAATTCTCATTAAGAGTATCAAGCAGACTTTTCTTTATTTTTTCTGTCAAAGTTATGTTTACAATAGAAATACACTCAATGAACCGAGAAACAGCAGCACGCATTATCTCACCTCCTTTCCACGATACAATCTTGCTTTCTCAATAGCAGGGACTACACCAGCGACAACTTTCTGCTTATCTGAAATAACAAAATTTAAAATAAATGTTATCAGAACTGAAAAAATACTGAAAATAAAATTCAGTAGAAAAAAATTGCAAACCTTTTGAAGAACATAACCGCAGTTATTTAGAGCTAATACAAGCTCACCAACTGCCAATGTTGCACCATGACGCATGCATAAATCAGTAGCGAGAGTGCATGGTATTAATTTCTCAAGCACAAAGTTTGCAGAATATTCAGGATCATATTTCACAAGAGAGGATAACGATTTGAGGCAAGTTCTCTCAACCCTTTTTCCTGGAAGTATCAGTAGCGAGTAAGTTAAATACTTAGAGATAACATATTATTTCCTCAAGTAACATATTTCACAAGAACATACCCAGTGACCAATCTTATTAGACAGGAGTTCATCCATGAATGAATGAAGGTAACCATCGTACTGAGCTATAGTAACAGCAACATGAAGATAAGAATTTACTCGTGAAGAAAGAGCAAAATAATCAGCTGTATTCACAATGTCGATTCCATGAGGATAATTTCCTTGTCTCCCAACATTTTCCTGAAAAGCAGCTGCAGCTGCTCTTCTACAATTAACCTGCAAAATTTGTTACATATTAGAACTCTTAATGAGGTGAGTAAGAATAAATCATGCGAACATGTTGCTATGCACCTCACGGTCATAACATGCGATTATTAAAAGGTGAGGTGCAAGTTGATCCAGTATGCCCTTCATGTCAGTTTGATTATATGCACGGCCAAATGCCCAGCAAACATAAGCAGCAGCATCACGAATATGAGACCCAATACTATGTGGACCTCTTCTTACATCATAATGCAGTGCCTGCAAAACAATAATCATTTCGATTTTATAACAAATTAAGCCACATCAATTATCGAAAACTTTTGTTTTCAGGTGTAGATGAGATGAAGAACCTTTATAACAACAGGTACAACTTTAGGAAGGCTGATAGGTAAAAGTAATCCTCTACGTGCGAGCTCAGCCAATGCCAAGCATCCACCATGCCATGAACCATCACCCTGCAGAGCACATTAAAATTCAATAAGTAAATCAGAGACCACTAGCACACAACAAACAGAAACAAGTGGATGTCTGCCATACCTCACCAGGTGAAAAAAGTTCTAATACAGACAAAAGGACTTCTTCTGCCAAAGTATATGTGAGACGGGAGGTTATGCGCCCAATACCTTTGGCAGCAGACCAACGGACAACAGTATCCTGAAAGTTGAGGGTCAAAAATGTCAATTACAAAACAATTTGGCTTTTGAAATAACAGAATATTGCACATAAACATACGGTATCTTTTAATCCAGTCAATAGTAACTCGATAATCTCTTCAATAATATCAGGAACATCCATCTCTTCATCTTGAAGAGAGTAATCAGGGCCAGAATTTGATACATGACTGTTTGGATCAGTTTGTGATGCATTTTTTGACAGATTCCCTCCAAGGGTACTGTGTTTACCCTACATAAAAGAACATAATGGCATATCAAAAAAGTTGTGTTATTATAATCAAAAACTAAAAACAGTTTGTAATATCTTACCACATAGCGCCAGGTTGTTGGACGATGAGGTAGACAAGTGAGGCCCGCTCGTTGTGTAAGTTTAATTAAATATTTTGAAGTAAAGGACTACGAGCTGCAGGGGTTGACTTAATCAAGACAGACGTGTCATTCCAAACAACTGGAACAATATCAAGTAACGCTTTCCGCTTCCATTCTAACATAAAGATCATAAAGCAAATTCAACAAAGTGTAAAATATATAAATAAAAACAAACAGACTTCCATATCACACACACGCATATCAACATAAACCCAGAACCTTCATTTTTAGAATTTTTAGGCTTGCAAATTAGTTTTTAAGGCTCAACTGTCAACCATAACATACATAAAAGAAACAAGAAGCTATCCACTCAAATTATATTCCAACATTTATGGAATAATAATGATGCAAACTTCAACAACCTACATCAGAAACCTGCTGAAACCTGTGTCTGATGGATGAAACAATCATCTCCCAAAAATGCGCTATATGATTTCCATAGATTTATCATGGAACGGTTCACATTTGTAAGCTAAAAGTATCTTTATGTCACAATGTTATCAATATATTCCTGGAATAGCTACTACAGAAACAATTTTGCACAGAACATGAAAAAGAGATCAAAAGCAGACCTTGAAAATAGCAGCAAGGGATTCTACAGCACCAAGTAACTGGAAATGATTTATTACATCTTCTGTGGCAGATGACAGGACTTCATGGGTCCATTCAATAAAGCTGAAAAGAAAAACAACTCTAATCAGATCCTTGCATTTCTGCAAAATAACATATATTTCATTGAATTAATGCAAACTACACAAGAATATCAGTGAAGACACTCAAATATACACACAAATTCTGATGAGTAGAACCTGGTAAAAGCAGGCAACATATCTGGACGTGTTAGAAGCTTTGAGAGAAGCAATCCGGCTATCGCTTGCATGGGACCCGCACTAGAAAGGTGCTCCTTTGAGATATCCAATATTCTAGTCACCAAGGGAGGTGGTTCATTTGCATCGACAGACTTATTACTTGCAATACTTGTATCCACTGATGATATATCAAAAGGAACCAATACAAGTATTGATAACCACAATAGTATCACATTTGGTCTCCATCTCCCGTACTTTCCTCCCGCAATGCTGTTCCTGCAGTTGTGCCGTGACATTTCTCCAAAAGAGACACCGCTGGTTCTAGATCAGAAACTTGATGAGGAAGAACCTGATTACAGCCTTGTACCCACAAACTGTGACCAACGAATAAATTATAATGCATAAAGGCTTGATTATGTCAAGAAGTTCGTTGGACTCTGCGCCTAATTCAATTGTTGTAGAGCAAATTATTTGCATCAAGGGTGAAATTATGATCTCAAGGTACGGTTCTAGCAGTTGTCCTTGTTCCTGATATTTGTCCGTCTATACAAAACAAAAACCAAAAAAGATTTGATTTTAGCACATGAACATAACATTATATAGAGAGAATAGAAATTTCTTGTTTACATCATACACAACCTTTGAAAATAACTTTTATTGACATAGATATGAAGATAGAATAGTAAAACATAACGATCATTAGTGTAGTTTTACAAAGACCAAATAAAAAGATTCGCTGATTTTTTTTATAACTTCTGAGTAAAAGAAATTACACACGACTGCTTCATATTCTTACAAGTATTAAAATCCTATGTACAAACACACAATTGACACGTGTCTCATGACTTGTAACACATTTATGGAAATTTCCTCATTCTCGTCCAGTTACTGGTTGAATTATGAGGATGAGAACATACAATAAAGCCTGAATTTTGATTTTAGGGTCAAAAAATACAAATCTAATGTCTCTGTCTAATTCAACGTTACATTGGTGTCTGTTAATGCAACCTATAGGTTTGTCACGGGAAAACTAAAGTTCCTCTATTCTTATTTTGTCAATCACCTATCATTCACGATATGTGAGCACAGCCTATGATTCATTCACGCATGCTTCGGTTTCAATATGAACTCACTTTTCAGCACATTTCAAGCATTAACGAAATCTCCCAATAAAACATCAAACCATCAACAACACAGCTAACACTCAACCTAAATCACCGTAAATCGTAAAAACTCATCATAAATGTTACTTAATCTATTCTAAACATATACAGTGAAAAACATTTTACAATTCAAACTGATAAAAGCTTTGAATCCATTCCACCCACTAAACCTAATAAAAATAGAAATGCTAATGAATAACTGAATATACTCAACAAACAATGCACAGCTTATTCTCCAATAAAAGCTAAAGTAAGGCACTACCATAACAGCAATCCATTCGTATAACAGCCTTTCAAAAATTCAAAACCAAACGAGCTCCAAATTCAACACCAAACTCTACCTAATAGGAATTCAAATCACAACCGATCACACAACTAACACCTAACCTAAGAGGTTGTTTGGGGTTGCATTTTGGAGTACATTCTCTGATCGCTGTTTATGCAAAGGGCAAATCAGAAAATAGTGTTTGAACACGATTATGAAAAAGGCACTTGCAGGCCTTGAATCTGTTTTGAAAACACATTCCCAAAGACTCCTAAGCTAATTTGTTATAATCTAATCACATATTTCTTCTGCGCAATAATCGGTAAATTTCAGTTTATTCTTCAAGCAAAACAACCTTCAACCACAATATTCAAAATTCTACGGAGTAATGACTAATTGATCAAGGGGTGTTTGTTTCGGCTTATAGCGGGCTTATGGCTTATGTTTCATATCATATGCTCCCTTTCTGTGGCTTATTTTGAAACTTTCGCTTATATAAACTTATCATGTCAAAAAAAAACTTATATAAGCGAAAAGTTTCAAAATAAGCCATAAGCCCGCTATGTATTGCGAAACAAACACCCTGCAAACTAAAACAATAAAATAGATTCTCACAATAAATTTATAAATACTGTACTAACTGATAAACTAGGTTACATAAAACTGAAATAAAATGAGTGAATAATAAAAACATTACAATTGAAAGGATCTTCTAAACATTATTCAGTGAAAAACCGTTTAAAATTCAAACTGATAAAAGCTTTAAATCCATTCCACGCTTTAACAACAACAACAACAACAACAACAAACCCAATCCCGCCGAGGCAAGAGAACATACGCTAATGAGTAACTGAACATACGCAACATACAATGCACAGCTTACTTTCAACCAGTGACAAAAGACTCCAATAAAACCTAAAGTAAGGCGCTACCATAACAGTAATCCATTCGTGTAACAGCCATTCATCAAACCAAACAAGCTCCAAATTCAACACTAAACTCCACCTAATAGGAATTCAAAACACAAACGATCACACAACTAACACCTAAACTAAGAGGTTGTTTGGGGTCAGGGGTGGAGCCAGGATCAAGTTGAGGGGGGCTAACTTTTTTTTTTTAATCATGGACGCAATATAATGTGATGTTATATAACAAGGAAGAGAAATAAGCAACAAATAGAAATTTGATAGAACAAATTTATGCCTGAAACTAGCACGAGTTTGTTGATGTTAATCCACAAAGAAAAATCAATTAGAACACATTCATGTACTATATGTTTATACAAGCATATGCTACACCAACCAACAAGGCAAAAATAATAAAAGTAAATTTTACCTTATGCATCAAGTTGGACATCATATATTTTTTTTCCCAGTGTTCAACTTAAGACCAAAAGGACAGAAAAGCAGTTGTGTCAATATTGTATTGACACCATAGTTTATTGAAGATAAACCTTTTACCATAATGGCTTGAAAAACATAAGCCGTCACAAAGTATTTTATGAAATTGAATTCAAAAACAAAAACCAGAGGACTCAACATGAACATATAAGGACTGAAGAAGACCACAAACAACAAACTATTTAAAGTTAGAGTACTCAAGATGAATTCCCATGTTCTGCTAGTTATCATTTTCTATTTCGATTTGCAGAAGCTAAAAGCCTACAACGGCCGTTGCTCTTAAGGGGGGTCGGTTGATTATTTCTTTTCCATAATCGGCCATGGGCTAGTAACACTTGGCATGGCTGGGCTGGTTGGGGGAGGCCTGGCACCGGCCAGCCCCCTACTGGCTCCGCCAGTCTTTGGGGTTGCATTTTGGAGTACATTCTCTGATTGCTGTTTATGCAAAGGGCAGATCAGAAAATAGTGTTTGGACACGATTTTGAAAACGCACTTCTGCAGACGCGTAATCCGCTTTTGAAAAAACATTCCCAAAGACTCCCTAAGCTAATTTGTTATAATCTAGCCACACATTTTTTCTCCAATGACTAAGGGGTGTTTGTTTCGGCTTATATAGCTAGCTTATGGCTTATTTGGTTTCGTTTTATGTTTCGTAAGCTCATTTTTTGCTGCTTATTTTGAAACTTTTCGTCTTGTAAAAGTTTATTATGACCTAAAAAGTGAGCTTATGCTTAGAAGGATAAGCTCAAAACCAATAAACTTACATAAGCCGAAAAGTTTCAAAATAAGCCACAAAAATTGAGCTTATGAAACACAAGCTCAAAACCAAACAAGCCATAAGCGAGCTATATAAGCCGAAACAAACACCCCCTAACTAATAAACTGAGTGAAAAATAAAAGCATTACAATTGAGCGGATCTTATGGACATTCGAAAGATCAACGACTCTGCCATTCGAAACGATGTCGTTTAAGATGGATTTAACAAGCTTCCACTCTTGTAAAAAGTATCTCTGAAGCACCACTTCTTTTGAATCGTGTTCTTCGTCTTCTTCTTCTTCTAAATTCGGTAGTGGAGATGAAGCTTTTGTTCTGTCTTCGATTGTTGTCATTGTTAGAGAGAATTGAATTGAGATCTTGTTGGTGGTTGTGTTCCCGCGCTTTGATGTGATGTGTTTTGTTTTAGAGATGGGTGTGAGAGGGTGATTGATTTACATAACAGATAATCAGGTTTTAGGGTGAAGTTAAAATAAAAAACAAATATCCGTAAAAGAATAAAATATTTTTTCCAAAAAGTTCACGAAAATTTCCAAAAATCCCACAAGATCGGGTATGTTGGTGCATAAAACTTTTGAAAACATTTTTGTAATTTTGAGTTTGACACGTTTTTAATGCACAAAACAATTTTGATGCTAAAAAAATTTTGATGCACAAAATTTTAACTTGTTTTAGTTTGATGCGTGATGTTATTTTGATGAAAAAAGTCAAAAGAAGTTGGGTGCAAAACCAATTTTGATGCACAAAAAAAGATTTAATGCTGTAAACGATATATTCATAATTTTTTCTAAAAATATCCACTTTTAGAAAAAGTTTTCACAACTTTTCACGCACCATCATACCCGATCTTGTGGGATTTTTGGGAATTTTTGTGAACTTTTTGAAAAAAATATTTTTATCTTTTACGGATATTTGTCTTTTTATTTGATCTTTATCCTGTGTTTTAAGTTTGTTTTGTTGTTTCAATTTAAAATTAGTTAATTACTTGCCTACATTTCCTTTGAAAAAAAACAAAACTATATAATAATATAATATATATAAATTACTAAGCAAAAGTAAGCAGAGGTATAATTTCCTTGTAAGTTTTATACGCAAGTTTGTAAACTTAAGAAGTATTATTTTAACTTTAAACGGTAGTATAAAACTTTAAACTTGAGCTGATTGAATAAAATTATTTTAAAACTTAACAAGTATGATTTTAGGTTTTATTCTGTTAGAATGTATAAGTTTAGCTCTTAACCACATGGGGTTCTATGTCAATTATTCTAAGTTCATGCCAAAAGTGTTCTCGTCTTAAAAGCTGAAAGACTGAAAAAGCAAAGTTGTATACACTTGAAGGGGCTTTATGGAAAGATAATTCTTGAAGGCTATATAAAGAGAAATCTGCATTTTCTACCATTTATCTCTCAATCATTATTGTGTGTTTTCTGCGTGTATTCTCTCTCAATTCTGGTTGTTATTGTGAGTTGAGGGAAACCCTTTGTTTCATTGTAAATTTTTCTGGTTTTCAGTTTCTTGTATTGTAAAACAGATCTGCTATTCTTTAGCATATTTTTGATAAATAAAAGAGTGAACCAAGGGGAGGTTGGTTGGGTTCATTCTAATCTGGTTTTGTTGTTAATTTGCTTTGGTTTGACAAGGTTTTACATGGTATTAGAGTCAGGTTGCTTTGTACCAAAACGTTAAAAAGGTTTTAAAAAAATAGGATTTCCTTCAATTTTGGGGGGTTTTGATCTTCTTGGTTAGATCTGGTTGTTTTGCGGATAGATCTTGTGAATTTGTGTTTAGATCTGTCAAATCTGAAGAATAATTGAATTTTCAAAAATTAGGGTTTTCTAATTTTTGGGGGTTTCTCGATCCTGGTGGTTCTTGATCCAATTGATCTCAGATCTTGTGATCTTGGGGTTCAATTGTGTTTTGATGTTGGTTTTTTGTCTGATTGATCAATTTGTTCAATTAGGGTTTTCAGACGGACCCTAATTCAAAGTTATTTGTTCTGCTTTGCATACGTGTTTGGTTTAGATCTTCTTGATCTGTTTGGAAGCTGCGTGGTTGTAACACCTCTCACGCCTTTTTTTTTTTTTTTTTTTTTTTTTGGGTTTGTTGAATAGGATTGTTTGGAGGTCGAGTAGATCACGGGATTATTGATTGTTGGTGATTGGTTGAGATTAATTGGTGGTTTAATTGTGTTTGAGGAGGTATAAGGAGTATGTTTTATTGTTGTCTATATTTGTTTTTTATTTGTTTATCTTGCTATGTGTTTCTTGTTGTTCGTCATTATGGTTGATGGTCCAAAAGATAAGGGTAAGGTTCCCGAGGTGGTAGTAGTGAATTAAATCTTGATGTCTATGACCTCATATATGCACCCTCAAGACATTGGTTCTCAATTGATTTCCTTCAAACTTGAAGGAACAGAGAATTACAAAGTCCGGGTCTGTGCGGTGCATCTTGCTTTGCACACTAGAAATAAACTAGGTTTATCAACGGAAAATGTGTTAAGGATCCTACCGATGCTCTATATCGCACAATGGGATAGATGTAATTCGGTTGTATTGTCTTGGATTCTTGGTTGCATTTCTCAGGATCTATATAAGGGTCAAGTGTTTTCTAAAAATGCTAAAAGTGTTTGGGATGAGTTAGAATCAACATATAATAAGGAAGATGGGTCTGTAATATATAATTTGCATCATAAGATCCATACTCTAACTCAATCTGGAATGTCATTATTTGAATATTATCATGAACTAAATGCTCTATGGAGGCAGTTTGATTCACTGGTTGATATGCCAACATGTACTTGTGATAGTGCTCTAAAATGCAAAAACATTCATACCTTATTAGGCTAATGCAATTTCTTGTGGGGCTTGATGTGTGTTTAGTTCTGTTAGAAGCTTGATTCTTACTCGAACCTTTGCTTGATGTTAGGTCCGCTTTTGCTACCTTATCTAGAGATGAGTCACATAGGAACAATCATGTGGCATCTAAAAGTGTTAAAATTGGGTCCATTGCCTTTGCATCTAGGTCTAATGTTGGTAACTCTCAAAATAATAACTGGAATTTTAATAAAAACAATAATAATAACAACAAAAAATTTGGCATGGTGTTAAACTTGGTTTGTAAACACTGTCACATGACTCGTCATACCTTTGATAGATGTTTTGAGTTTGTTGGTTATCCACCTGGTTTTGTTAAAAAAAAAAAAAGAAGTGCTAGTCAGAATAGTGTTAATAATGTGATTGATAATAAGATTGATTCTAGTAAGAGTACCACGCATACTCTTACTAGTGATCAGTATCAGAGGTTAATGGCTTTACTTAGTAGTACAGGTAATGCTAGCAAGGTTCATGCTAGTGTTACAGGTATTGTTATGACTTTAAATTATGTCATAAGTTTCTTCTCTTGTAGATTTTTTTAATTTCAATTCCAATATAAGTACTTATAGTACTTATGTTGGTTGGATTATTGATTCAGGAGCTAGTCAACATATCACAGATTGTGCAACATTTCTTTTTGATATAATGGATGTTTCTCATTTAAATCTTATTGTGGCACATCCCAATGGGACTGTTGCTTTAGTAAAACAGATTGGTAGTTTTAAATTTAGAAATAATTTGATTCTTAAATATGTGTTGGTGGTTTCTGGTTATCATAAGCCTGTTGTATGTTTCAAACAAACACCAACTAACACAATAAAATAGCTTCTCATGGGGGTTGTTTAGCTTATTTGGTGGGCTTTTGAGCTTATTGAGATTTTCAAAAGCTCATTATCAATAGCTTATAAGCTCAAGTTGATAAGCTTATAAGCCATAGCTTATAAGCTCACGTGGATAAATTTATAAGTTATTAATAATGAGATTATAAGCTTATTAAAATCTCAATAAGCTCAAAAGCCCATCAAATAAGCTAAGACAAACACCCACATAATAACAAATTTATAAATACTGTACTAACTAACTGATAAACTAGGTAACCGAAAACTGAAATTAAACGAGTGAATAATAAAAACATTACAATTGAACGGATCTTATGAACATTCGAAAGATCAACGACTCTCCCGTTCGAAACGATGTGGTTTAAGATAGACTTAACAAGCTTCCACTCTTGTAAAAAGTATCTATGAAGCACCACTTCTTTTGAATCATGTTCTTCGTCTTCTTCTTGCTCTAAATTCGCTAATGGAGATGAAGCCTTTTTTCTGTCTTCGATTGTTGTCATTGTTAGAGAGAATTGAATTGAGATCTTGGTGGTGTTCCCGCGCTTTGATGTGATGTGTTTTTTGTATTGGAGGATGGTCTGAGAGGGTGATTGGATTTACATAACAGATAATCAGGTTTTAAGTTTGTTTTTGTTTCAATTTAAAATTAGTTATTACTTGCGTACATTTCTTTTGAAAAGAAATAAAAAATAAAAAAATAACGTATCAAAGAGTTATTGTATGTATTGAACTTTTTTTTTTTTTTTTTTTTTTACAAAGGAAATGTAAGTAGTAGGCATCATTTCCTTAGGAAGTGTTTGTTTCGGTTTATATATCTGGTTTATGGCTTATTTGATTTCGAGCTTGTGTTTTATAAGTCTTTTTTTTGGCTTATTTTGAATTTTTTCGGTTTATATTAGTTTATTATGTTCTAATAAGCTTATCTAAGCCAAAAGTTTCAAAATAAACCATAAAAAGTAAGTTTATGAAACCATATAAATCATAAGCCGAGTATGTAAGCCGAAACAAACACTCCCTTAATAAATGAATTTATGAAATATAAGGGGAAAACTCACAAGCTTATGTATAACCTTAAACAAACAGCCTCTTAAGTAAGGAATTAGAGAATGGTTTTTAAGAAAGGCCAAAAGGCATGAAACTAAATTGTTGGCATAACGAGTGTTGATATAACCTAACTATGATATATTGTTTTATTTTTTTCAGAAATTAAATGATCACCGATGGCGACTTCGATAACGCTACACGGTCGTTCGGGGTCAAAGGAACTTCCTTTTCTTGAGCAAGTTTTATAACACCCTAAGCATTGAACCTAATCGTTGTAGTGTAGTATTAGGGTAAGCCACGGGTATTGATATCATTCTCTAGGGAATAGGA